>VZSV01000057.1:2660116-2675116 GCA_013398735.1 Nothocercus julius
AAACTCCCCATGCATTTTATGCTTTCAAGCAAGCTGCTTTATTTAACATATTCCTAATGAGAATTTACACTAATTGTCCTGTGTCTCTGCACTTCAAAGCCTTCCCGCTTGCTTTATCTCTAGCTTGATGAATGTCAATCACCTCTAGCGATTCCCATTTCTTCCTCTCTCCCTTGGCACTGAAGTCACTGGCCGATTCCCTTATCCGAACCGACTCCTCTGGCACTGCCCCTCTTTGTCTGTGATTTAAACCCAAACTACGACGTGTCCAGTATTTCAAACCCTACCGAAACACACACAAAACTCAGAACGCGGTTTACTTACGTTTCCAAATGGCTCTTGAGCTGCTCATACACCAGGACATTATTGCACTGTTTAGCAAAATGAAGCGCGTTGTTCTGGTGCTTGGACAAAATGTTACAGTCTGCTCCACTTTCAATCATCAGCCGCACAATATCGGAATTCCCTCTTTTACAGGCCTGCAAAGAGAGTGGAATGGCTAAGGATGGACAACCACCACCCCCTTAAAGCAAACCCAAATGCTGAAAACAGCAGAACCACAGAAGTTAACTTTAAAAAAAATCTAGAATTAGTTACTGGCCAGAAAGATTTTTTTCAAGTATTTGCCCTCTGAAACCAAACAGGGTTGGAATTTGAGATCACACTTCTGAGATCCTTTACTTTTATCCAGGCAATACTACACACCAGATCCCCCAGAAGCACCAACGTTCAGGGTTCCCAAATGGATTGAGTTAGGAAAACAAACAAAAACCCCAACACACTACATGGGCAAAACAAGAACAGCAGCAGCAAACCTGTATAAACAACTGTATTCTGCTAGTTTATAGTAACTAAGTTTCCTACAGTTATTAACCAAAATACATAGGTTTCTACACAATGTTCAGAACAACTGAAGCAACATTTCAAAGCACCTATTCTTCTAGAAATCTCATGTCAAATGAGACTTTAGATGTGCGACAGATTAAGACAATCTGCTCCAAGCTGTTATTTAGACATGCTGGGCAGGCACCGTATCAGCTGTGTCGATGTTCGAGGCCAGTCAACGTTGTCTGCAAGAGTTCCAGGGCATCTCAACTTGACTGAAGTCTAAAGACTTGACAAGGGTGCAGGAAAGCCTGAAAAAACCCCTCTTTTTTGAGGAATGCAAACATGAGGTACTCCTGGCTGCTCATTTTCAGATAGCTTACTCAAATGGCCAGTTATGTTCTGAAAGGCCTCATGAAGACAGACATTTTTCTGTTGTGCCTTTTTCTAGTTGTTTGGTTTCAGACCTGAACTTTCATCTATGTTTTCCATCCATGATCATAAAAACAAATTAAAAATCCTCATAGAAAGGAATAAAGTGTCAAGAATTTTTTAAAGATCCAACACATAAGGCTTTAATAATAGTGACTTGATAAACACATTTAACACTTGTCATAGAATCACAGAATGCTTAAGGTTGGAAGGGACCTCTAGAGATCATCTAGTCCAACCCCCCTACACACGCAGGGTCAGCTACAGCATGTGGCTCATGATTGTCCTGGTTCTTAGAATCATTACAGCAAAATAAGTATCAGGAATAAATCATTGCAGGGAACCTGGCAGAGACAGCATGCGTAGCCATGCATTGAACATGAAAAGCGGGTCTTCAAAAACTGCAAAGCTCAAAACTGAAGTTCAGAGATGTAGCCAAATTCTTAAAGACCTGGGCATTACGTGACTGAGAAAAGCACAAGCCTATCATGACTTTTCTTTACAGTAGATGTGAATTCCCCGTGCCTGTTAAGCCTCGCAGAAGGGAAGAGAAAGAATATTGTCACCACCTTGGACGAAAAAGAGATTTTTAAGTTCTTCTGCAGATTTGCTTAAATAGCTTCTATATAAATACAACAACTGCACCAGGAAGGGCATTTTTGTTTTTTTATCTGGTAATTACACCAAACATCAGAAACTGTTAAGAGGAACACAGATTATTTTAAAAGTTTTTGAATTTTCCCAGTACAACAAAACAAATTGTTCTTCCTTTTAGTGGGTGTGTGGGGGAAGCACAGAGGAGTCTTTTCATCCCTGGATCTCCAAGAGATCCAATTTACAATCAATCTCTCCCCCAAGAGATGCTACCTCTGGAGTTTTTCTGCGCTCCTGATAACTAGCAGATTATCTCAGTTTTGAGACTACATGCACTTCCTTTTTTTTTTTTTTTTGATGGAAATGGAAGGCAGTGGAAGAGGACGATGAACCCTATTTAACACTATGCTGATGGCATGCAAATCCACAGCTTATATAGGTTAGTTTGGTAAAGGCTCGATTAACACTGGCTGGAAAAACTAGAGTCATCTTCTATTTCAATGCATGTTTCCTGACTAAACCAATTCTGGAAACATGCTTATGCCCTCAACCCCAAAATTAGCTCACCAAACATCAAGTATCATTTATTATTAAACCACGTGAGGACAAATATTGAATTTACCTTCATTAAGGCAGTTTCGCCACTACTCTGCTGCATGTTCACAAATGCTCCAGCTTCCAGAAGAATAGCTACTGTGGTTAGAAAGTTCTTTAAAAGAAAACCGTATCATAAGTAAGGACAGAATACTTTGTTTTGGTTTCAGACTATAAAAAAAAAAAAAACAAACAAAAAAAACCACTTTAAAATCCATCAGTAAAAAACAAAAACATGAAGCATGACACAATTAACACTGTTTCTCTTTACTGCTCGTAAAGAACAATTTATACTCAGGCAAGTAGATAGCCAGCAGTATTTTTTTTTTTTTTTTTAATCCTGTAATAAGAAACACCCAGAAAAAAAGACAGTAGGTTTGTCTAATAAATGAATTGCAATCGAACTCGCTTTTGGCCTTTTGCTTCCTGCAATCATATGAAGAAATGAACCAACTTGAACAACAAAAGCTCACTCCACAAAACATCATTAACTCTGTGGTCAAGTTAGTCTTAATTTAAGAAGGACTGGCCACTATCTCTATCCCCCTGACTCTGAAGTATTAAATTCAGAGATTAAAATCAGAGATTTATTCTAATCAATTCAACTCTCATGTAGCCAGAAAATGAAATTAACATTTTCAAGGACTTCCGTCACTCAGGATAGGCATAAATACCATTTATCCCACTATTCCTTTTAGCTATGATATTCTTTCCTCAGGGCAGGGCTTGGGGATCACCTACAAGGCAGCTCTGATTCTTTATTTATTTCTTTATTTTTAGTTACACACTACAGTTACCACAGCCATCTGAAATATGTAGTTTATGTTGTCGTGCTGTGTCTAGTTGCCTACATTTTAGGCAGAGCCAAATGATGGGAGAAGCCGAGTGGAGGAGAGGGATCTAAATTCAATACCACTTTTATATGGAAATATAGGAGACCAATACTATAAATACAACAACGAAGCTGACCTTTTCAGCTGCATGTATCAATGCAGTTGTTCCATTTTTCTGTCTGCCATTCACTTTAGCTCCTTTCCTGATGAGGACCCGGAGAAGGTCATCATGCCCCCCTGCAGCAGCAAGCATTACTAGGGTCATTCCACTGGAGTCCTGCAACAACAATTGTCATAAATCAAAACTACAGAAAAAAACGCAGATGTGTCAAGAGATTTCAGCAGAAAACAAAAAAGATCCTCCCCTACGAGGATTCACAAAACAGTAACTACAAGACACTGACAATCTATCACCTCCTACTTATCTTCTTTCACAGGGCTTACTGGGAGCTCCGTATCCTGCAAAATACCCACTAATCTGAGAAACGGAGCCACAAGGTAGAAAAAAACACCACGCTCTAGAAGAACTGGCAGTAGTCCAACACAACAAACAAAAACCCCACAAAATTGTCTCCATTCCTTGATACCTACAGAGATGATAGCTCAAATTTATTTAAAGCAGAAAAAGGCAACTTCTATTTAGCTACTCTGAATTCAAAACTAAAACATTTTACTCTGTTTTTGTGTGGTTATGCCAGCTACTACCACAAAGGTGCTTTCAGATTTACTCTAAGCATAAATATGGAGAGACCTCTCTGAGTGGCCAGTCTTCTTAGTACACTCTTCATTTTCCACCAGATGTTACAGTCCAAAACCCGCACACTTACCTCAATCCTTCACCTGGCATCACCTTTTCTACTACTCAACAGAAATTTTAGCATAATTTATGGTCAGAATGTTACCCAATACAAGTAAACAAGATCACCAATTAAAACAAAAAAACAAGCCAACCAAAAAACAAAGCAAAACAAGAAAAACCTCACAAACAAAACACACTAGTTTAAGAGATTTAAATTTTCAAAATTTCTTTTGGAAAGATCTCAAAAGACCTTTGAAAGAAAAACAAAACAAACAAACAGTTAGAGCACAGCTGAAATGAAGAACTGGCAGAAATCAGATGTCAAATGGGAGTAAAGCGGTCCAAACCGGTCACACTGAACATTTTATTTTTGTTTGCTTGAATAGGTGTTTTTATATTTTAGCCACCTGACCTGCCAGATTTCAGCCTACCTCATAGCACAAATAGTTCTACATTTCATATTCACATAAATCTAGCAGACAAGTCTGTTGCTATCTAGCTACCAAGATACTTCTGCCAAGCTTTACTTTTTCTTTATGAAGAAATAGGGAGCAAATATCAAAGCCTCAAATTCTACACCGCCCTTTCCCTTGTCTTGTGCTTACATTCACCACAGGAGACAGATATCTGTTCCTTGCAAGAGAGAAGGGGAAAAGCTTTTAGAAAATCATTCTATTTTTTTCCCAATGTAATTTTCCTTCCCTCAGAAAGATTACCTCTTGATCCAGATTATATTCTTCATTTGAAGAAAGCGCCATCTTCACTGTCATATAATCTCCATTTTTAACTGCATCCCTCAGGAGAGCTGTAGAATAAATTTAATGCAGATATAGGATATTTCTTTTTGAAACGTCAGATAGAGAAATGTTCCTTCCTCCCAACAACTACTCACTACTTGATATTGGTTCTGTAGAGACATGATTCTCATCTTCTCCATCAAGATGCTTCTGAAAGTCTTCGAGCGTCAGCCATTCTAACTGCATGTCCATACCCAAACTCAAGATTTGCTGCTTGCCATCTATCATACATTGGATTTTACGGAAGAGAACCAAAAAATGAGTATCAACTAACTAATAAATTGTCAACTCTCACTTCTTGCCATTCTTTCAATGATCTGCAGTGCAACATCCATTTCTTTTCCCCTCATTCAAGCCCACTCTGAACACAGCCGCTATGGAACAGCTCCGAACACCTAAGGCCACATTACAGACATAAAACATAAGCTAAAGTAACACAAGTCACTGCTGGTTACTACTGTCAACATAAGTTTTTGTTTAAAAACAAACCAACCCAACCACCACCACCATTAATCTGGTCTAAGCAATCAGGCTTAAGTGTTCACACATGAAATACTCCATTTCTGAGATAGCACAAGCATGCTGCATACTCAGGAGGCTTATCAGTAATTTTTTAAAATAAAAAATTGTTTTAGCCTCCTGGGAGACACAGATTTCAGCAGCAAAAGATGCAACTAGGAACAGAGAGAAAAAAAAAAAAAAAAAAAAGAAGTGCTCAGTTTTTCCTCAATTTGTTTCTACTGCTCACCAGAGCTCTCCTCCATCTGACACACATCCATTACTTCTCGATCCCCTTCCGCAGCGATGTAGGTCCACGTATCTGTCTCGTCTCTCATACTCCTCCTTTCCTTGTACATCTTGCTGTCTTTTGATTTTAATTCTTCCACAAATTTACAGTCCAGACAAGATTCTTCTCTTTTACGGTTATTCTCAGAATACTCATTTTTTTCCTCTGAAGCTACATTAAACAAGTCAAATGTACTTTTGATGTCCTTATAGCCTAGAATATAGTTCAAAGACAGATATCAAGATGGATTGAGTCTGTATTACATAACAAAGTCTGTGTAAATGACTAGAATCAAATTAAAAAAAAAATCTATTCACTTTTAAGAGGTTCATCACTGTTTAAGCACAGCAGTAAACTTCACAGCTTAAACTAAAATTAGTGAGGACTAGTTCACTTTTGGCTACCTTGAGTGGATTGTTTTGAACCCAGTATCATCTTTAGAAGAAAAAATTATTTAGAATTATGCATAAATTACTACTTTGAAAATCATCCCATATTTCTGATAACTGTACAATGGACACATGCTGTAACATTAAGAATAATTAAGCCTGTTAATTTTTCTAAGCATTGTAAAAATCCATTCTACTTCAAGTCAAAGATGTTTCTCTTTCACATGCCATAATTCCTCCTACATTCATTCACAAACAAAGACAGAGATACCTATTTTCTCCCCACCAGTTCATTGTCAGAGTAATGAGAAAACTTATCCTGAATAAAGTCGCCTCAAATTTTACTGAGATCAGGGGCAGTACCATTAAAACTCTATTATGTAAAATGCATGAAATCTAGACTTTTTTCTTCATGTTTCAAAGCACCTTGTTTTTGTGATATTTTAAGGTTTGTACAATCCTCACAGCTAATAAAAGAGGCCAAGCAGCCTGTCTCATGGGAAGTTGCTTTCTCTAAATATACAAAGTGCACATTCAGAGTATTATCAAAATACTGAATAGTTAAGATGAATTCCTCCAAAAAGATTAATATTAACAGCATAATATGGAAGCACAGCTGACAATATCAAGTGAAAAAAAATTTGGGTTTGTCTACAAATCCCTAGAGATTTCTATGTACAGAAGTCTTTCATGTTTCATTCTCTCAATAGTACATCAAGAAGCCATTAAATAAAAGACTTTTGCTTCCTAGAAATACAAACAGAAATTGTTGTTTCTGATGTGTGTTACAGAAACATACTATTCTGCTCTTATGGAAGCAAGAGGAGTATACACTGAATGGTCATTCCCTTCTCTCTCTTAAGCAACTGACACTTACTTTTTAGGCCCTTCTGTTCTCTTCTGCTCTTTTCTTCTTTCTCAGATTCTCTTTTTTGGGATTTTTCTTTTGTTTCACTTTTCTTTACTTCTTTCTCCTGTCATTAAAAGAGTAAAAAGATTAAACTGGCAGAGAGAAATTAGAAGGAACCTCCTTTCACTAATCAAATGAGACCATGTACTTAGAATCAGTGCTACTCTAAACTGTACATAACACGCTTGCGAACATTCCCCCCAAACTAAACTAGTGACAGCTGAATTATTCTGCAACAGCTTCTTAAGTTAGAGAACAGATGCCATTTCTAAAATAAAGGATAGATCTTCAATTCTTACTTTTACAGCACCCCAGCCATGCAAGGTACTTTACAGCATGAGATGCAGATATGCCAAAAACAGTTATGTTTAAAATTAAGACTATATTGCAACTTGACAAACCGATATCAAAAAGCCTTCAAGGACAAAAATCAAGAGGAAACCTATTCTATTTAACATCATAGGTCTTAAAGATTAGTTGCAGCTTCCTATGTCAATAGTTAGCAGGTAGGAACTAGTACTGTTAGAGGCATTCTGTCTATCATAACAGAGATAATTTGTAGCCGTATTAAGATGGGATTTCACCTAAGGAAATATCAATAAATATGTGAAATATTTAAGCGATTGCAAGTATTTATTTACTAAAAGAAAATTCAATAATATGAAAAGTTTATTTGTTCTGAATGCATAACCTGAATAGAACAGAATTATTTAGAAGTATTTAGCACCTTCATAGCGTTGTAGTCAAGGCAAGAACTTCAGTCGTAACTGAAAAATGTGTTTTTACACACAAGAATCTAGGTTTCCCAGTGGATACAAGCAGAAAATTATAGCGACAGTAATTTGTTAAAAAGGGACAAGCAGACAAAATCTACAAAAAGATCACATCCACGCAAGAGAGTTTAGCAATATCCTGGATCAGGAAGAACTTCATGGCAGATGTGGGGATAATCAAATCCACCAGAATAACTGCCTATACCGAAGGCTGCCTTTCCCCTCCTATAATCCTTTTGCTATATTCAGCTGGCAAATTCTGAACTGCAGAGTAAGTGGCACAGGGTTTTGGGTCAGTTTGACACTATCTGCTATGTGGAATTGCATGTGCTTTGTGAAACTCCCCACCAAATAATCCCCCGCAACACCTATAGACTATGAATTTGTAATTAAATGTTACCATTTTCTAAACACAGGACAAGCTTGAATCAAAAAAGAAGAATTTAATATTTAATAATGTGTTAGCAGAGCTGTGACATTTAATCCTTGTCGCAGCTTCCTATCCAAAAGTGCGGCTTTTGATCACTAACATTGTTAACTAGTAACATACACAGCTGTTATTCCCTGCTGATGTTCACTCATGAGAAAGAGATAAAAATTCACCAAAGGGATTACCAGATATTTACTAAACAGAAGAGCTGTTAAAACAGTAATCTTCTATTCTAGACTTTAGATATTGATTGGATTCACAATATGCCTCACATGTTTATTTTTGGAGACAAAACAAAGGAAAACATCAACATAAAGGAGGGTGCCAAACCAAGAAAGTTGTATTACAAACTGTCATGACAGTGTTCTGTAGTCACCGAAGGAAGGACAGGTATTTGAAACACATGAAATTACAATACTTGGAAGAAATAATACATTTGGGACGGTAACTTAGTGAAAAACAAAACAAACAAAAAACAATAAACTAAACCCCCCACCAGAATGGATCCACAGCTACTCTGCATAGTAACTAACCAGTCACAGAAAACTGCTTGGTTTTTGTAGGAGACCCAAAACAAAGGGCAGACTTAGACTGTCTTCTGTCTCCCTGGTACCTCCAATCTACAGGAGCACCAGGAATGCAGCTTACTGAACAGCTAAAAGCAGACACCTTTGCATTCACTTTCTTCACATCTGTGAAGATGAGATTTTTATCTCACTGATAAATAAAATAAAATTCCAAAGATGTGTCTGATTATCATCACTGATTTAGGTTTCTAAGGAGGCTATGGCCTCAAACCATAACAAAAAAATACTTGGAATAAGAAAGGGCCATAACATTAATAGAGAGAATTATTTATATAACTTTTTTTTACAATAGCTTTCACCTTAAGTTCCAGCAAACTAGTATTTTATGTAGCTCTACTTTAAAATAGCTCCAGGTAACATTTCTCTATCCAAAAAAAATTGCTCACATTTAACAAGGCCTGTTTAAGGTGGGCTACTCCATATGTTCAGTCTTAAACAGAGGACCACAGCCAAACTCAGAGAAATAAGACACATGCTGCCATGGAATTACGACCTCAGGCAAAGCAGAATATAATCCAGTGAGTTTCAAGGGGTTTTGGCTGCGATCCTGTTATAAATCATAAAGCGGTTTCCTTTGTGCAGCCAACAAAATAGCTGGAACTGCAAACTGTGTTAGAGTATTTACAAGCAGCTGAAAAAATATTCACAAGTATCTTTCTCAGAAATATTTTAGAAATAATGCTTTCATTTTTCTGTATCTACTTTTTTTTTTTTTTTTTGCTTTCACCAACTTTCTTTTTTGAAAACAATACTGCACCCAATGAAGAAAAGTATTTCAATCATTAATTAGCTCATTTTTTAGATCCTGCAAAGCATTTGTAATTAATATAAAATCAAGTCATTAAACTAAGCATTTTTGACATACACCACAGAAATTCTGGCAAGATGAGCCACTTGTACAATTTCTTGGGAGACTCGGATTCAGGAGTGATTTCAGTATCCCAGTTCTTAGGTAGGTGCTAGCTGCATGACAGGTTTTTAGGATCAGGTGTCCATGTCCTGAGAAGGGCACTTCCCTGTGCAACGCTATATTCAGCAGAGCAAAGGCCTTGCTATATGAGTAGACTACACAAGCAGAAGGAAGTCAAACTGAAGCAGTGGTTGAAGACAGGAGATACAACCAGCTAAAAGTAACAGCACATATTTACAGAACCAGCAAATTGCATTTTAAGTAAATACAATAAGTAGGAGAAACTCTTACTTTTCTGGATACTCAAAAAAGAAAATTGATTATATATAAGCTTGGTTTTGGAATATCACTTTAAGATTATCTTCAATAACTTGCCTCTATTCTTCAATACTTTCTCCATCCAGATTATATTTAAGACACTCCAAGTTGCTTCCTCCTTTATAGCGTTCAGGATCCAGAATGCTCTGAAGATGCTTTAAGCATCCCTCAAATTGTGCAGTGGGCCTTGCCTTTCTGTTCTTGCCTTTCTTTCACATAAGTCTCCCAAACTGTGTTTTTCTCCTTGCCATAAGAAACAGTGGTCTTTTGAAGTATTTATGGCCCTCAAATACCTGCCTGATCTAAGCAGCCTCCTTTCCTCCCCGCACCCCAGTGCTTCAATACTGCTTACCTCCCCTGCGGAATCAGTTGACTTGCGGCCTCTTTCATCAGTGCTCGATTTTAAACCCTTCTGCACTGGTGCAGGTGACACTTTTTCCATATCTGCAGTGACTATTTTTATTTTCTCTTGACTTCTTTGCCTTTTGTGTACACTTTTCTTCTCTAAGTAAGTCTCTGCTTTTCTACCTTCCTCTTTATAATCTTCAACTTTCTGAATTTTTTTCTTCTTTCTTTTAACCTTAACTTCAATACTATCATCTTCGTTACTAGCTGATCCATCAGGAGGCCTATCAGAAATGGAATCTTTTTCAGCAATTTCTTGTCCCAACCTCTCCTTTCTGCTTCTTACCTTTTGCTTCTCCTCTTTATTTTCAGAACATAAGTCTGAATTTTCAATATCAGCTCCTTGAGAAAATGCATCATCTAAAGTGCTTGATTCTGAGTCAAACTGAAGGTCTCCCTGCTTCTCCTTCCATGATTTTTTTTCTTTAGAGTCTTCTTTAGATTTTATTTTTAAATCTCTAGATTCTCCCTTTTTTTTCCTTACTTCTTTAGTATCTTCTTTCTTTTGCTTCTTTGGATCTTTTGAATCCTCCCTGGTTTCTGAAGTCCTTTTTTTTGGTTTTGAATCTGAAACCAAACTATCTGAAGAATTCTCACGTTCTACTTTGGGTTTTTCTTTGAGCTTTGCAGACTTAGACTTTTTCTTCCTCAGCTCATCTAGGCTTCTATCCTCTCCATCTTTTGACTTTTTCTTTTTCTTCTTTGGTGAAATATCTTCTTTAGTTTCACTTTGCCAGTCACTGTCTGATTCTGCTTCAAATATATCATCACTTAGAGAAAGTTTCTATAACGCAAAAAAAAAAAAAAAAAAAAAATTTTTTCCCCGTTAAGCTGAGTAACGTAGGCACGAATTACAAAAAAATGAAATCCAAAGAGAAAAAGATTATAGCTAGTGATGGTGAAGGGAAAAAGTCATCCTCCTTAAATACCACAAGCATTATTCTTCATTGCTAAATTGCACAATTCATGAATTTTACAATTCTATCTCGTTTACTTAAATCACACTACTAACTGCTTGGAACAGAATCTACACAAACAGTAAATCAATCAGACACCCAGAAGCACCAGCTGCCAGAACAGAACTCAGTCTCACTCTTCTACATCAAGTCAACCTGATTTTTTGCAAAATGCATCTACAGCTTTCCCAAGAGGGTACAAGTTTACAAAAAGCTTCTTTATCATGATTTTAAAGCTATCCAAACAGTTTAAAAAAGAGCTACTTGCAGTTCTTCTTGCAATTAAATTTTTCTCCTTTATTTTTGCCTCATCTATTTCACTAATTAGAAGGACGATGTATTGTTTCCATAGTCCCATATTAAAATGACATTTACACTGTCCCATTAAACACTGACATACAGGTGAAGGGGATTTAGAGAGTACAAGTGAACTCATCAGTTCAAACCAATTCCCTAAACATACAACAGCAGCAATGTTCAGTTTCACCTGTAGCACTAAACAGTTTCAGACTGAGAAGATTCTTTACATTTTCCTTAATTCCATATACAATGCCTTTCTTTTTCCCTCTCTCTACCACCCTCCCCCCTCACACCAAAGCCTAGAAGGGAAGATGTCTTCAACACACAGTACCAGAACTGAAACGCACCTGGGTGTCTTTTTTAACAGGTTTGGTCTTATTGTCCACAATTTTCTTTCTGAATTCAAGCAGCACTTCTTTGCAGTCTTCCAAATGAATCTCTGGTTCCCAGGTATCATCGTCAGAGGTGTATCCTTTCCACCGTACTTTGTAGAGAATTTTACCCTGTAAAAATGACAATGTTAAAGCAAAAGAACCATTTCATACCTACAGATCATGTGTGTGTGTGTGTGTGTGTGTGTGTGTGTGTGTATATATGATTTTTAATGAAAGTTCAGCCTGCAGGCGACATGAAAACATCTTCAGTTACTTCCATGATCATCATGTACTGAATTAGTACTGAACTACCACTAACTAAATTAGTTAAAATATTTTAAAAATTCAGATATTAGAATGTTTTTTTCCAGAAAGTATTAATATCTAAAATTCCTTCAGAAAAGCAACAAAATAAAAAGACCATATAATCCCAGTTATTTTACAAAAATAGATTTTCTGACAGCTACAAAACTAAACATTAATACATATTTACCTTTTAATATCACAGCTATAAAAATGTCAAGATTAAATTGCTCCTTTTTGCTGAAAAGGTTACGCAAAATGTTAAGATGAATAATGCAATAACACCATTGACCTGATTTTATATTGGAATTTATAACTTGGGCTAGATCTGTGCAGCTCTTCATAAACTATCAACAATAATGAGAGAGGAGGAGAAAAAAAAAAAAAAAGAGTCCACTATACTGACACAAAACCTGAGTTTCTGTGTTTCAGCAGGGCTGCTCTTAATGATTTCACTAAAGATTGCATACTATAGCCCTCGGCCAGTTGTTTCAATGATATTTAACCTCACTATAGGAAAAATAAATAGCTTAGTCTCCATCTTGTCAGCCCCCCCCCCCATTAGTTTGGAAAGCTTACCATTAAAAACTAAACAAATTAAAACTCAAAACTTTCCACCAAATCACCTCTTGCCCTTCTCCTCAATAAATCAGGTAGTCTGAATACTTCAGTCTCTCAGCACAGACTCATCTTCCTGCTGAGCTTGGGCTTGGCCTAATGCTCACATAGCCAGACAAGTGGCAGCTCTCACCTCCCGCACGAGGCTTGACTGCAAAGCTCAGTCATGTCCTATGAGATCAGCCTGGCCATCCTGACTGATTAAACCTGCAGGGAGGACCAGAATCAGCATCAACCTTAACAAAATCCACCTTCCTTATGAACACATACTGAATACCAGGCAACATAACCACTTCTTAACTTATTTTCTGAAAGGAAATCTAAACTCAGCGTATGTACTAAGCAAAACACCTTTGGAGAGACAGAACAGCAGTAATTATTTCTGGAACAGACTGGCAATGCTCCCAAGATTCTTTGTTGTTAATCAAGCTCGGAGAAGGGAATCCTTAGAAGAACTGCCATTTACCACTTCTGATTAAATATACTTCCACAATTTTACATTTTTGCCAGATCATCATTAACCATTTTCCAAGGTTATATGCATATGATATATATGGTACTCAACTTCAGGAAGCAAAACTGATTATACTTTTTACCAGTATTTTGATTCACAGTCACCTAGATAGTAGCCAATATTCATACAGAGTAGCAGGCTTCTCCTCTTTCTATTTAGCTTAGCAATATACCTCTGACTCAGGAATGTGCTTTCAAAATCACATTCATCTGTCTCCCTTTCTTTATTTTAATGGGGTCCCCCATCAAATAAGCAACTGGTAGCCCCCTTACTACACCCCATCTCACCGCGATCCTCACAGCGAGAGATCTCTTCCTTGCATTTAATTCCATTTCCCCACCCTGCAGCTGGCGTCTGCTGCCTCTTCCCTTTTCACAGGGCACCTCCAAAACGGCTCCAACCCCATCCGCTCGCACCCTGCCCCAAGTGCGGCAGACTGGGCCACCATCAGCCCTGAGCCTGCTCTCCCAAGGCAGAGAAATGCAGCGCTGCACCTCTCCTTGCGCCTCCTGAGCTCCAGGTCCCTTATCTCCTTTGCTGGACCCACTCCAGTAGGGCCTTGCCTGTCCTGGAGACACCTAAACCAGGCGGAGCTCACCAGTACCAAGCAGAGAAGAAAAAAACATTTCCCTTGATCCGCTAGCTACACTCGTGGATGCGGCTGCAAAAACTTCTCTGCTGCAAACCCTGCTGACTTATACTACATTAACTTGCTCATGGGAACTTAATACACTCACTGGAATGTAAATATAAGTCTTTAAGTTTACACGACGTTTAAGAAATGAAAGTGAGACTATTCAGCTGCTGAATGGTTCTGGGTTCAGTACATGCTTAAACAACACGAAATCGCAGCTTATCAAAATGAATGAAATGAAGGCAAGAGATGATGTTCATCATATTAAAGACATAGAGACTTTCACTCATCTATCAGAATTATTTTATTCGCATTATTATTTGTTCTGTTATTTACAAATAATTGAATACTTTAAAGAGTTTTTATACTGGTGTAGTTTCTCTGAGGGCTAGTCATGGGCCAAACTCAAATCTTATGGAAAGGGCTATTACCATGTACTTATGGAGCAAAGTTACCTGCTTATAGATTATGCCACAATTTGTCTTGGACACATTATTTCTGAAGAATTTTTGAACAGCAGAAGCAGCTTTCTAGGTATGTGAAAGAAGTATTCCCAAACTTTTGTTGCCAACTGCCTTAAGCAGCACCCTCAATATTTAACTTAACTCAGAACCTGCTTCCAAATAAGCAAGAGGCACAAACAGGGGTGAGGAATGCCTTTCAGTCAGTGCACAAAACTCGTCTTTTGTTTTTTTAAAGAACAGACTGTGCTCCATGTACAAACTGATATTCTTCAGAAGCACGTAGAGTGCTACAACCTGCCAATACACAAATTTCACATTTCATCCTTGCAAGGAAAAGGTACTCACATTTAAGCCTGACTTACTATTTGGACCTATGATTCTCATAGGAAAAACTACAAATATTCTCTCTGAAGTGTAATATTCATGAGAAATCAAGACACAATCTAACTAGGGC
>VZSV01000057.1:2676203-2739760 GCA_013398735.1 Nothocercus julius
GACGCAGGGGGCGGGGTCGCGCCAGGGGCTCCGCAGCCGCTGAGGCCGCGCGGGAGCCTGAGAGGAGCCGGTGGCGCCCGCGGCCCCCGCGCTGCTGCCCCGGCCCCGGGAGGGCAGCGCAGCTCCCACCGAGGGACAGTCCCTTATTCCCGCTCCTGCCCGTCCCGCCGAGGCGGCCCGTGAGGTGCCTTGCCCCGGCAGCGAAGGCGGAAGGCGCTCGAGCGTCCCTCGAGGTTTGGGGGAAACGCACAAAAACGCCTCGGGAAGAGGTGGATGGCGCCCCTGGGGAAGGGGGTTTCCCTCTAGGAACACATATTAAAAAAACCAAACAAACACAAAAACACTTCTATTGCCAGAGTGGTTTGCATCTTAAAATAATTGCCTATAGGGAAGCACAGCTGCTTCCACATAGCGCACAATAAAAATGTTTTTTGTGTATGTGTGGAAAAAAAAAATCCACGTGCCTTGCTTAACTGCCTTTCCTAGATGCATTTCCTAAGTTCTTTTTATATCCCACACTTTCTCAGCAAACACGCACCACAATGTCAGGCTTGAGCATGTGGACGCTGTACAAGCGTCGGTGCAGGATGCAACACTGCAGCGGTGAAAATGCTCAACCAGTCTGTGAGTCTGTGCAAGGTGTTAGTAAAATAATCTTTTATTCATATTTCCACCCATGGCCACTTTCTAGCATAGCTCCACCATCAGTTGACCAAATACTTCACAGCAGATCCTGAAGCTAGCCTATAACTGTATAAATTCAGGAGTCTCTCTCGATCTTATGACACCAATATCCTATTTCTTTTGAAATGAAGTGCAGCCATCTCTTTCCTTTGTATTATTTCCTGGAAAGAGCGAGAATCTTATGGACATGAAAACCAGGATTGACAACACCTCGGATCCTGGGATCTGCGTGTGGGAGCTGCCTGCACTCGCCCGGGATGAAGTCACCCTGCTCCACCAGTGGCAGACGCTTAGCTTCTCACTGAGGACACCTACAAAGGAGACTGCACAGTTTGTTCTCTCTTACTCCTATAGAGCTCTTTGGTTCCTAGGGCCTGGTAACAGCCTATGGTGGCTGATGAATCATCTGCTTCTGGTTATTTAAAATACATTTTCTAGACACCAAAAGCGCATGTTTGGAACCCCCTGATGAGCTCTGAGCACGTGCGCCTGTGTTAACCCCTAGCTAAAGCTCCTCAGACCAAAAGGTACCTGCCCAGCTGCATCATCTAGAAGACATAACATGTTCATTTTAACACATTTTAACACCTTAATGAAAAGTACATTAAGATA
The DNA here is from genome assembly GCA_013398735.1 of Nothocercus julius. NCBI lineage: Eukaryota > Metazoa > Chordata > Aves > Tinamiformes > Tinamidae > Nothocercus > Nothocercus julius. The sequence goes on from VZSV01000057.1 coordinate 2,677,500, forward strand.
AATCACTTTTACTCTGGTTTTGTTACTGGGCTTCAGTATTTGGTCCAGCTTTTTTTGCAGGATAAAATCAGAATACTGAGTTACAGCAAAATAAAAGGGTCACCATTCATTCTCAAAAACTGACCTATATATTCACAAATTTACCTATGGTAAGAAAAGCAGTGCAGGAGAAAAGTAACTGTTCTGCTGTTTGCATTTCAAGGCATCCTGAAGGAGTTACAAAAACTACCCAATTGAAAACACTCATCTGTCACTACAATATTTATTATTTTTTTCTTAAACACTTTCTAATATCTGTCAGAACATACACTGCAGTATTTTTTCAGTTGAGTTGGTATTATATTAATTTACACAGTACCATTAATAAAGTATATAAGAGTTTTGAAGAAATCAAGACATCAAAGACATCATTAAAGCACTTATAATGTGCAATAAACCAAAGAGATTTATGGCAAATAATTAATTACCACGGTATTTAACAGTTACAGGTAAGTTTACTCATACTAAGCTACTACATACACAAAACTAAGACTTTAAACTAGAAAATCCCATATCTCCATACCTTTAATTGAAGCCTATCACTGTGAAAATTATTATTTAAGAATAAAGAGCGTTAAATGTCCACATTTAAAACATTTTATGTAAGATTGCAAGGAAAGCTAACTTGGCTGTTATCTTAAAGAATTATGATGAGATTAAATATTTTAATTATAAAGAGAACTGATGCTAAATAAACTTGATACCCAATATCTTCTTGGTGGCAGAATCCCAGTCCTTCCCAAGTTCAAGTCGATAGTAAATAGCTGGAAATTGTCTTTCAACTCTTCTCACCCACTCTGCTGCTTTCTTGATCAACTCAAAAGCCCAATAAACAGTGCTGTGGATACAAATAAAGCTTCTCATAATAAAATCCCCAAAAGAAGCAAAAAGAAAACATTTTCTTCTAACTATAATCATTTGAAAATGACCTATAGCACAATAAGCCAGCTTGTGTACAAAACAATCTAATACAGGAAAATACATCATCATCTGTCCTGCCCAGATCTTTTCAGAAATATCCACATGGAAGGTACGTAGACTCATAATCAGTCCTTGCACTTCAGTGAAGCGAAACTGATCTGTACAATATACAGAAGAAACTTGACTCCTCAGTACATTCACATATATCAGAATTCTTTCATTTCTCACTTCTTTTCCACTCAGTCTGCTTTCATCCAGCAGTCAATGTGACTTTATTCCTGATTGGAGTAGCCAAAGTCATACAAACAATCCAATTTATCCCTCTGTCAAGAGAGGATGAATACACTGCAGAGTCCTCCTGGCAGCTACTTTTATGTTCTTATATTCCCTGTAAATGCAAAGGGTGTCCCCAATTTGGCACAAGACTCTGCTGGTAGCTGGGGCAAGCTGGATTTTCTGGAGACCTGTTCCTTCTTGACCTTCTTGTTCTTTCTACATCAGCAAGTTTTCAAGCTGACAATTACTCACCACACTACAAATGAAAGGGAATTTCTGTATTCACTGGGACACTCTGGAATGAGTGGTCCTTGTCAGAGTGAGCCAGCATTGGCATCCCCTTGGGCTAGTAGAGAGGGTGGAAGCTGCATTGTGAAGAATCTTTTGCCCTAATGATTTCAAAAGTCATCTGCAATATTTTATGGTGTATGTTTGTGAACAACATCCAGCTATAAATATGATTATAACAATATTCATGTTCCAAAGACTAGAAAGGGTAAGAGCTGACACACAAGTTACATTAAGGAAAATCTGATAGATATATATATTTTTTCTCATTTCCAGAGTAAGTGTTGTTAAACACTGGCAGAAGTTGTCCAGAAAAGTGGTGGGATCTCCAGCCTTAAAAATATTCCAAACTCAACTGGGTGAGATTTTGAGCAACCTTTCTAACATGAAAGTTAGCCCTGCTTTAAGCCAAGGGGTTTAGAAGAGATAACCTCTAAAGGTTGCTTCCAACTTGAATTATTCAGTGACTCTAGCAAGAGGTATAAATATCTTCTCACTGCAACACATTGTATATTTAGTATTTTTTGTATCATGTTTTGTGTATTCCCTCCTCCACGCATCCTCTTACAAAGGAGCCATATGCCACCAATATCATTAATATTTTCCATTCCCTTCTCTAAGCAATGCACAGATGCAAAATCCCTGACTCTCCATAATAAAATCTTCTGTATGTTGAAAGTATATATGAGTACATTAAATTATAAGACTATTTAAGAACACACCTTGAAGTTGATAAATCATCCAGTTTCATCAGTGATTTGAAGACTATCCCTTTTAGTTGCTGTGTGCAGCGGATGAACTGTAGCACAAGAAGAGTAGCAATCAACTGCAGTAACTTTTCTTTTCCATTTTGTCCTAAGGAATGAGAGAAGTAGTAGTATTTCTATTTACTTTTTTGGTTAACAAGACATCTTTTACTTTTCTGCAAAGTACTCTATATAGCACATTAAACCAGTAATTGTCTTGATTCTTAATGAGAGAAAATTATTTACCAAGTGACTGAATGCCTTTTCCAATAAGGAAGTCATTAATTAAATAATTAACGTCAAATTCTAAGATTTTTCCCAACTGTGGACCGAGATTCCACGAGCCATCCTAGGGAGTAAGCAAAGACATGTATAAGTAAAAGACTTGAGACTCTGAAAAATATATTTGATAAGAACACAGTAACAGACAGGAAAAATATTTTTAAATAATCAAAATCTTACAAAAATTCACAAGCTGAAATTCACATCATCAACTCAAGTGATTCAAATATTGAACTGCAAAAAGTTTGTAACTGACCTGGATAGTTATAGCTAGCCTGTGTTGTAAAAAAACTTAAAGAACAACAAAACCATTCAGAAGTCACTTGCATTCCAAGCAAGCACAACAACAATCAAAATAATCAAAAAATAGTCAAAATTTATTTCAAGCAAATTCCTTCTGAAAATTATTTTTAGATGTGCTCAAAAATGAGCATTCCTCTAACCCCAAATGAGCAATAGATGATCTCTGCTAGGAATGCTGAGTCACTATGAAATTACTATTTTTATTATTTATGTTGTTAAATACAAATTAACAAAATCAATCCTATTTATCTGACTTCCCCCTTTCAAAGATCAGAGAACTGATGGATTAAAATTATCTGCCAGTTTGCTAATGCATATTTAGGTATTATACATCTAATTATGTAAAAAGTGAAATTTTGTTGGAATATTATACTTAATTAGTGGAAAAAATGGATTTTTTTTTTCTTTCTAAAGTTCAAAAATCGGCAATTCTGCTGAATTCTGCACACTTTGATTTTGGGATTTGACTCCCACAAGAGTTAATCATAAGAATACTACTTAGTATCCTTTTATCTGTGTGGCATGTGGTAATAATTTATCATTTAACATGTTTTTGATAGAGTTTTCTGCCAGAAATACAGGACAAATAAGTGCATTTTATTGCTGCGTAGGGTGGCAGGAATTTTCTGCTTTCACATACAAATCTTATATATAAAATCTGAAGGCATCCCATGGTAGCTTCTTCAGTTGGATCAGGTAAGACTACCCCAAGCTTTCTGTTTATTACTTAGAGATATTTGCTGTATAACCTACAGTCTCACTGCTGCTCCCCTGCTCGCTGTGTATGCTGAATTTGGTGAGCTCGACCAACAGGCAGTTGGTCACTTGTGCAAAACAGAGACTTCTCTCACCACAAAGGCACATCAAAACCACAACATTTCCAGTGCTAACATTCGCTTGGCCCACGCACATGTTCGTGCTGCGACTCCTCCCTGCAGGATTCTTGCTCATACAAGGTCTAATTGAGGTCTCCTAGCAGCTGATCAGACTGTCCACTGGAAGGAAGGTCCTACTGCAACATCACTCAGTTCAGCCCTCATCTAAAGCTCAGGTACTTCTTATTCTCTTCCGTAACATCATTATTTGTAGTGAATAATTGGAGAGATGTACTTCAGAATTGCATCTACATCTTATTCCTAGCTTCCACTAAGTGCTCTTATACTTGCCACAGGACATTCCCAAGCTCCAAACTGATGGAGAAAGTTCTGGAGATGGAACATACTACATGATGGCCCTGATTTTATACTGTTCCCTAAGCATCCATGGTTGGGTTGCCAATGATAGCAACAAAAACTAGCATGTCTGATCTCATCATGGACTTTGCATGATCAGTTTATAAAACATAGAAAACAAATGCACTTACAAAATATTTATCTCAGGTCAGGACTGAAATAATTTTCTTTCTACTTATATCTTATTTTTAGGTAATATAAAAATGGTTACTGCACCTGATTCTGGAGGTCAAAAATTTCAATCCAGTTTACAGAAGTCAGTGATTTTGCTTTAATGATTTTCTTTTTTTTTGTCCTAAAACTCTGCACATTTTTCTGAACAAACAGAATAAGAAATTATTTATAAATTATCTTTATTTGTGTATTATTTAAAGAGCTATATATTAAACAAAACTATATTATTTGTGATTTTTAATAAATAATAATATTCAATTCTCTCATTACCCATGCAGCTACTACTTCACGATACAAAGTAAAACCCATGTAGAAGTTGCCTACTAATAAAGGAATTTTCCTGTTAGGAAGGAAGAAGTAGCAGACTTCAGACCATATGGTCATCACTTCAAAAAGAAGAACATCTATGAAACACCCAACCAACACCTCCTCCCCCAATGCCCCCCTTGTATTTCAAGTTCAGAACTCCTGAATTGGAAAACACCCTTGCTGCGAGTCTTAACGTTCCTTTTTCTTTTCTCTTTCTGGTCTGTATATCCATGAAATCTGAAACCCAAATATTTAAGGTACCTCTTAGCTTAATGTAAGCTAGATTTCAGTACAACATGTAACATTTTCTATATACAAGACTCCCAATGAGAGACTTACGACATCCGTAACTTCTGTGGATTCACCAAGAGGTTTAACTGCACTCTGAGCTGCTGCACTTTGTGAGCGATTTACTGGAAGCGGTACAGGACTGAAAAGTGCTGCTGACTGAAAAGCTGGCAAATCAGGAAATCTGGGAATACTTTGTGTTCCAAAATCCATCATTCCATAAACTGTGCCCGGAGGAGTAGGTGGCAAACCAGATGTGGGAATACTTTGTGTTTCAAAACTTCCAAAACCAGTCTTTCCATAAGCTGTGCCTGGAAGCGGAGGTGGCAAACCAGGAAATGTGGGAATAGCTTGTGTTTTAAAAATCAGTCTTTCCATAAACTATGCCTGGAGCAGTAGGTGGCAAACCAGGAGATGTGGGAATACTTTGTGTTTCAAAATCAGGCTTTCCACAAGCTGTGCCTATAGGAGGAGGTGAACTACATATTGCAGAATCCTCTATCTTATCAAGAGGAGAATCATCTGTCTGGAATAATCTTTGATCACCAACTGGAGGAGCAGATGAAAGGAGAAGGGGACAGGAACCACCAAGAACATATGCAGAAGATCTAGAGCTCCTAAGTCTTTTGTGGAGAGTTCTTTCTTTGAAATCCAATGGGGATGGGGAAGCTTCATCAGCATACGGGATATGAAGGTCTTCTGACGAAGATGATCTTGATCCTGAAAATTTCTCACTCGTGTGGGCAGTAGGAACATTGAAATAAAATTTAAGACTATCAAAGCCTTCTCCCATATTTTCTGTTGAGTCATTCTTTTGAATCTCAGATATTATTTTTTCAAGTGGGAATTGGAAACTTTCAAGTTCTATATAATTCAAAAGGAAGTAAAATATTTACCAGTTAAAATAAAAAATCTTACCCCATTTTACTTTACATTGGGCAAATACAGAATCAAATTTGACTGACAAAATATGAGCAGGGAGTTAGTTTTATGGTATTAATGGAAAAACGATGAAAATGGCAATCATCTGCATCATGGCGATTAACAGCCAAAAGTATTTCTATGGTACAGTGCCATTCTACACGCACAGAGGGTAGATCGTCACAAAGTGAAACACCATCCTGCTTGCACAGACTCAAGCTGGGAAGACCACGTGATGGACACCAGGCCTGTGCCACAGTGCCCAGAAGGCACTGCCTAAAACCTAGCAATTCTGGGCTGAATTGCCACCGTAAGCCAGTGTAGATGTCTGTGTACTCTACTTCCTGGGAATTCTTGAGCCAAAAGACATGGAAAATGGCTTTATAGGAGATCATCTAAGTCATAGTTGGCACACCCAAGGATAATTCTAAGTCGTCTACAATCTCAGTACATTACAGACTCCAGTTAAGATGATTTCCTTGGGCATTTTAAACCTATGTCTTCTTCATGCACAACATAATATTGGAGATGTAAAATTTTACCATATTTTGACTCCACAGACTGACAGAATTATACCTGCTGACAAGCTAATTGATGCAAACACTTCTTGTGGTTTTCAAAGTCAATAACCAGCAAACATCCTTTATTCATCTTGGGGACCTCTCCTATTTTTACTGTTTATATCAACTTGCATGAATGAATTACATTCAAAGTAATTAAAATTAAATGAACTTCATGAATGACTACTAAATGTTGCCACATACAGTACAGCACCACAACTGGATATTATACCAAAAATATTAATGATAAAAATCACAGATTAAATATAGTTACCTGGTTGCTATCATTAAATGTGTTGGGAAATAAGAAGCCAGTTTCTGTTGACTTTTGCTCCCAGTCCATGTAAGGTAAAAAATCTACATCTTCTTGAGCTATAATTTCCAGGATGTTTGGAACATCAGCAGAACAAGTTTCATTAGCATCCTAAATTAAAACAGATCAAAGTTACTAACAAGAAAACTCTTCAGTTTATAACTGTTAGATGTGATAGCTATTATGCCAGAAAATTCATCTTTGTGAAGTGGTGTGTTTTTTCCTTTGTAAGTTGGAAATGGATTAAAAAAAAAACCAAAAAAAACAAAAAAACACAGCTGAAGCAGTACATTATAAATACTCTGTGTGCCAGTGCATGTAACTTTATGCTTAGTTTTGACTGTATTGAGGGATAACATATTGTCCATAAATAGATTCACATGAAATATTAGGTGGACCTTAATGTCAAGGGCACAGACTTGCACATACAATTTGTTTAAATCCTGGTCAGCAATACTTGAAAGAAAATCTAAATCTTATGCAGTACTTTTTTGACAGTATATTACTGGCACAATTTAAAAGCAAGCAAACATAAGCATTATTATAGGTATGCTTAAAATGTACTGCATTCTGTAAAAATCACAGAAGACAACACATTACACAGCATAATAGAATACCATGCTGAATAGGCCAGTTTGGGTATTTCTCCATATTACGGGTAGATGCTTTTGCCCTAAAACGTTTGCAGTGTTTATCACACTGAATGGAATAGATCATCCTAGATTAGAGATGATAGATATTTTATCTAGAGCCATAACTCAAATATAGGACATTTACAGATGTTTGTTCTCTGAGAGACATCATATATGTAAGGGTAAAAATTAATTTTCTAAATAAGAAACAAAAACATATCTAAAAATTAGAATGACAAATAATCATCTCTTGATGTTAGAAAACAATTGCTTTATGAACTCACACAAATAACTTGCTGTATTGCAAAAGAAAAAACATTGCAAAAATCATAATTTCAGCTCTGCTGTAAAAGAATGAACACTGTTCAGCAAAAGGAAAGAGTGTTTTTGATGTTTATAAGGCTACAGAATTTAGGATATTTTGAAAAAGAAGCCAATGGGAACACAATATTTTAAAGGAAACACATACCCTTTTCTCAACTGCAACAAAGCTTGTAAATTGGGTTAGGATTGAGTTCTCCAAGCTGAGATTAATAATCCTGTTTTTCAAAATTTGCTTATTCATCTAGATTGTTAAATATTGAAAAAAATATGATCAACTAAAAGAAACACTGATGTCAAAACTGAACACATACCTATAAACACACTTACACACTCTAAACAGGGAGATGTTCGAGGAAGAACTTGTACGAATATACTGGCCTGCCTAATATCCTACTCCTTCTAACTTTCCCTAATGCCCCACTCAGCTTTGGGCAGGAACATGCAGTTTCCCTAATTATAGACTTCTTTTGCTCTTACTCTATGCTTCTTCCAGGCTAAGAGAAAGTTGTGCTCACAATTCTTACTGGAAAAACTGGTCTAAAAGTCTCAAATAAGCTAAGATAGGAAAAAAAAAAAAGTGTTTCTAAGTTTTCAGCTAGCTAAAAGCCAGTTTTTAGAGATCAGTTCCTTAAGGCAGTCTGTAAAAGAAAGCCAATTATCTTCCACATTGCATAAAAACTACACACTCTGGTTGCACTAAAGCATTTCAGTCTTCAAGAAGCTGAAGTGTTAACAAGCCACAGGCAAAGAAGAAGAGCCAAGAAAAACCTGTAATGACAAAGTGAAGATTAGGAAAAATATGCACATGGAATCCATTCTTATAACAGGGAGGAAGATAGAGTGACCCCAAATTCTCCCAAAGCATACCTGGGTTGAAAAATGTTACCATTTAAGGTGAATCTAGCCTTAAAATGGTATTGCATCCTTCTAATTATGTTTAAGAAAGAAAGAGAGAGAGGGGAAAAAAAAAAGAGAGCCCAGTCAAACCAAAAAAGCCACAGTTTCTCTATTCCACTGACCCATCTGCTACTTCACATTTTAAATGTGTACTTTTTCTTTCAGGTGAACAAACCTCATGTTCTGTTTCATTCTCATGAAGAATCCCGTCTTCATAGTCCCTAATGAAAGCTCTTGCTGTGAGTTTGTGCAGCACCTAGAAAGACAAGAAAGGTGATGTTAAGAGTAGCATTTTTTTTTTATCTTCCCTTTATTTTTAGGGTCTTTTTTTTCAAGTAATTAGCTTCTATATTTACAAAAAAAAAAAAAAAAAAAAAGGCAGGAGGGAACAGGAGAGAAAAAATAACTAGATAGCTGAAGGTAGACAGCTGCATCTGGAATTTATTGAAAAAATGGGCAAAACACAATTTTGGGGACATATATTGCCTCTTCTTGCTGGTTTCACTTGTCTGTAGAAGGACTTGTCCATGGAATCCACCCTAGCAGCTTCCAAAGCAATTACATTATCTAAGGAACAGTGGCATTTCAATTTCAAAACAAATCAACAGACCTTAGTGGGCACAGGATGAGAATCATACCAGAATTACTGCTAAAGGACATCTGCTAGAATAAAGAAGTGGTTCTATACCTTTCCAAGGTGGGAGCTATGCTGTCCTGTGCACAAAGATTCTGAAGATTGATCATTACCCCAGCAGCAGAAAGACTAGTAACGCTTAAAGGTCTCTTTTTCTCTACATTTCTAGAGATAACAGACATGGGAGATAGCATAGCAACAATGTAAGACTTGAAAGAAAATGCTGCAGTGGCTTCTCCACAGAGGTCATGTAAAGAACAGCCAACCCAAAGGTAAAACTAGAGCCCAACCAAGTTTCCAGAATAAAAAGCAGCACATTCCTATTCTGAGAAGCATGAGCTTTTGAAAAGAAAGCAGAGAGAAAGATGAAACTGCTCCTATGTAAAACAGTTTCCTTTTATAAGTCTGAAGACTGAAGGACTGCTCATCAGAGGCAAAAATGAAGTTCAGGAACTGCTGAAAACAAGGATACTGGTACCCTTTCAGAAATGCACAAAAGTATGCAGTAGTTTAAAACAGCTTGTCTGAATATGGTAAGTAAAAATAATGTTGGTCAAACTCACTGTTCCTGTAGTTTTCTATAGTTCAGTAGTTGACACCATTGTTTCTAGTTCTTGACCATTTATTACTGTGCTTAAGGTAGCCTAAAAGGAAAACCAACAACAACCATCTGTTTCCTTCTCAGGACTTAGCACGTAGGCAGGTTACTGTGTTCCTAGAAGGTCTAAAAACATTTTCCCTTACAGCAAGGGGACAGTCACAAATAAAGGAACCCAGTATTTATCCAAGGCAAAAATGGATATTGATATATCTGATATATTGATAAAGATCACATATTGAAGATTCTCTTCCTCTAGCAAGGATCAATAACGGCATTTAAACAGTTAATCAGATTTGAGTGGCTAATAGCTGTTTTCAGTAGACAATAGAGGGCTGTTCTGCCATTCATAGGGACCTCAGCAGAATGGAGAGGTGGGGAAAGAGGAACCTCATGAGGTTCAAAGGCAAGTGCAGGATCTTCCTCTAGGGAGGAATAACCCCAGGCACGAGGATGGGCTTGGGGAAAGCAGCTTGGCAGGGAAGGACCTGGAGTCCTTGCAGATGTTAGAGTTGAGCACAACCCAGCAACATGCACAGTGGTAACGTGGGGTGCATCTGGTTGTAGCCAGCAGGTCAAGGGAGGTGATTCTTCCCCCTCTGCTTAGCCCTGGTGAGGCCACATCTGGAATTCTGTGTCCACATCTGGGCACCCCAGTACAAGAGGGACATGGAGAGTGTCCAGTCTAGGTCTACAAAGATGATTAGGGGCCTGAAGCATCTCTCTTATGAGGAAAGGCTGAGAGCTGGTACTGTTTAGGCTAGAGAAGGGATGTGTATCCCAGTCTTTACCAGAGTACAGTGAGGGATGAATCCGTAGACAAGAAGCCTCTCATTGTTAAATAAAGACTGTATTTGAGCAGGAGCCTGCATCGGCACTGGTGCATTTATATCAAACTGTTGCCATTTAATAGAAACAGAACTGCATCCTGGAGAAAATATTCTAGATACTTGGCTCTGTATCTGTGTAAAAACACAAAACAAATTACTCAGCTTTCAAAAGAAAACAGTATTTAATTTCACAAATAATGTATTTTGCTGTGTGTATGGAACCTTTTTTCTTTTTCTTTTTTTTTGCAAGTAAACAAACCAGGTATTACAGATAAAAATGAATGTAACATTTAGAAGTGATAAGGATGCCCACTCAGCCATTATTGCACTGACTTCTGGAATAACAAGATTCCTTTTAAGTGAAAGCTGAAACTTAAAATAAAGGCTATTCATCAAGGCTGCCACGCAGCCTAGGGAGTATGGCACCATACGGCACCATATGGTCCCAAGCATGAACTCACACCTGTGAACAGCCCTGTGCATCTCCATGGCCTGCTATGGCTGGTGCTGCGCACATCACTTGATTCCCAGAATAGCAAGACAGATAATTTATGATCTCATCCTTCCCCCCCCAGCACAAAACAAAACAAAACAAAACAGAAAAACCAAAAAACAACAACAAGGTGCAGGCCAGAGACCAGCCTGCTGTTGCTGCTCTACTGACACTGCTTCGGGACTGAACAGACTCAATGCACAGGGTAGAGCTCTAGGAACTATGTAGAGAGCCTAAAAAAAATTACACATGCGGTCCTGGATTATTTGAAAATCATAGATACATCCAAAGTTAACCATCAGAAGGTACAGAATATAATTGCTGCAGGCTTCATCATTATAACAAGGCCACTGTCGGAGATGGATGGTGAGCCATGACAGAAGGGAAGCACTGTTCTTCCATCCAGGTACAATATATATATACCGACAGTTCAGAGGCCGTTTCTAAGTTATGTTACTGCACTAACCGAGAAAAGTATTGGAAATCTCCCATTAAGAGCAGAAAAACTAAGTCATGGCTTCCTCACTTTTAACACATTTAGAGCCCATTCTGGCACTAAGGTGGGAAATGAGCAGCAGATTCCCTCCTTTATCACAGAGCCTGAGTTGTTCTACAATTCTCATATCCCTTCCTAGCAACTTGTGTTCTTGCTGAAAACAAGCAACAAACTTGAGACCTTAATAATACTACTCAGACTAAATACTTCCCATTCTCACTTCATACGCATTTACATTAAAAATAAAAGCAAACTCAGCAGACAAGCATCTTCCACTTTTTACCTAATGCATCTTCTTGAGTTACGTTAATGCAATTCCAAAGCCACATGATCCCATGGAAATTAATTCCCATTTTGGGTTGTTGAAGATTTTCAGTAAAAGATATTGATATATTCATATATTGATATCAATTATATATTGAAGATATTCAGGATTTATAAACGTACCTTTTCCTTCCAGTTACACTTTGATTTTGGGTCGAAGTATTCAAATGCTCCAGCACCATACTGGGACAAAGATCCCAGAATGTGACGATTTGCTGTGGAACTAACAACACAAAAAGCTTTCTTCGTGCAATTACTGAGTTAAATTTGTCATCTAATACTATTTCCAAATACTCTACTTTGATTAGTGCTGCAATTTTTCTAAATTCCATCCCTCTTTCAGGATACAGATCAAACAACAGCAACTGAGCCAATGAATGGCCGCTTGTTACTGATTTCCTAACAACATCTGAGGGAATTACCTGACATAAAAGTTTTTACGTGGCATAGCAGAATCATGCAGGTAAATTAAATTAGGTTCAAACACCTATAAGGCTACATCGACATGATTCTAATCTTCAATTAATTAACCTTAATTTTAGCGGAATTATTTAGTGAGAATACAGCTAAGTCCAGTGTCAACTAGAGAATGTTACTATCTGAACAAAATGGATATAACTGATATAACACTTATTAGCCTGATAGAACAGAAGGCCTTGCTTACTAACAGGCCACTATCAAGCTATTGTGTGGGTATAAAGGCAAATGAGAGTTTTATAGAGGGTTTAAAAGGAGAACAATTAAATAGATGAGAATTTTTGTGGATGAGAAATAACCCAGTACACCTCAAATCCTTCTCAAAAAGTTAACAGAATCACTTCTGGCCAAGGCCACACTCCTGTCCTAGTGAAAGCTTGGGAAACTACACACTAAAATCCCTCAAGGCAAAATAAATGCAATACAATGCAGTGATATTTATTCTAAAAAACCCTATCATCTGGAGTTTAAAAAGGTTTACTGCCCTCTTAAAAGTCCTTTTCCAGATTTTGCTGCTTTGTACAACACAGTAAAGTGCAAGTCTTGCACTACTTAAAGATTTTTTTTCATTTTCCCACAAAGAATTATCATTATGGATAAAACAGAATTTCAGTGAGGTTTTACCTGTTCCTCTGATCTTTGAAAAGTCATTGTAACACGAACATCTTATATCCATATAGGGGAGTTTATACCTGATGTTCCCAACCATCATTTCCCCTCACGCTGCCACCCCAGCGGCAGTGGCTCCCACTCCCCCTCTCCGGGCAGGCAGTGCAGTGTGGAGCACAAACTGTGCTTCCCTCTGCTGCCCACAGGAATAAGGAATAAGGAGAGGAATAAGCGCCAAGTTGGCTTTTCAGGAAAGTGTTCACTGTCCTGGAACAGTCACTCCCTGTCTTGCCTGCTGAAAGGCAAAGGCTGTTTTGGGTAGAAAAGTTTTATTTTGGCATAATTTTGAAGTGGATTGCATTCTACGAGGAACACATGTGCCACAGGCTTATGAATCCCCACAGGTGTCTAGTGCTTCAGAAAGCTATTATCACTTCTTTAAGTCATTACCTTACAAAACAAATGAAAAATCAAATTATCAAATTATATAATTTTATATTACAGTAGTATTTAAGATATAATTCTGTCACAATATGATAAAATTATATTGTGCAACTATCTTAATGTTATACTGAAATTGTACTATTGAAATTAGACTATTCCAAACATCAAATTTTGATACCAAAATATCAAATTCAAAAATCAAAAACTCAACTCTCCAATTATATTCCTTAAAAAGTAAAGTTGTTATCATAAGAAAAGTTATGAATATATAAGATTACTTGCACACAAACTTGACTTAATCTACAAACATTTCTGCACTTAATCAGAGCACACATGCATATTTAATATAGCACACACTGGCACCTGACAGTTCTCAACTCATTAATGCCTTGCTTTAAATAAATTACCAGTGATTTTAAACGCAACACATTTGCTAGCTAACTTTGTACTTACCCAACCCCACACGTAAATAACCTGGTATGTCGGACATTATCTTTCACAATCTGGAAGGTCACACTCTCATTCTGAATGTGTCCGTCAGATATAACAAGAATGTTACGCTGGCCTTGAGAAGGAAAAAGCAGACTAAAGTAATGTAGGGCCTTCCATAAATCAGTGTTTCCCAATGTTGCAGTAGCAGACTGAAAAGTAAAGAAAAACAATTTTTTTTGAACTTCATTGCCTTTTCTAAAAGAGCACAATGCATAATTTAATCTTTATTTTATTATATTTTTTTTCTGTTTTCCTAATACAAATGATTAATTCATTTTTAAATTTTATTCTGTTCCTGCTCTTTTATTATTATTATTAGAGATAGAGAGTCCATCTAGTCCTATATCTCCATTAGCTTTGGCAAAAGGGTGCTTAGTCAAAATATTTAAGAAACATGGCCAGTATTGTGTGAAACATTGGTATTGCATGAAACATGCAAGAAACATGGTAAGCACCAAAAGTTCCACAGGAATTTAAGGAAAATTTTCTTAACAGTGAGGGTGACAGAGCACTGGAACAGGCTGTGCAGAGAGGTTGTGGAGTCTCCTTCTCTGGAGATCTTCCAAACCCGCTTGGACGCAGTCCTGAGCCACGTGCTCTAGGTGACCCTGCGTGTGCAGGGGGGTTGGACTAGATGATCTCTAGAGGTCCCTTCCAACCTTAAGCATTCTATGATTCTATGACTGTTTGTGAAGTACTCTCAGAGTTTTCAGCAATTAGTAGTTTAAGGACATACAAGATGTTTTCATCCAGATTATTATGTCTAGGAGCTACTTAAGCTCTGTTTTCTAATGCCTCTAACCTTCTTTCTGGACTTCACTACAATTCCAGCCTCAACATCACCATGTGACAAGAAAGTCCACTATTTACTGAATGCATGAAGATCGCTGCCCATCCTGTGATCCTTCTGATGTGAGAAACAGTAAACAACCATCCCTATTCTCCTTTTCCTCTCTGCTTATCCTGTAAAGAGATGACTGAGTAAGGATGCAATAAAGGCTTAAAAAAAAAGCTATGAAGAGCCCTTTCCTTGCAGAGCAGGTCTTCTGTATCTCCAGCCATCTTGGTTTTCTGCCTCGCTACTTTTTCTAAATCTCCTCTCAGAAGAGCTTACAGCATTCAAGATACCCAAGCAAAGCAGATTTATGCAGACCTTACTGTTTGCCTTTTGAGTGCTGCTGAATATTAAGTCACTGTTTAAAAAACGGACTATCCACAGTGCCTCCAAAATCTCTTTCCCTGGTGAAGCCCTGTATTTTATATCTATATTTATATGTTGTTTTCCCCTTTATGTTACATTTTATTGAACACCATCTGCCATCTTCCCATCCCATGTTTAAAATATGCAGTATGTTAACATTTTAAGTGTTATGCCAGCATCATACTCTTTAGTTGCAGATGAGGAGCCTGTATTTGGTAACAAGAGTACTAACCAAAAACTGCTGCCCTAAATAGTTCTTTCTGATATTTTGGTGTCAAAAGCATTTTTCTTTTCAGTAAAATTGCCTTAGCCTCTAAAGTGCTAGTCTTCACTTACAAATTATGGACTTCCCGTGGAAATTCTATCACTTCTTCTGCTGTGAGCAGGCAATGGAGAAGCATGAAACTCAAAAAGGTAAATTGAGGGGGAAACACTGAAAAACGTTCTAGCACTGGTATCTACTAATCTTCAAAATAACCACTTAAGCAGTCACTTAAAATCAAACTGGATGTGTTTGCTCAGACAAACAGACTTCAAATAGACTAAATTACAGAAGAAATCCAAGATGTTGGCCTAGAAAAAGAAAAAAGAATAAGAAAATCTGCACTAGTATTTTACAATTATGAGTATCCCTTGCAAAGAAGTGTCTATCAGAATACGGCCAAACTAATTTGCTTACTGTAATAAACTCCTTCAGTGGTGACAAATCATTCAAGATGCTCTTTGAAGATGAATAATATTCTGTGAAATCTGTGAATAAAGATTGATGTTAAGAGCATAAAAATATTACGCCTGTGACAACAATATGGAAATTAAAGTTCAGTTTTATGACTAGAATAGCAGGGTATTCCATATTACTAAATGTTCCAGACTACAGTTCAGTTGTGACACGGAAGTAAAAGTTGGCTCTCATTTAAAATGGAAACAAAGAAACTCATTTGTGCCAAATTTGACAACATTCACTCTTTGTCTTAAATACAATTGTTCCAAAGCGTGTAAAGCAATCTGCTTTGCTTGCTGTAGGGCTGACCCTGCCATGGAATTGGAGCAATCTAAGCAAATAACAATTTCGTTGGACAGCGGCACTTCTTCACCTGCTGTCATGTGCTCTGGCTGGAATACAAGCATGCAAGCCTGAGGAGAGAGAAGCAAGATCATCACTGCAGTCAATGAATGTAATTTCATTTGAAGTATACGCAAATTTTCTTATTATGAGAGCAGAATATAACTGTATATCAAAGTTTTAGCAAATATATTTCATTTATTCTTAATATGTGAAAAGCACAACCTCCCTGTCTTTTACCTGCTCTCAAATGAAAACCTAGAGAAGGAATTTTGTTGATTTTTTGTTCCTATCCAATTCATTCTTTTGCAATCAGCACTGGATTCAATTCTCTGAGTTAAAAAGCTGCAGATAGTATGTTTTATAATCACCACTGCCATCATCAGCTTATGAAAAGGTATTAGAACTAAGATATGTGAAGCAGAAAAGTGCACAAAGTACGTATTAAAAAAAAAAAAGCTCTGAAAAGTGGAACAATAAAATGTTCAAGGAATGAAAGGGTCTCCTATAGAAAGGAAAGTTTTATGTCTAAAAACATAAATACAGATTTCTTTCTGATCTCAGGGGATCAATATTACTTTGGTTATCAGAACATAACCCCTGAACTAACTAATTCCTTTAAACAGAGAAGGAACCTTGTCACCTCTGCAGCATTTTGTCTAAGAAAACACTTTGAGATAAGAGCAGCTGAAAATAGCTAAAAGTACTGGGGGCTCCACTCTTATCCTTGTGGTCACAGGAAAATGGAGAGGAATGAGACAGATTGTCATAACCTGGAATCACATATTTAAAGCTCTTAAGCTTTAAAATTATTCCTCAGGCAAGGAGAGAATCTGCAACTGCGGAACTGCTATCTATTTCTCTTCTAGTGAAAAGGATAAGATTTAAATGTGTTTGCAAATAATCACTGCAACAGTGAGAACTACACCAGCATGTGAAATCATCTAGGAAGGTCAAGTCCCATAAACTAAACACTTAGGGATTCTATAAATGTTTTGGGATGTGGATGTGTTACACAGCCCTGCAAATGTAGATTTTGAATATCCTTTTTTTTCCTCCTTTTTTTGCTGATCTCTCATATATTCTCTGTATAACATTTTGAGCTATTTGGAGCTATTTTTAAAAAACAGCTTAAAATGCCTCTTATTTGTTAAATTAATATAATGACTGCGTGATTCTGAAGCTATCTAGTTCCAGCCTCTGCCATGCAACATTTGTATCAAACATGGCATTTTGTAGAAATGCTACTACAAACTGCAGCACAACAATCAGAAGAAAAAAGTGTTTTAACAGAAATATGACTAGATACAACATTCAAAATGCACTTCAACATTCAATCTATTATGTGAAAAAGATAAAACAAATGGGACAAGATTCTAAGCAACTGAAATGAAAAGTCATTTTTGGAGGATACTCAGCTTGGTAAGCAAGGAAGGTGGGGAGGGAAGTGAATATTACACATGATGTGAAATTTTTCATCTTTTATCCATCAAAACCAAACCATTTCTATTACATTTTATGATTGTCAGTATTGCCTCATACAGTAGGATGTGCTTTTCATCTTGGAGCTTGGGTCATGCCCACCATTACGGTACCTCGCTCCTTTTGTTGGGTTGCTTCTCTACTCACATTCGGGGTAGATAGGCTTCAGAAATCCAGATTTCTAGAGCAAAGCCACTAACGTCCAGGGAGCTGTTCTCCACGGTCTTACTTACAGCCTTGAAATCTGTTCTCTAGAAAAGAAAAATAATATATAGTCATTTAAATATTTATTTAGCAGTAACAATGCAGTAAATGGGAATTCCTTGTGCCAAAAATCATGTTTTAAAGCAAACTTGTGATTTGTGAGGACAGAGAACAAAGCACATCTAATGAATTCCAAAGGTTTTTGCTAAAAGATTACACAAAGTTTACAAGGCGTATTTTCTATTTATGTAACATATTCTTTAAAATATCATTCACTTTCTTGAATGTTTTTAGATACAAGTTCTTAAGTTATTTTAAAGTTTCAGGCATAAGCAAAGTTTTCATCTGAGACAGGAACAACCAGTCTGCAGAATGAACCTTCTCTACAAACCATACACATCTAGTGCATCCACTTCTTGCATTATGTCCTAGTAGAACTGCTAGGGCAGAGGCACAGTTATAGTTACCTTTATTTTAAGTTCATGTGTCCAGCTATTTATGCATTTGATAGTGTATGGCATCTCAATAGACATGTCCAAGGAGAATTGGCTGGATAAAGAGAAAAGAAGTGATCAAATGGCATCTTGGAATAGAGGATGTTTAATCTGCAGGCCATGACGTATCCATGAGAATGACCTAGGTCTCCTATTCTTTTAAATTTTTTCGACAGAAGTGTAGAATACTGAGTACTTAGACCAGTTTCTGTTCCTAGGATACTCAAAAACTAACCTTGCTGATTCACTTTCAAAGCCCAGAAGACATCAACAGGTCATCGGACACGATCTTCATAACACAACACCATTTTATTCATTTTCATTTAGTCTAATATTTTATTTGTCTAAAGCACAATTTAACAAACACCACCACTCTGGATTCCAGAGAAAGCAAGTTCATCTTTTCTCTAGCTAACTGCTCTAGCCCTCACAGGTAAAGCATACATAATTTTTTTTCCCCTCATTCAGATTTCAGTCATTGGTTTTTGTTTATTTTGTAGCCAGATTAAAAAGTATTTTGTAAGATAGAATTTTCTGTCCGAGTGACCTGATTTTTTCCCCACGCAATATCTGTTCTTAAATATTTTCCAATTTTTACAGTTCAATTTTTCCTTCATACCAGTTTTAAATTGTCTTGCAATTTTAAATAGCTTTTCTACCTCTAGATGCCTACTGTATGAACTGGTTAATTTATTCCTGGCACACAGCATAAACCGTACCAAAACTTTATCAGAGGAGTACAACATTTCTATTAAGGAGTAGTACACACACTGAACAAAACCAAGATAATGGAAAACACCTTTTTAGGATTAAATAAAACTTGAGAAAAATATAACAGATGCAGTTTTGTGCCTGCTTTGCATATAGAAATGAAACACTTGGACATGGTCATGAGAAGCTCTTTTCATGTCTTTTTTTTTAAACTGAAAAGCCAATTCCTTGAAGACCAGCTGTCTCTGTCATATTTACTGTTATTGCTACCTGCATGGTTTTGGTTTTGGTTGAGAATAGCCATCTATGAAGTGTCTCAGGAAATTAAGTTAGAATAATCAATTTACAAGAAGTATTGCTTTGCCAGTAACATCACAGTTTCAAATTACTGTGAATTGCAAATGTAAAGAAATGTTAAATTATAAAATGCAATGAATGATATTGAAAATACAAAGATTATGCAGGCTTACTGTCATGCAACTTGTGATTTAATATGAAAACCTCAGTAAAAGAAACAAAAGGAACCATTTATTTAAAAAAATGCTTAATTAATCATTATTCCCCTATAATGGCTAAAGCTGATAGATGAGAACAAGTGAAATTACATTAATCTCTTGATAATGCAACCTAGCATCACAATTTCTATACAAATAGGAAAAAAGTTAATATAAAATGATGTTTTAATTTAATGACCTGAAGTACTGACAATAAAGTAGATTAATATAAATTAAAACAACTTACTGCTTTCGTGTATCTACGTGTTTAATGCAGACCTTTTTTACTGTATCCTGCAAAATAAAAAAGAACTTTTAAACGACATCATTCAAAGTGCTTGCGTGTTACTCCACTTTCTACTATTACATTGCTAAGCTGCATTGCTTGCATTGAACCCTCTCTGCTTCGTTTATTCATATAGATGTCGTAATCTGAGCATTACAGTAGCTAAAATTCAGATGAAGCTGCAAATACTTCCACAATTAAACCGCAGAACTCAGGACAGTAGCAGGCGTGAAGTAGAAGGCTCGACTGTTCCACAGTCAGAAATGAGATACAGCTGTTTGATTACACATCAACAAGAACCATGTCTGGCTCTTTGCCATCATCCAAACACAGGGGTGACCTCCTTTCCCATCCAGAGAACTCTGGAGCTATCAAGGGCATCCAAGGGAACAGATGGGGAGCCTTGTGCAGGAAGCAAAGGAGAGTGTCAGTGTGTTTAGCAGCTGCTCAGCTGTTGTTTCATGATGGAGAGCCAGTGTCTGTCTTGCAAACAAATGCATTCTGTGTCACAGAATCAGAATGGTTAAGGTTGGAAGGGACCTCTGGAGATCATCTAGTCCAACCCCACGCTCAAGCGGGGACACCTAGAGCACGGGGCACAGGGTGGCTCTGTCTTTCTCAAAGTCAAGAAGTTTTTCCTCACATGGAGATGGAACTGCCTGGGTTTCAACTTGCACCCATTACCCCTTGTCCTGTCACTGGCCACCACCGAGAAGAGTTTGGCCCCATCCTCCCTACATTCTCCCCTCAGGTACTTGTACATGTTGATCAGGTCCCCTCTCAGTCTTCTCCAGGCTAAACAGGCCCAGCTCGCTTAGTCTTTCCTCATACGGTAGATGCCCCAGTCCCTTCATCATCTTTGTCGCTCTACGCTGGACCCTCTCTAGAAGCTCCACGTCCCTCTTGTCCTGGGGAGCCCAGAACTGCACCCAGTACTCCAGGGGCAGCCTCACCAGAGCTGAGCAGAGGGGCAGGATCCCCTCCCTTGCCCTGCTACCAACACTCCTCCTGCTGCAGCCAGGAGCCCATTGGCCTTCTTGGCCACGAGGGCACATTGCTGCCTCCTGGTTACTTGGTGTCAACCAGAACTCCCAAATCCCTCTCTGTGGAGCTGCTTTCCAGCAGGTCAACCCCTATTCTATACTGGTGTCTCAGGTTATTCCTCCCCATGTGCAGGACCCTGCACTTGTCCTTGCTGAAGCTCCCGAGGTTCCTCTCTGCCCAACTCTCCAACCTGTCTAGGTCTGAATGGCAGCTCAGCCCTCTGGAGTGTGGGCCACTAGAACCACGAGATAACCCAGAACAAAATATGACATCTAACTATAACGTTTCAATTCTAGTCAGCTTTCTAAGTACTGCAGGTCTAAATTAATCCTCAGAGACAGGCTTGCTATCAATTGCAGCACTCCTGCTTAAGCTTATGCTCGCTTTGCTTTTTGATACCCTTGTTATGACTAGAAAGGTTATAAGCAATTATCTTTTAATATGAGATAAAAGGAAAATAATCAAGACTGTACAGAAACTTAAGTAACTACAGTGTGCTAGGCACACAACTGCTTCAAAACAAAAAGATGCAGAAGATGCTATTTTAAGACTTACAAACCTGTGTGTTCTCATTTAACGCTTTGTCCTGTTGCCATGGTGAGACAGAAGCAGGGAAATGAAAGGAAATATGGCCATTATGAGAACTCAGTTCAGTGATGTAGGAGATTTTGATGAGGACTGTAGAGTTTGGTGGCAAGTTTCCAACACTTATTACAAAAATATCCTAAAAGACAAAAAAAAAAGCAAGGGCGGAAGGGGAGATCATCATTAAAGTCTGCATTTTCCCCTCCAAAATTTAATTGTTGTTTATGCACACTGAGATCAAATAATAGCAAAGAAAATACTACCTAAAATGGGCAAAACTGATCAATTATAACAAAAAAAGAGGAGCCTTTGTAAAGAAATCTAAACTTCTTTGTAAAAGAAAAGCTCCAGAAAGAAATATCTTACTTAAACAGCAGGACATACAGAAAGCAAAAAAAACCTTATTTTTAAAAGTGATCCCATGTAGAGCCTAAATGAATTCCAATATAAAGGGGCTCCCCAAGAAAGAGATGATTCTCTAAAGACTCCCATGGGAATATGCACTCATGTCCTAAATAATCTTTCAAAATTTGACCATTACAAATTTTCAAATAGGTAAACAAACCACCATATTCAACATACCGGTGCATCCTGGTCCATTAGATAAGCTCCATCACCCTGACTGATAGCTTCTCTATATTCCCTATGTGCTTTTGTCTTTTCTTTAACCTATGAAAGATTGTTCCAAAGTTATTTACAAATATGGAGCACAATAAGCAATATCACTTCAAATGACATGACTACTTTGAAATCTAGTCAAGTGGCAAGAACAAAGAACTTGAGAAAAAAAACAAAATTAAATACTTTTGAATCTTGAGATGGCTGCACCAGAGTGCAGTAACATTTTACCTCTCCAGTGATGTGTTTTCCATTGATAAAAGCTTCAAATCCACACACAGCAGCTTTATCATCCAAAGGAAAGACATATTTAGCTTCAATCGGACTACTGCTTTGATTGGTGTAAGTCTGAAACATCACTATCTGAAATGAATATTAAAACAGTACATTAACATAAGATAAAAGCAGCAATATTTCAAGCAATATACCCACTTTATACTGCAAAATGTCAGTAAGTATGCCGTAACTGGAAGCTGCATTACAAGTGAAGGTAAAACATTCACCAGTGCATAAAGAATATGTACATCCAGAAACATGAAGGAGCTGTTGAACTTTTAATCTTCATATCATTAACCAAATCTCTTCCAGAAGAAAAGTAAACTGTGAAATTCTGCACGTTACTTGATCTATTGGCAGAGCTTGAGCTGTCAGGCTACTCTTTACAAAAGAAGAGCCCACATTAAAAAGCCACCACTGCAATATGTCTAAAAGAGTTTCAAGCTCATAAAAACTAAATGAAGAGTAAACCTTTGCTAAAAAGAGGTCTATTTTTAGGATATACTGAATAGGATATTTGGAAAAGCCAATATTCTTTCTATATGCATAGTACCTATTTTAGTACCTTTTTTCTAATTACAGAATTTATCTGAAGTGATAGATTGTCCAAGTTTCTTCCTACATCTGTTCTTCTGTTCACTCATGTCCTAAGAAGATCCCAGGGGTTCCTCATCTCCCTTTGCTGGCACTTCTGCTGTGCCTCATCATCTGTTGATTTCGGATTCATGCTCTGTTCCTCAGCCTTAGAGATTATTTTCTGCTTTGGTAGACTGGGTCACAAAACAGATACTGCTGGATAGTAACTCATTTCTGTAGAAAAACACACTAAAAAAAAGACATTATCTCATGAGAAGAACAGTTGTTGAAAAGAATCACACTAACTAGACAACAGTTGCAAGTATCAGAATAATATATGCACAGGCTCATCTGAAGAGGATTCTTTAAAATCTCTTCCCCCCCCCCCATTATTTTCCCTGCTTTCTTTACCAAGGCTTTAGCAACAAATAACAGCATAATTTTCTTTTTTAAAAAACTAATTTTACTATGGCACTGGAAAACCATTCTTGTGCAGTGAGACACACGTCAGACACACTGGTCCGCAGCGTGATTGAGACCACTCTATACAGAACTCAGTTGCAGAGGGAGAATTTTAGAATTACATTGCCCATGTAATTGCCCAATAAAACACCCATGAGTTGATGTGACAAAGTGTGTTTGCAGGGCACAAATATTAAAATAAGGTGAGCCCTTAACTTTGCTTTGCTAAACTTCATTAGCTAATTTTCAGATTAGAATATCACGTTCTTTTTATTTGAGACAGCTAACTTAAGTTGTCTAACCAAAGTTAAAAACAAACCACAAAAATATAATTCCAGAGACCTCTTATCATACCACACATTTCCAACTGGTTTCTAATTCAGGTAGCCAATAAATTATCAAGGAAGTCTTCAATATATAAAAGAATGTGTAAGCTGCTGCAAAAAGCTTCTTTTCAGTGGCGACAAGATGACACAGAGACAGAAAAAAACTTCCAAAAAATCAAAAAGTCAAGCCTTTCCCTGACCACAGAGTTTTTGGCATTTGTTGACTATGCTTCTCTAAGAATAAAATCTGCTTTCCCTCTTTTTCAGAAATGAGCTTCATTTAGAGACTGAACTTTTTTTTTTTCTTTTTTTCTTTTTTAAATAACTAAATCACTATATAACAACTGCAATATTTCAGACCTCCACACTGGAAAAGGACAGTAAGTAGTGTACTCTACCTGTGCTACAAAGTCTATCATCCTCCCCTTGATGTTAACACTCTCCAGAGGGACTGGATTTCCTGATCTGTTCTGAAGACCAGCTTTTATGGCATTCATAGGATTTGCACTTGGAAGGGCATAGCCTAAACAAAGAGTTTAAGAAAGATTAGGAAGGCAGCTTTTGAAAGATGTATCTGTGAAGGAGAGCTCAAAATAACCCTATCCATCAGTGGCTCATGTTTATCTATGGCATTCAGAACAGTTAAATTGAAATTAATACTCAGGTTCTGTTAGAAATACTTGTGTTTTATTCCTGCCTAAGCATAAGAGGTCTTATGAAGTCTTGGTTTAGACTCTGGCATTTAAATTATTTAGGACCATCTGATGACTTATGCAAAAGCATTTCCTGTAGGTCTCCTGAAACACACTCTGACAGAGGCAATTGCAACTGCTGTCAGTAATCATGCCTGCAGGAAATCTGAAACAGATGCTACACACGTGCCACACGGTCATGTCTAATTTGCCAACATCTGCAAATCAACTGCATTTTTTTTTTATTAAAATGTTATTTTCATACTCTAGAAAGTGTTCTGATAAATATTTAGGGTATCCTAAATAATCAGGTTACAAAAACAAAATATTTCTTACTCTTGTGCTGCAAAGAATGTTGTGATACTGGCTGATCTTGCTCCATCACAGCTTCAGGCTGCAATGGTTTTATTTGGTCTCCAGCAATACAAAACTTAACAACGTATCTAATTTTAACCTGATTGGTTTTATACACAACAAATTCATCATCCTGGTGGGGAAAAAAAAAAGACATTTTGTAAGAAAAGAAAGCTATTAAAAAAAGGACAGTTGGGTTCACTTTCAGAACAGTGAACCTTCCATGGTGGTTCTTATTCCAATCAGAGTAGAATAACATTTTCAAATAACAATTCCAATATAAAATCTCAGATATTTATATAATAATTCAGATATTATAAAAAGGATATTAACATTTTCCATAGTTATTTTTTCTTTCAATAATTTTAAATCTCTTTACAAACAGTAATAAAAAGAATCTTAGAAGTTTTATATGTGCTTTACAGATAGTGAGACAGATAGTCACTTTACTCATGTATCTACTGATTTAGTGTCTGAGCTGAAACACAGGTTACATTGCTTTTATTATATATCACTGGCACAATAGATTCCGACTTAGAATCTTTTCAAGTGCCTAATACTGTAGGATCAGTACCTCAAAACCTGAAGAGACATCTGGTGTTTTACGGACTCCGTGCACACTCTCATAACCTGGTTGTGCACTGCTTAATGAGTAATTTCGCTGATACAAATCTAAGCAGGAGCCAAGCACCACATCGCAAACTGCCAGGAGTCGAGTACCATCCATCACACTGGTTGAGGAATACTTAATACTGGCACTATATGTAAGAAAGAGCATAGACTTTTTTTAAAACTGATCTAAATATAAATGTCATAAAAGCTTAAAAACAAGTATTTCTGGAAAAATTGACAGGAATAAATTTTATGATTAAATTATCTTGTGAGTATTAAATCTTGTATCTAGTTAACATGGAAAGTCAAAAGAATACAGAAAAAGACAAAATAAAAAAAGATACCATGGTCATTCAGACCTAATAGAATCACTGAAGTAAATACCACTGCCCAGATTCCCAGCATCAGTTCTTTCGAGGCCATGATCTTCAGCTATCACTTTTGGCATGAGGAGTCCTCTAGGGGGAGGGAAGAAGAAAGAAAAATAAGGAGAAACCACACACATCATATGAAGCTTGTTTTTTTTTGTATACAGTTTTTGATGAATGATTTTTGCATATCTGGGCTAATTTGGGGCTAATTCAAATTGTGCAATAACAAATTATTCAGAGGATTAAAATAAAATGCACTTTGCAGAAAAAGCACATAGAGAATGAAGGAAGCCTATTAATTAAAAAAAAAAACCACACACACACAAAAACCATCACTCAAAGCAATATTTAGTCTTCAAGATTGCTTATGTAAGCAATAAAGACTGCTTTTTCTATGTTTAGCAGAATACCACCTAAGTAAAAGAATTTTAAAGACAGAGTCGGGGGGAATGATATTTGGAAGCTTTTTCAGTGTTTGATTTGCAAACATTATTAATGTGGAAATACCATCCTTAGACTTTCTATAAAACATTTGATTTATTATTGATGTGCCCTCATAAACCCTTTATATAAAAGGAATGCAAAAATAAAACATTTAAGCAAGTTTTACAGTTTTATACCCTATAGTTAGAGTCTGCAGTGTAAGGAAAACAGAATGCTAATATGAATTTGAAATGAATTTCATTGTGATTGTATCATGCAGACATATTGAAAATTTAAGGATACTGAAAAGAGCACCTAGTATTCAACACATATACACTATGAGGAGTATTTAAATATAAATTTGGGTGTATTAGGTTATATTATAATAGGTTCTATTATTTTAGCCATGAACATTATTACTATGTTTAGAGAACCCATAGAATTTGGTCATAGAACAAGATGTCTGGTTACTCCAGAAAATTAGTTGGCATTTTAAATAAGTGTAAGGTGATCATGGGGAAATAATGTATACAGGAAAAATGAGGACATCATCAATGGAATCCTTTCCTGAAACACAGGATAAATTAACCACAAAGCCATTTTTCTCCTCACTCCCTCCATTTTGTCATCCTCCCATGCAGATTTAAACCATGCTGCTCACCATATCCAAGTACTTCCATCCCAAATCTAATCCATTTGGAGAGTAACTGAATTCAACATTACAAAAGATTGATTTTCCTTTTAGAGGTCTGTAGAAGTATCTGGTTATATTTGCATAAATGTTAACAATTAGGCTAAATGTAATGTAAAAGGGCTTTATAAAAGACAATTAATGAAGTTAAAATAGTACAGTAGAAAATAATTAATCCCAATTCAGCTTTATAAAAAAGGGAAGGTAAATTTTTACCTGCAGAGAATTCCCACAAAGCTGCGCACAGGTGATGCGTGGAACAGGGACTGAATATTTCCAAGATCGCTTAGAAATTCTGCTGTTTCACCTATCCTGACAACTCTATATATTTGTAAAATTCTCACTGGGCAGTCACTGCAAGAAATTTGAAATTATCTTTGGGTTCGTATTATATGACTCATATAATATATGACATTACTCAGAAAGTGCATTCAGGATCAAACTACTAGTAGGAGATATAGGCTGATTGAAATGTCAAATTAACATTCAAAAAAATTTTTTGACAACTGCTAGAGAAAAACAAGATAACTTACTGAAATCACTGGATATACAAAAAACCTAGTGACTAAAGTCAAGTGCTACTTAAGAGATTTAAAGATACACCAAAATGTTTTTTTTCAAGCTTAAATTCAGACCTCGGACTAAGGACTGCTTCACAGGATCATGACAGCCAGACTTTAAGGAATACCCAAAAGACAATTTTTAGGACTCTGGGATTCCTGACTATGATATGGTGATGTACTTTGTAAATCCCAAAGGAATTTAGATCCCTTATTGGTCTCAGTGATTAAGTACCAAAAGTAGGTATTACTTGGAAAACAAAAATCAAAGTTAAACTTTTAAGGCCCAGTAACTATCAATCATACTCAAGTTCCTAAATGCTAAAATAGTATTTGTAAATAGGACCTGTACTCTTCTGTATTCTTGACTATTTTACTTGAGCTGTATGGCTTCTGTTGTTAAGGACTGCAGATATCTTATGTCCTAATTTATGAATCAGCTCTATAAAGTGTTTTTTATTTTAAATACTTATACTGATCCTTAATATGTTTCTAATGCATTTGTTTTTTTTTCTTAAAAACAATGGTTTTGAAATAAAAAAACAGAATTGCAAATGCAGAGACTGAAAGAGACTAAGTCTCTTTAGAGAGTTGCATGGTACACAGCACAGTCTCAAGGCCTAAGGTAACTAAGAGAGGAATCTACTATGCACAAAGCATAGTTTGGATAACAGCTAGTTCACAAAAAGCCTATTATTTGGTTCTGCCAAAAACAACCAGAAGAAAATGGGTCACAAACTATTGTTCTATTAATTCTAAATGATTTAATGTTATGAACAAACTGTTGTTAACAAAGTGTCATCAACTGGCCACAACTACTTAACTTTACTGAAGCCACATGTTCCAAACACAGTGTTCCTTCCATACTGGATCAATAGGTATTTGGGTGCAACTGGTTATTAACCAGCATTTGCTAAGTATGTTTAGCCCTGAGCAATGTAATTACTCAGTAGGAACAAAGCGACTATATAGATATAACTGAAGGCCATATTCTTCTCTGTATCAACAATCTAGTCATTGATTTTTTCATTCGAGAACCATCAATCTCTTGAACCATCCCCTTAACCTTATTTCACGATATTTACCTTTTTTTCGTTATTTTAAAACACAGTTTAGCTATTTTAAAAGACAGTTAGAAGCTGTGATCAAAGACATTAAACAAAATCATAGGCAAAGTTGCAGAATAACTTTCCAAAAAATGAATATTTACACAAGTGAAAACTATTTGGAAAGGAAGTTCTGTAAATACTCAGGAGATGACCAAGTATTCCTCCCATTATCAATGCCTTCAAATTATGCACAGAAAACTTGTTCTAACTCAGCAGAACTCTACATTTGATTTTTAAGTTTACTTTTAAGTTATACTATAAAATATCTGAAAATAAACACTGAAAAGCAGAAAAAAAAAAGCCTAAAATTTATCTGGCCTATTTTACTAGCTTCTATAAATAGTCACAATTTCAAAATGAAAAAATTAACAATGTCGTCATTTTCTGAATTTACTTCCATTTGGTTCTGGTTTAGAATATGGTAAATATGTCTGCTCTGCAATCCCACTTGCTCTAGAGAGAACATTACATTCATATAAATCAAAACTTCACTGTAACAAAACCTGGTAATTCACTTCAGAGGTATATTGTGCATTATCCCTGGAATGGTATAGGATCATTGTACAACTGCTGAACACTTACTTGTAATTCTTTTTTAACAGTTGTTTTAAACAGTTGTTTAACAGTTTTAACGGTTTTAACAGTTTTTAACAGTTAACTTCAATACTGAGGAATTTGTAACTCTCTGGGGGAACAGCTTCGATCCTGCACCTTAGAGCCTGGTATTTGGCCAAAGATGATGGGTTTGGTGATGACATATTTGTTTCACGTATATTAAGCGTGTCTCGAATTAGCTAGAAAATAAGGATAGAAATTACATGGCATGGTAGCATGGTTAACACACATGAATGAATAATAAGGATTTTTTTTTCAGTTAATTCTGTTGCAAATGAATCCTTGGTATGTTTTTAATTACGGAAATACACAAAACTCAAACTGAATTATATAGTTTACAGTGTAAAATCACTGAACTGGAATATAGAATAGAACATTTCCACCTGTCAAATATAGTAAAGAACAAGGCCAAACCAGCAATTGCATCCCATGAAAACAAGTCAGAAGAAAAAGGCATATGAGAAACAGTTTAAATGCTTTTGTACAAGTCCAGATCAAGTTCTGGATGGAGCCTGCTCATAAAAGCTCCACAAACCAGAATTTGTGGATGGTTATCATTTTCATTTTGCTTACAAGACAATCCTTATTTATTTGAATGTCATATTTTGTTGCTGTTGCCACTATCTAGTTAGGATAAATAACAGAACCAGGTATGCATGCAATTTTCACAGACCAGGAAGAAAAGAAGGACAGTTAATAAAAAAATTAATATTACATTTCACCTAAGTCATAGCAAAGTATGGGGACATAATAGCCATGTACAGGACATAACAATTTCTTGTCCTCGGTCTCTGGCTGAGCTATGTTGCAGGTATGTCTGTACCTGGCCTGGTACCTCCTCAATCCTCACTCAATCCTGATCCTGTGGACCTGACTTCCTAGCTTCACCTTGGACCTTCTAGATAAGGCCATAATGGTGAGGGGATCTGGACTGCTGTCTGCCACTGGTTACTGCTGCTGGCACTCACTGACCCCTGCTCTGCTCTTCTTGTTTGGTACTGTAGGACTGTGCCCTTGCCGGTGAGGTAACTGCCCTGGTCTTCCTCACCTCCACTCCTGGTTCGCTTGCCCCTGCTCTCCCTGGCACCCACTGTCTGACTGAACTGCTTAAAAAGCAAACTAATTAACAGAGGAGATTGAAGAAGTGGGGCTGGTGGTGGGAGATTTTCCTAGGCAGGTCAGCTGGCCTTACACCAACTGGCAAGAAACTATTGGTATGTTAAGACGTGTCGATTAACTTCTTGCACAGAGAATCGTGGGGGACTACACCCTAGTTTGTGTTGTAGATGTAGGAACTGATCAAACTGTACATAGGCAGGTAATTTTAAGCAGCTTCTTGAAACTGGTCCTGCATATGCAGTAGAAGTCATACAGAACAGTCTTCAACACACTAATAAAATAGTTAAAATATGTTTTGTATTGGTTTAAGTGCAGATCAGGAATTACTAGCAATCTGGAAAAGTTACCTGACAAAGGTCTTGTTTACTAGACAACAGCTTTCTGGAAACATTACAGTCTGGTCCTGTTTTGTGACGTATAACTCCGTAAAATTCCTTTATCATCATTTGCAGTGTCGCCTCATCTGCTCCCTCATCCAGTGCATTCTTTATCTGGAGTAAAATACCTTCTGCTTTGCTCACCTTTAAAAGAAGAGATTATTAAACTGGAAACCATCACAAAATCGCAGAAAAAGAAAAAAAAAAAAAGAAAAGAAAAGAAAATGGATCATTTAATTCCACACTGAAATTCCACTTCAACTTTTTGGTAGTGTAATAGTGAGAAAACATTTTCCTATATGAGGATAGAAAATTTGAAACTTGGATATTATTCTGCCATTATACTTGTCTATTTGCAAAGTACCTCAGCAGAGCTAAAAGCCAGTAAAATAACTTCCATAAAACATATCGGAATATGAATTAGATGGAAAGATAATGCTCTTTTTTTATTTTTTATAGATTCACTTTTTCAGCTCTAGTGCACTGATGAGATTAACTACAGAAATTAGAGTATAATGTTTCTTACGAAAATCCTAAGTATGCTAATTTATCCTGAAATACACAAAACAGAGCAGAGATTCTGTTTATAACCAGAAGCCTCTAGATCACCTGAAAGTAATGACTCATTAAATACTTTGTCCAGAGAGGACATAAATTTGTTTTGTACACTGCCTCTGAGATGGAAAACAAATCACAGTATTAACGATGTTTGATTTTCTCAGGGCAGGAAGGAAAAGGCAAAGTGTTCTTTAATTTACATGAGCCATAGGCAAGAGGCAGTAAAGTGTTGATAATAAAGACAACAAAGTCTTATTGCAGTTCTAAAATTGACCCAAGCCTGGTCTCTGTTTTGCAAAAGCCTTTGAAAAAAGAATGGAGAATTAATCTAACTGAATGGGAATTAACTTAATTGTGTTTCAAATATCCAGAGATTTTTTCTTTTTTCTTTTTTTTTTTCTTTCTGGACAGAAACTATTACTCTTAAAATTATTAAAGGGAAAAATAGTGAGAATAGTTTTATCTCATCCTTACAGATATGTGCTTTCGAGTACAGAATCTTTTAGGACAGAAAAGTTTCTGCTATCAGTGACTGAACATTATCAAATTTGTTTGTTCACCTACCTCAAATACGTTAGGAATCTCCATATCCAAACCACTGTAGTTCAGAAAGGCATTTACCACAACAAGTATTTTATTTTTGTCTTTGCGATTTATGAATTGCACTCATTGCTCTCTGAGTACATGCATAAAATATTGCTAAGGTGCTACTTATTCTCCAGTGCCTAGGCAAATGTATGTTCCATTTCAAAAAGTGAAAGAGATATTCTGATACCATACATCTAAGAATACCAAAACTGAGTTCTACGTAAGAAGATATGGACATGGCATTCCAGAACTGAGGAACTAGCAAAGCTCTCCCAATTTAAAATCTAACTTTGCCTTCAGTGGTGACAGAGATAAGCAAAAGTGCATTGCTGAACAGGCAGGCCTTACTCATAATGTTAACTTCTTAGTGTCTAGGGAGCAAAGCAGAGCTACTGAAGTATGTGGAAAAGTGTGATTAAATGAACCCTAAATTTAACAGAGAGATGGATGGGTGGTTAGTCTCGATAACATGTGCAATACCCAAAGGTCTTCCAGAATAGCCATGTGTTAATTACATGTCTCACCTGATAACACAGACCTGGAATATAATTAGAATTATTTTTTCCATTACTATGTAATGTCTAGATGAAATAAAATTGAAACTGATTGGCAGGGGACAAACCCTTACTATTTATACATACTTCTAGCACATGAAAATAAAAAGACTGTCTTCTTATGTGCCTCAGTTTAACCCACAGAAGGGTTCCTCCCATAAGAATCATGTAAATCACTATAAAATGGAAAAGACAACCATCTGCTCTAGGGAGTACTGCATGTTTTCAGTGTTGTGATTCTCAAAATTTGTATCAAAATTTCTGAAGCATGGTTATGCTTAAGTACAGTATTTTCAAGTGCAATTCCAATCTCCATATGTGAAACAACATATTTGTTTGCTAGAGAAAAAAAAACAAAAACCTTACAGTAGTTTTCATCTATTCATTCCCAGAGAGTATCAAGAATTAACTTACATCATTGAGACTTATGTTTTTTACTGGTTCAAGTAGTAAACTATTCAAGTGGCCAAGAGCTTCTGCCCAGATCAGTTCCACAAAACCACTGACTTCTTCACATAAATCAATGGAGGCTATGGCTTCTTCTAGAAGTAACTGTAGTAAAACAAACCAAGTTCAGTGAAAAGACAAAGACGCAAGTCTCTTAAGTTCTCACACAAATAAACAGGCTTTCCTCTAAGCAATATTACACTACACATTTAGGCTTAGTATGATTTCTTCAGTTCCAAAAAACAGAAGGGAAGATTTTTCTTCTCAGTGAAGAACATGGCAGGCAGGTCTGCCAACGTCTTGGAGAAGACCGAAGTTCCTTTGCATGAGGTATCTTTACCAGTACTCTGCATTATCAGGGGTAGGGACATAACAGTCTACAGATCTCAACCATTTCATTGTTTTGCACAGCTGGCAATAGAACAGATGGATTCAAAAGGCCATTCTTCTGTACCATCTGTAACAGATGACTATTTTATCTCTAGTTCAGAAAGCCCTGGTGGGTAAGATAGTACTTTTGTGAAAATAAAAATTGAAGCAACAAAGCACTGGAGACTAGAAAGGCCATGAAAATCAATGCAATTCATATATCCAGAAGAGTTATGAAAAAATATAATTTCAAGGAGCACTTAAAGTTGAATGCTTCATTTTTTTTCTCACTGTTCTTCAATCCTAGCAGCCACCATTAAATTTGGTATTTCCAAAAGTTATCCTATCATTCTGGCCACTCTATATTACTTGTATGTATGGCATCAAACACAAAGCCTTGGAGATCACTAGAGGAGGTCATATATGCTGGATAAAATCTAGGTTCCTGTTGTGCTCTAAAATGCAAGTTAACCATGGTAGGAAACAAGGAAGTAACTAATAGTGAGAGAGGTTTTTCTCATTTACTTTGTGACACTAGAACTAGTTTAACAGCAGTAAAGTGTTGTCTGAACTATACCCTTGGGTCCAGAAGTATAATGTATATATATAGTGTATATAGTATAGCGTATATATAGAGAGTATATATTATATATATATAGTATAGTATATATAGTGTATATATATAGTATATTTATATAGTATATATCACTTCACTAAGATCTACCACAAGCCTTGCATAGTGTGGGAAATAATTAGGACAGTCTAAGTTATACAGTTCTAGCTGCTGTATTAGAACATCACTCTCTAGGCATCACATTCACTTTGATAATACAACTACTGAAAATCTATGCTAAATGACAATGGGTACATATGCTCTTAATGTGGTTACACACTCCCAGCACTCAATATTTAAAAAATACATACAGTTTCCCCTAACCTATGATTGGATCACTGCAATCCATGTGGTGTTTACCACTTTCAGAAAGCTGAAAACAAAAATAAATAATGAAGGACAAGAAAGTGTAAAAATGGAAGTTGTACTAGGCTCCTGCAATTTTGTAGAAGCTAAATATTCTGCTTCAGGTGGAAAAGTTTCCTTTAATAGGAAATCCTGGCTCTTCAGTTCTGCAATGAAAGTCTCATAATTTTCTCTTATATCTTCAGCAGTCTTAGTTAATATGAATTGTTTTTTGCTCTGTAATTTAAGAGAATAAAATTAGTCAGAGAAATACAGAGAGATGTACAGAGTTAATTTTACAGCCCACTGCTCTAACAGCTGACAAATCCACAGTTAACTTTCGCGTTTTGATAATAACAGGTTTACAGTAAGGTGTTGCCTTTGTGAGTGTTCGCAGGACAAAAAGAACAAGCACAAAGCTCTGCTCACAGTGACAGTGGTTCTTCTGAACATGTGCAGGAGTAAGGAGGAGGAGTTAGGATTATCATAATAAATCTGACTGAAAGTTAACAGAATGGTTTCAGATTCTGATTCTGTAAGAATCAGACTACAAACACCAATGAAATGTATCTGGAGCTTTGGGACAGGTATGTTGCATGTGCATAAAGATACAGAGTTACAGAATCACACAGAATGCTTGAGGTTGGAAGGGACCTGTAGAGATCATCTAGTCTAAACCCCCTGCTCCAGCAGGGACACCTAGGGCACGTGGCACAGGGTGGCATCCAGGAGGGTTTGGAAGATCTCCAGAGGAGACTCCACAGTCTCTCCGGGCAGCCTGTTCCAAACTTCTTATCAGATGTCAAAAGTTTTATTGCAAGTGTATGAACAGTTATGAATAAACACCATGAAAACCACAGCTAACTCTTACTAATCTCCTTCTTAGTGTCTGCCCAATGGAGGCCAGAAAAGTCAAACTCCATCTCCATGGAGGTGGGTTTTGAACATCTCCAAAGAAGGAGACTCCACAACTTCCCTGGGCAGCCTGTTCTAGTGCTCTGTCAACAAAACAGTAAAGACAAACATGTCAAACATGTGATGTCAACAAGTGACTCATACCTTGGATCCATCTGATGAACTGAAGTGTACACACACTTGGAATGGAAACTTATGTCCTTTGGAACACTGTAATTCAATAACTACAAGATCTTTGCTCTCTTTGGAGTAAATCTGAATGGAGAGATAAATAAAGCCCCCTCCAGTTTATTGTTTCAGTATGTTGCATTCACATGATACTGTACTGTCTATTTCCTATTGCTCTACTAATTTTCCACCACACCTCATGAAAACAAGCAAAACTATTCACTATATGTATCACAAAAACAAGCAGAAACTCCTCTCAGGCTTCACTGTACTGACTGCTGTACAATTCCATCTATTTTTGTGTTTTGATGGCTTTCTTTTTAATAAAAATGCATTAGGTATTACATGTCAGTTAAATATAACAGCCTTTATAAGAGCATATGTTGTCAGAAGCATGTATGTATTATTCTACAGCAATGCTGCTACATAAACTCTTATAGTTTTGTTTGAATTAGGCTGCACCAAAGGCCATATTATTAAAATACTTTCCAATACTTTTCTTTGCATTGCAGCACATCGTAACGTAAGAGCTTTTGATGCGTGTAAGACTGGAAACCTTTTGCTCATCTACTGATCTTCCTACATTCTCTTACATTTTCTCACAGTAAAAGACTTACTTTTTCAAGGACGTTGTATTTTGCAACATCAAAATCTTGAGAAAAGAAAGGAATGTCTTGATCGTTTTCTGTGCAAAATCTGGAACGAGAGCAATTAGTTTCCTTTAACATTTTTAAATACCAACCACCAGCAAAAACACCACAGCCATAGCAGCATCACACTGAAATAAGTATATAAGAAAATTAATACATTTTCCAGCAACAAAAGAACAATAAAAAGACCTTTGAGAAATAAAATCCCACCCAGACAAGCTCCTGACTTGCCCTAGTAAGCCAGACTGTTCAGTGTGAAACTGAAGATGAAGACTACATTTCAATTTCATTCTCTAGAAAAACTAGAGAAGTGACAAAATTAATGGATTTTCATTATATGATTGCACATTAGCTTTCTCACCTGCTTCTAGTTTGGGTGAGATACATCTGCTGTCCTGGTTAATCCTTCTTTCATTCCTGACTTTCACATTATGATGCGCACTTGTAGTTACGTCCCTCAGCATCAGGATTTTTAAATGAAGCAACTACAGCTTTTAGTATGTGCATTCCCAGAAATAATTAAACATCTATCCCATCCCTGATCGCAGTCTCTGAAAGCAAAAGTTGCATTTTTTTTAATACATTAAAAAATATCAGGTTTGGAGCTCATTTTGTTCCTTTAATTCAATAATAAATTATAACAATATTCTTTCCCTATCATGTAAGTGCAGGCTCAAGGATCCCAATTTTCAGCTCTCCTAGATATTTAGCGGGAGATATGTGCTCAGTACTTCTAAAAATAATGAACCAAACTGGCCTGCAAACAAAAAGCTATACGAACAACCAAAAGAAAAAAAAAAAAAAAAAGAGTGGTAGAAACCCAGCACATACCAGGGATCTGCTCTCTGGGTGTTTACTCAAAGGAAAAAGGGAAAATCAGTTTCCTCACTCAGATTCAAAGAGAAAATAAATCACAAGGTGGTACAAATTCATACACACAGAGTACAGAAAATGGAGAAAGGTAACTTTTCCTCCAGTATAATATTAAGATAATGCATCATCTCTGTAAGTCACTGAATCAGATTCCAAAGGGTATTTTTGTTCTTTTACAGAAATACCAACATAGATATAACAAAATACACCACTAATGTTATCCTGTTTTACCTAAGAGTCCCTTCTTCACACTCAATTCTGCTGTCATTTTCTTCCGTACAAGTAGTATTGGCTTTCATTCTTCTCAGTAGCAATTCTATCCTCAGAAAATGGTTCCACACCTGCAGCCAAAATAGTCATTTATTTGGCATAACATCTTTTTGCGACTTTTGCAAGAGGGAGAGGAGAAAGACTTTGGGCATATAGCTGCAACCTGCTCTGTGACAGTTGGCCCAAGTGCTGGAGAACAATCCATGGCAAGTTTCTTCTTGCATTGGATTGCAGCTTCACTTTTACTTAAAGCTCTTTAGGACATAAGGAAAAAAGGAACCACCTAGTTCCAGCCATGCATGTCCACAGCCTGTACTGGGGCAGGGGAGAGAGTCTAACAGTTGCTCCATTCTGGGTTCCTGATTCTCCATCTTCTACTTAATTCAGAAAATTGCACAGCTTCATGACATGAGCATGTCCATAAAATACAGTGTTTTGTGTCAAAATTAATTACTTTTAAAAATGCTTAAAGGAAAAACTAGCACCCCATGAAACTCAAGAGACAGGACTCCATTATGAGATGCAAAAGTAAACAGAAATAAAAAGGACATTTACTAGAAAAAGACCAGAATCAAAACATTACTAATTATCAGGACAATTTCTTTTCAGAACATTTCTTATTTATATTGACTTTGTTGCCAGTACATATGGGTGCTGTTTTCTTAATAGCTAATTCTAAATACTTAACTTCTAAAACATTATTTTCCAAAATAACTGTAATATGGATAAATCATGTCAATAAATAAACTTACCACAAGTACCTAGCTCCAGGTTAAAAGTGTTGTCTTGTAATATATCCTCCTTATAGGCATCAATTTGTAGAAGTTTTCTCCTTTCAGATGATTTCCATATGAAATCTACACGTACCACAGGGAGCTGATACTTCTGAATAGTTTTTAGATGGCTGGAGCTGAGGACACTAACACTATCCACAACAACATGTTTCTCCACACTGAGCCCAGATTTTTTCAGAGATTCCCACCTAGAGATAGGATGAAATGCTTGTTTAATCATAATTTAATATCTAAGGCTTGGGTAAGGTCCATTCTGAATAGTGGATCTCAAATCTTAGAGCTTACAATCTCTACTGAAATTCTAACTTTGTATTATATTTATATTTTTCAAAATACATATTTCAAATGAGCTACGTTTATACTGCATTATTTCTTCACTTATTTGCTATATTCAGGAATTCCTTTTTTAACTTTTTTTTTTTTTCCTACCATAGGTCATTTTTTAATGAGAGAATTTTTCTTGACTCCTCTTTTTCCCCAGCTCACACTTACAGGACACCAGTCTGAAGGGACTAATGAGAACTTTATTTATTGTACAGCCCTTGCTTCTTTTTATCACCAGAGCCATAGCATACTGGTATGTCAAAACAACTCAGAAGATCCTCAGAAGAAGTGCAAAATACAAACACTCTTCCTAAATTGAGTATGTTATTGTTCGCTTTCTCTCCTAAACAGATGCATGATCAGAGTTGCCAGGAAACAGCTGTGCTCTGAGTAAGGTGCATTATTATGCATCCACAATATTCCGTTTCTTCATACATTCCTTTTCTTTTGTTCGGTGTCAGGTCCTTATGTTATGCATAATTTAAGCTGCAGACTCTTGCTTGAGGACAACAGCTACAGATTTTGCTGTTTGTAAAATTGCAATCAGCCATGGAAGCTCTATGTATATTAGCAGGCTTTAAAATAACATGTTTTATGCTGTACTAGGAAAAATTGCACGTAAGTGAGAGGGAGAAATTAGCTCACAATCATATTCCTCATGAAGTAAAAATAAAAAATTAAGAAACAGGCAAAGCAAGGAATAAAGCTATGACATAATGCACTACCTTCTCCCCAGGGGAGGTCAGAAGTGAGCACGACATGACAACATAGACAAGCTTGCCATAACTTAGGAGTTACGGAGGAAAAAATGATTGTCACTTTCTAGTGCCAGAAGTAATAAGATGTGAAGTATCTTTATGCTAGACCTTCACTCATAAATTACATAACCTACTCCCTGTGACTGGTATGTAAAAATCTATATTGTTAAGGCACTGGAACATTCCTTGGCCTCCGCTGGTGTGCATCCCAGTTTCCTGAGGGCTTTGGGACAGAACAGCATGACGACCATTCCCAACAGGCAGTGTGAGTAGAACCACTTGGTCCCAAGGGCCAAGGGAGTTCACTAGCACAGATGTGACCACAGCCCCTGGAAACGTTCCCAGTCAAGCTTAATACTAATGTATATTAACACAAACCTAGTTCACAGCCAGCTATTTTCACTCAGTAATCAAATGCTTTTGCTAATATAAACTATAACATAACTAAATCCCAATTCACAACGCATCTCCTTATTCAGCCTTTCTCCTACCTGATGATGAGAGAAAAAAACAGGATGGCGGTTTTATCTGGGAAAGAACCTTCCTGGTTCTTTTGTGGAGAAGGAATATTGCTCTTAATTTTTAAGGCACAGAACCAGATGCTTTAAAAAAATATACACAGAATTGTTTTTACTAAAATATTAAACACAGAAATAATCTCTACATTCCTGGTGACTTTTCTAGAAGTAAGACTAACACTCTACAATGCATAACAGTATTTGATATTTTCCAACAGAGATCTCAGAAATAAATCTGAAACATACCTTTTTATCGAGCATAAAATTAATTACTCCTCCATTTTCTTTAATGCATTTTTTCAGCCTATTCTTCTCTTGAATAGGTAAGTGCTTCAACTGTGTAAAAAACACACAGTTTGCAAAGATTGCCATCTTCTTCCTGTTAAAAAAGGAAATAGTTTTTTGGGGGCTGAGAAAGCATTCATTCCCATTATCCATCTAAGTAATCTTTTACCAAATACTCTCTTTTCTACTCTAGAAAATACCAAAACCAATACCATTTTACTAGCATGGTAATCAAATCCACCAAGAGCAGCAGTTCTTAATAAGTTTTATTCATTTGATAAATGCTGCAAAAAACATAGTGCGACCTACATTTTCAGTAAAGTAATTGCATGAATTAACGGCCAAACTCATGTCTGGATTTCTTGCTGCTAATACCCATTGCTAGTAATGTGGAATTACGTTATTTTAGACTAGAAGGATCTTTCCGTTCCCCTTGCAGCAACACCGCAAGAGTGTAAACAGTTTCTCATGGTTCCACTCACAGATGTATATAACACAAAACACAAAAATTATCCAGAGCAAATACAGGAAAGAAAAAGAAAGAGGAAAAAAACAGGAAAACAAAACAAAAACAAGATGTTAATTTTAATCTACATCTATTTTCTGATTTAATTCACCCTGCAGGTTAGGGCAAAGATTCACATGGGAGCCTGGGCGGAGAGAGAAACCAGTGGAAGGGAGTGACCAGCGGAGGGATGGAGGGAGGTGGCAGCTTCTTTCCTTTGCAGCGCCTGCCTACTGAGTCTGCAAAACAATTTTGGTGAAAATTGGCTGGGTGTTATTTGTGACAAACTACACCAAAATATGGGAGGCTGGGAATATTTTATCAAAAGTAGAATTTATGATAACAGAATGTAAAGATAGTGTCTTAAGTCATTAAAATGTATCTTTATGATGTATCCGTTTTCTTGGCTGCTTGTGAGGAGAGTGTATGCCTGTAAAATAAAATATTCTGGTCAGAAAATTCTTTTTACTAGTAATTCTTTGGCTAAGCATGGGGTCTGTATCTCAGAGGCTCAGGATCCATGTTACTTGCAAGACTTTGTGTTTATTCTAACTTTCAAACTTCTGGAACAGTTACTTGGTGATAAAAATTTTTCACCAAGATTTATTGCCAAGTATTTCTGGCTGTGAGATGCCTGGACAAAAGTACGATTCAGAATATCTACTTCCTGCAAATTCATCCTGGATGGATGAGGCAGAAAAGTATGAAATTGCTTCTGGAAAAGCAAAGGCAATGTAAAAGCAAATTAATTATTGTGTTGGCCAAAAAAGCCTGAATAGGCAGAACATTCAAAAGGAAAAATACAAAATAAAGACCTTTGTCCAACACAACAAGAGTTCCCACACGCACTGCAAATCCTGAGCAAGCCTCTGACTCCTAGAACTAAACATTTTCATGGAAGACTGCAAAAGGAAAGCAGAAGCAATCTGAAAAGTACACTTCCATTTTCTACCTTCCATTTTTCTGCACTCAACACAGCCATACATGAGCATTTATTAGAAAAGTTTGTTTAGCAGTTTATTAGGAGTAAAAACAAAGCCTACCATTAAATTGTCTAATAGGTTATTTTGGGTTAAAAAGTAGTATTGGTCTAGTTGCCCCAATATATCACCAAAGCTTTTACATCAGCTCTGTGGAAAGATTCAACTATCTTGAGTGGGGAGAGAACCAACTAAAAGAGTTGGTGAGAACCAACTCAAACACAGTGTGAATGCAGAGGTGGCACTGCCAAGGCACAACTGCAGAGCAATTATTAGCACTGGACTTCACATAAACAAAGCAACCTGTGATAATCTAGGGGTGGGATGCCATTTGAGAACTGAGCATATTTTCCTTCTCTAGGGTGTATTTGATTTTCAGTGAATGCAAGAAAAAGTGTTTTTCAGTGCAGTAAATAAAGCAACACCCTCACCGGCTACTGTGTAGTAAGTGATAAGCTGAAGAATAGGAAGGAGTTACCCTAAGGGGGAGACCAGCATAATTAATTTGAATTTAGGGTTTCAGGAAAGCCGGGAAAAATGAACACCATCAGATGTAATTTACAATCTGGGCAATTTGATCTCAGAAAGAGATCTGTAAGAAGGTCCAGAACACACTATACATCTAAGAGAACTGGCAACACTGTCTTTCTAACACATACACGTAGAGCAGGCACGCATTCCCTGATAAAAGGGCCCATGAAGGTATATAAACCTGTATGTCATGGCTCGTTTTTTTGTTCTCTGAAATTAGCAGTTCTTTTGGTGTGGAAGCATACTCTGCTCACAGGAAAAACAACTCTTGTTACATATTTTAACTAAGAGGTTACCATTGTATCTGAGGTAATAAAAATCTTAGAAGCCCATCTTCTTGTAACTAGACCCTGTTGAAAACTAATTTTAAGAAGCTTTAAGGCACAGTTTAAGTTGCTTCTACGGACTTTATTTTGAATCGTGTCACAAATAAGATACATTAATTTGAGATATATATAAGAGCAAATGTGCCATCACCAAATATTTCCCCTAATAACAACAGAGTGGACCTCAGCACTGCCTCCCTCTTTACTATTAGACCTCTGCATGCACTAGTTTTCTCAACATACTCTCTAAAGCAGATCCTGGCCACGTTTAAAGTTTCATCAAAAGTTGTCTCCCCAGGGAATACTGAATTCTATCAGCAAAGCCTAAGCAGAAAGGTTATTAAAAGGCAAAGAAATCAATACATGCTATTACAAGCACTGATCCTGCTAGCACTCCCATATCTCACTTTGAAACCACCAGAAATACCTGAAACTAATAGCATTATGAGGCATAAAAGGTCCATGATGTTATTTTATATACAGTTTGCATATGAAAATTCTGCTGCTCATTACAAACTAAGGAAAAGCTGCTGAGGAATCATCTGTAAACATACCATACATCAGCCAGTCAGCAAGCAGAAAGGAATGTGTAAACTTGAGGGTAGGACAAATTACTTTCCTTTGAGTTGTCTGCAAAGCAAAGGCCCTGCCCTTCTGCACTACAGACATAAAATGCTCCTTGATCCCACTCCTCTCTGGATTTTGAGCAAGGCAGATCATCTGCACTCACCTGCTGAAGGTGCCCTCCCTGGAAGATCCTCCTGCTTCCCCAACAGCGTGAGATACAACTGGAGAGGCCGGGTGTTGTGCGAGAGGAAGGGCTAGGGCACACTCATTCCTCAAACGCTGTAGGAAGCCCAGCGTGGCAGCAACATCTATTGTGTCAAACGAATCAACACCTAGAGTCTACCATGTAGCTCCAGATAGCAGCTCTCCCCAGGCTTGGAAGAATGAGGAAGTTGCCACTGCAAAGTGCTGGTGGACTTTGAACTCGGCAATACCCTCAACTAAGAGGGAGGAAACAGAGCTGGAGCAAGCCCTTAGCCTGCTCCTAGGAGCGTTCCTCTCCCTTGAGCGAGGGGGATTTTATTCACTTTCACTGCTGAAAACTACCCTACCCCTGCTTCCCTGGGGAATCAAACCTTTCCGGGAAATCTAGCAAAGCCTTTGGCTTTTCTCTTTTGGAACCGTAAAGCCTTCAAGCTCAGAATAGGGGATTGTGCTATTGAACCTGCGTGTTGAAAATTAATTAGCAGCTGATAGTCACATTTAAAACTGGAAACTGTTGTGGCAGCACCAGGTAAGGAAGTTAATGAGGTAAACTGTTGACAGGTACTGCTGGTTTAATTCCTACAATTTAAATTAATGTTGGTGAAGATCATTAAGGACCTATTTGCCCTCAAAGGCTTGTACTTCCTTATCAAACAGCAAGCTTGGGACCATTGTGAGGAACAGATTATGTTTTTAGCCTGCAGAGGGAGCCAGAGAGAACTTTTTCTCATCCAAAAATAGGCCATAAATGATCTGGAGTCCTGTAGGGCCTCTGGCATGCAGAAATACTGAAACAAATCTCTACTGTATTTTCATACTAAAAACGTCAAAAGAATGAAAAGTGATGTCTTAAAAAGGCACATGTAGAAACCCTCACATTTACTATCACAGCAGCTTCACTCTGTTGAGGCAGAATACAGTTTGAAGATAGTCATGTAGAAAATATGTACATAATGGGCAAAATGAAAGTGCAGGGAAGATGATGCAAAGTTTAGGAAGAACCAGGAATTACAGCACTGGACAAGTGGAAGCGCTACCACAGGTACCAACCAGCCTGGAGCAAAGCTCTGAACTTGCCCACGGGAGGAAAGAGCAGAACCTGGTTTTGACTGCAACGACGCAGCGGACATTTTCAGTGGGTGATGCTGTGCCTTTTATTGCAGTTTAGGGAAAAGCATTGATTTTGGAGGACGAAAAAGAAAACAACAACTCAACAAGGCGAAGCACACGCAAAAGGCAAAGAGACGTGAGAAAGACGAGGTGTGCTCCTCGTTACTGCGGCTATTTAAAGATTAAAAGGGTTCAAGCAGCGGCGGTGAAGGCGAGTGGAGCCCCAAGCGCCATCCCGGAGGCCTCGCTGCCAGCGACACTGCGGGGAGCCGGTGTGACGGAGCACCCCGGAGCGAAACG
This sequence comes from Nothocercus julius, assembly GCA_013398735.1. Lineage (NCBI taxonomy): Eukaryota > Metazoa > Chordata > Aves > Tinamiformes > Tinamidae > Nothocercus > Nothocercus julius. Next base: position 2,721,699 of record VZSV01000057.1, read on the forward strand.
AGTCGTTTCTACCTGCGAGGCCGCCCCGGGGCGGGCCGAGGGGCCGCAGCGAAACCGACCCGGGCCGCTCCCGCCGCCTCTAACGGCCCCCAGCAGGAAGAGGGGCGCGGGCGGGCCCGTTGGAGCCCATCAACGGCCGCTTGGCCACGGGGCTGCCGGGAACTGTAGTTCGGAGAGGGAAAGGACCCGCCGGCAGCTGCACGGGAAGGGCGGCGGCGCGGGACTACAACTCCCAGCATGCCCCGCGCGGGGCGCTGTTCAGCCTGTGGCGCTAGGAGGCCGTGCGATGGCGGCAGGTTTGGAATAGACGGATGAGGGTAACGGCGAGCGGGGACTGCAGCGCTGGGGCGGCTCCGGGGTGTCCCTGGGGAAGGGGGGTCCGGCGGGTCGAGCGTCCCGGCTCCGAGCAGGAGCAGCGAGGATGGGTCGCCGCCGAGGAGCGCTCGGACGGCTCCTTTTTGGGCGCCCTTTTTCCCCTTCCTGGAAAGTTGCGGTTCAGCTTCGGCCCCGCCAGACATTTGGTCGGCGCAGAGGAGCTGCTGCCTTTAAGCTTTAGGACAAGCTAAAGAGGGAGAACTAGATCGCGCTTTTATCAGAGAGTCTGTATAAATTTTAGGAGTTTGTTTTTGTTTTTTTTCCTTGTGTGTGTGTATCAAAACCTGGTGGGCCATGATCTAAGAGTAGTTTCAGTGTGTTGTCCTGCTTGTGGGCTGACAGGCTGCCTTGAAGGGGTCTTAAAAAGGTGACACACAACAAAAGTGTTAACTCCAGCCCAACAGGTTTAAATCTGGAATCCGCACCTGGCTGGGGAAGTCCCAGGGGCATCTGGAAACTGAATGAGGTTGAAAACCCCCCTTAAGGGAAACTCGCTGCCTCCCGTAGTTACAGGCTGCTCTGCTGCTTCTCACGTTTCTGCCTTGGTGAAACTTTGGTTAGCAGGTTAAGCCCTTTTACAGCTTCTGCAGGTGTGGAGAATTAAGAGCTGGCATGGGCTCCTCTGTTGGGAATGAGGAAACTTGAAAATGTTGTTTCCTTATTTGCATGACTCTTGACAATGGTTTCCTATGGTTGAATGTCCATTGTTCCCTAGTCCCTTCTTCTGCCTGTATTCCTCAGGATGCCTCGAGGCTGCTAATTGCGCTGGGACTCATTAGAGGCAACAGGGCTGAGCGGCTGGGCTGTTTCTGCCTCTGCCTTAGTGAGGATGTCACTGCAGGCTCCTTAGCTACCTGAATCCTGTACTGCTTCACAAAGCTTGTATGAATTTGCTCATCACTGAAACTTTTATAGTCTCCAAAATCTTTCTGTATTTAAAAAAAAAAAAAAAAAAAAAAAGGTGTGCTGTTTAAGAGTTCCCATGAGGAACCAAAGATAGCATGAAAATGATGCTAAGGAGTACATTGATGTATGCACAGTAAAATGATTGCATGTAGGTAGACTTTAAAAGTTACACTGATGTGAAGGTCCAGTGAGGGAATTATCTTTTTCAACTCCTTAAAATGATTCTCTCTTCCTCTATTGCAAATGCTTTTTAAAAGCTGAACCATCCCTGTGCTGTTGAATAGAATATTGTGAATAGCTTTATAACATTTGAGCTGCTACTTCTTTGAGTGTAGTTAATATTAAAGTTTAGAAGTTAGAGTGTGTTGATTCCTTTATAGAAAGTTTTACTAGTGATCCAAACTGATTTTATTGCCTAAGGGAAAAATAGATAGTGACTCAGTTTTATATATGGTTATAAGAGAGTAAATTTCTGTTTGAGATCATTGTAGACTTCTCATTCTGTTTATCTGTTTGATTTCCAGGTGCAAAAAGAGGATAATTCCTGTTTTAACACTAGATAATGTTATATTGTTGTTATTTGTTGGTGCATCATTAAATTGGAATACAAAATGCCAGCTGTTGAAGATCTATGTAGTGAACCGAACTTCACTGCACACTGGATGTCTGACACTTCCCGTGCTGGAGTCTTATTAGATCCTAATTTTTCTGGGCTGCAAATCAACAAAAAAAGCCTGTTATCTGGACATGAAAATATCACAGCTGATGTTGAAGAAGTGCTGCATTTTTCAAACAGTTGCTCTATAAGTGAGGACTCCTTGTGTGAAGAGCAAATACTGGAATCCAGTAGCTCATGTAGAGCTCAGCAACATAGCAATGAAACATCTTTTCCAGCAGCAGCAGCATACAGTTTAGAAGCCTCTAAAAAAGTGTTTGTCCATGGTGAAGAGGATGGTCAGAATAAGTTGCATTACAATCATCCACTCTTACAAAAGCTTGAACAGGTAAAAATTAGTAAATTCTTGACATAATCCTGCTAATATTTAGCTGCATATGATCCTGCACATGATTTGTCATACCTGAAAGTAAGCAAAACTTTTACAGTGTATAGAACAGACACTGCTTAAACAACAAGTCTCTACACATGAATAAAGATAGTTGTCTTCCTTCTCATGATGTGAGGTTGTTGAAGACCTAATTAATGTCTGTTTTTTTTTTTTTTTTTCCAGCTGGCATATGTTCCAGTTCAGTAATGAAAGTGTATTTGCTGGCAGAGTATATGTTGTCACTTTTTTAATTGAAAAGGTGAACTTTGTTTTAGAGTAATCCATTATTATTTCATTCAAAGCTGTCAAAACAGAGTGCTAATGCTGGTCATTGCAGTGGTAGGTAGTACTTCAGTCCAAATATTTCAGTACATTGGAAAATCACAGAGGAACACGGTGTAGTTGTATGTCCTTGCAACATAGCAAGGAACATCTTCTAATAGTTCTAAAATAGGTACATGCACCCATATGCCAGGCTCTGTTTAAAAGTTGAGTGTTGAATATAATGAAGTATCCAAGACTTTGGGACCAAAAAGCCTGGATTTATGACTCTGTGATTGATTCCCTTCCTACCCATACCCAGCCATTTGCAGGGATCTTGCCAGTTAAGTCACAGTAACTGGCTGTGTCTGCTTGTAGCTCTACCTGGTTGCCAAACAAATGGTTGCCAATGTTTTCTAAAAATGTTAAGAGACACTGCAATAAGTCTTGCTTTTTGCAAACAAGAACTCGCTAACCTCCCCATCCCTTTTGCTAGACGTTCTTGCCTTTTTTTACATTTAGGAAAATCTATTCACTTTTCCAACAATGTCAGTAGTATCCAACATTTTCTAAATAATGAATATTTGTTGGTTCTAATGTTGATATTTGAAGAGAAATTGTCAAGTCTTAAGACTAGTAGAATTGTTAGGTAAACTGGAAGTTATTTCCATTTATTGGAAATAGCATTTAGAGATTAAAAAAAGTGACAGTTTTGTTCAAGATGGCACTTAAGGCTTTTAGATTTTTTTAAATTTCATATTTTACTTGCCTAATAGAACATCTTTAAAACAGCATACACTTGGTGTTTTGACAACACTTATTTGGAGGTATATTCTAAGTAAATTTATGCTTTTTTTTTTTTTCTTGAAAAGCTGAAGGAATTGCAACAACAGAAACAAGAACAGCTGAAGAAACAACAGATGGAACAACTTCAAAGGCTTATGGAAGAGAAGCAGAAGCTACTTAGCATGGTATCTGCCCAGACAGCAGTTCGTGGTGAGTTGACAAATAAAGCAGAGGAGGTGCCCTGAGTAAACTGAGGAGTTTGATTTCATTTTCCAGTTAAAATGTGAAAGCGTATTTGATATGCTCTTCATCTTCAAACTACTTAATTAGTCAATGATAAATGCCGCATTCTTCAGTAGCATCCAAATATCCTGTTGTTATAAAATGCTGAATAAACATGCCTTATGGAGGGAGCCTTTGTTTCAAAGAACATAGTCTAAATATAAAAGACAGTATAAAACAGCTCCTGTCCTCTCTGATTAGCTCTTTCTAGCAGTATTTTTGATTGCTTTAGCCTGGCACTGTATGCAAGAGACCCGGTCCTTGTTTGTGATCAGGCAATACAAGTTGTTCAGGTGGTGAGCTGGACTGGGAAGCTGATCTGTGTTGTGGGTTTTTTGTTTGTTTGTTTAAAAAAAAGGGGGGAAAAAAGAACAAACCAACCAAAACGAAATACTTGTAACCTGAATCAGTTTTCAGGTTGATATTTTTTGTGCGTGTGTGTGTGTGCGCGCGCGCAAAGGGAGGGACAGCACTGGAAATAAATAAATAAATAAAAACCCAGTCAGCTGAGCAGGGGCACTTCATTTGCTGGCAGCGTCAGTACATGCCAACTTAAATGACTATCTTCCTTTCACGCGAAAGGTAGCTTTGAGATTAGTTTTATGTGAAGCAAAAAGCAGATTGTCTCCTGGCTCATTCTTATCAGAAATATAAGGACGGAGTATAAAGATGGGCGACCAGTCTTGCTCTTCAGTGCCACTTCTTTTCTTTTTGGAATAGTAGTGATATAATAATACAATGAGAGACCTTTGTTTCTTTTTATTTCAAGGTTCTGCTCTAGTAGCTGAAGGTCAAAACCTGAGATCTGAACACTCACTGGGCTTGACAGCTTTACATTTTCCATCATCTCTCTGTCAGAACTATAGTGAAGTCGGAGCTTTTGCTGTCAATAATGTTTCTTCACAGACCAAGGACAGCAGGTTTTTACAGAAGATAAACAATGAGTGCATCTCATCTTTGACGAGCAGCCTTCCAGCAGCATCTGCCTGCGAGAAACAATGTCTGGGTGTGCCTCTGAAAATGCAGAATTGCATGGAAAGCAATGAAGAAGACAAATATACCACTGGTTAGTCATTTGTTGAAAGATGCACCTTTTTAAGATAACTTGGTGTGCATGATTTTGTGTTTTGTTTTGTTTTTTTTTCCCCTGATAGGTACTGGGCATAATGATTTACTAGCATTTATTGTGAAGTTTTTAGGCTGGTTTACCAATTACTGTTAATTACTGTTATGTATGATAAAGACTGTGAAGATGATAAATAATGACAAATCTTGGAGGGCTGGGCAAATGCTTTGTAAAATTAGAATGCTTTGTAAAAAGTAGAGCAAAAAATGTTTTTATGTTAGAAAAAAAATACAGTTTTCTGTCATTTCATAGGAAAAAGCATGTGGTGTCCAGAACAAAAGATGGAAGAATCAGTGGAGAGCAAAGACTGCCATGTGGATCACACATGTGTCGGAAATGCAGATTTCTCAGAAAATTCCAATGGAGAAAACCACTTACGAGTGACTAATGCAGAAGAAAGGTAATTGAGGTCCTGGTTCTGCGTATTTTTCATTAAATGACTAACATTAGTTCAACTGATTTCTGAGTCCAATTGAAGGAATCTAAAATGCTCAATTTGTATGGCTTTCCCAACCAGGATTTCATTTTGCTAGATACTGTAGAGAGCAGTTTAAGAGAGACTCTAGCTTGAAACCACTTGTGTTGTGAAAGAGATGGCATAGAGTTTTGCGCAGCCTGACGTAATGATGGTTTAGAAGCATGTTTGGTATAGACTTAGTTATAATTACTGCTCTGAGCTTGATTAATTATAGCCACTGTTAGATGGGAAAACAAGTAAAGTGAAGGGGGCATCTAAGACCCCTTTATTAACAGGAGTTTTGTTATAAGCAGCTGTGGATGGCCAAAAAGTAACAACTACTTGTGGGAGAAGCCTTCTCATGTATGGAAATAGCTTTGTTTCTGGAGCTGGTGGAGTAAAAATAGTGCCTGGAATTGTTTTAAAGCTCAGCCTTAGCTGCCTGGTCATTGCAAAGCCAAGAAATGGTTATTCCAGACAATGAAGGAGTAGGAGGATCTAATCAAAGCAGGATCTAAGGAACATTATCTCAGTAGCATTACTGTGAATCAGCATTATGACTGTGTTGTATAAATTGGCAGCATGACTAAAATCTGAGCAAAATTTCGGTTCAGGCAGATAACTGTATTGTTGAGAAAAGCAGTGAAAGAAGAAACAAAACTTGCATACATTATCTTCTGTATATATCATTTATTACAGCAAGGATTTCATAAACTCATTCTCCAAAGACAGAAATAGTGGTATATTGCCTTTCTTGCAGTAACTTTGGCACTTAATGACTGAAGTACTTCATAATGTGTCATCTTTTGTGTAATTAGATCTTAGTCTGTAAATAGCAAGGATGTAAATAGCAATGATGTTAAACACAGTTATTTTATACAAAATGTAAGACGTGGTCCTGAATTGCACCAGGCCTATTAAAGCTGGGATTCAGGAGAAGAAACGGACATTTGAAGAATTCCTGGAAGAACAGATACAGCTAGAAGAGCAACGTCTGAAGCAAAACCAAGAATTACAGGTTTATTTTTTTATTTTTTTATTTTTTTAACTGTATTATTCTTTACATATTGCAACAAAACATTATAGGTATCTCGCACAAATGTACAACTGAGTGCAACGTTCAATTTTATTTTTAAAAAACAACAAACCCCAATTATTTGTTTTAAGAGTTCTTTTGAAGTCTAGTAGAGACACCCTATACACCTACCCATATGTGGGATTATTTGAAGAAGTCTTAAACTGTGTAAGGGGCTTTTAACACTTTGCTTTTTTTTTATCTGCTTACAGGAAAGAAGTAGATCAACCATTCAAAAACCAGTGATCAAACGACCCTTCCTGAAAAGAGGAGAAGGCTTAACAAGATTTACCAGTGCCAAATCTAAAAAAACAAAACTTAGAGAAAACAACCCAAAACCTCAACAAAGTGTTGCAGAGGACAGATCACAAGTACAGAAGAAGATTCTGCCTCTTAGCAAAGAACCAGTTTCTGAGAGCTCTTTTGCACCATGTAAAAAATACAACCAGTCTGGTAAAGTAAAGCAGGTTCTGATTCAGAAAACCCTGGTACTCGGGAATCATAGTGGAAAAAATACCTTCCCATTAGAAACAAGAGTGCAAACAGGAAAGAATCTTGATGGACAGACGAGAGATTCTTTACCATCAGAAATTAACAACAAAATAGAAAATAAAGAGAACATCATGGAATTTGGTAAATCCGTTAATACAGGCAACAGAATCAGAAACAAATTCCCTGACACGGAAAAGCCTTGGTCGTGCCGTGAGCTGACCAGCGCCTCTTCTAATCCTAGGTGTTCTGTGAGTCACTTTCTCACAGGCCCAGAGCAGTCTTTTGAAGTTTCATTTCAGAATAAGTTGGAAAACTGGGAAAAGGAAAAGGAAAAAGAAAATCTAGAATTAGATGAATTCTTGTTCCTAGAACAAGCTGCAGATGAAATCTCCTTCTCGAGTAATTCCTCATTTGTGCAAAGGATCTTGGATCAAGATCAGCAGACGTTAAAAGGACGGAGAATGTCTTCTACCCCTATCAAGGCAAAACAACAGCAAGGAAATGCACTGGCTGTTATACTTAAAAACAAAAAAAATAAAAAGACAAACTCTGACACACAGGGAAATAAAAATGATAGAGCAGTTTTGCATACAGTATCAACCTTAGGAACAGCTTTGAGACTGAAGGATCAGGTCCATAAAACAGATAGTGTGATGTTTTCAGCTTCTTCCATGACAGTAGCTCCTACTCTAAAAAATACTCAGTGGATTGTAACCGAAGATAAGGATGAAAGAAATAGTGACATTACTACAGATTCTGAGACAGAATCTGAGACCACATTAAAATGTGAAAGTGAAGATGCTAATACATCTTTCATGAGCCATAGAGAAAGTTATCCAGAACCTTTTGGTTATGGAAGTTCTGTTACAAACATTAACAGAGAAAGAAAAAATGGAGAAGCTGACCTTGACTTGCCAGGCAGAGACTGCACTGCCCTGTCAAAGCAAAGCGGAGCTTCAGAGTGTCAGAGAAGCGAGTCTCGTTTAAATAGGAGTAGGTTTGAGTTTGATGATGAAAGAACATGGAGTGATCTTGATGAAAACTTTGTTCAGAATGATTTACCTGAAAAATGTACAATTGAAATGCCCCTACAGGCAGAATTTTCCTGTAAAAACGATACCTTTGTCCCAGATAAAACAATAAAGAGGAAAGTTGCCTCAAAGAGAGGAGATGAACTGTCTGAAGAGCCTGCAGCGGACAATGATTCAAACGGACCTCCTGCATCAAACCTGATGATGAAACTGTTTCCTTCACTGAAACCAAAAAAGAAGACGGGCTCTCCTTCAGAGCATGAAATCAAACCAAAGAGGGAACAGGAGCCAGGAGGTGAGAAAACAGTAACGGGTAGGAAACAGTGAAGAGGGAATGCGTTACGTCTTTCCTTCTAAGGTGTAAGATACAATTTGATGTTACACCAAAGGGTGTAAGCCTGGACTTCTGCTGGAGAGAATGGTCCCCTTAATCTCGTCTCCCAGTTGCACACCTGCTGGTTCTCCTGGTGCTGGATCTAGCAGTTGTGCAGCTTGCAGAATGAGTACGAACAGAGAATATTTATTTATTTATAAACAAATTAGTTTCTTTCTGAGGGCTAGTTTTCTGTCAGACCAGCACATTGTACTGTCATAACCTGAAGCTGCTTAATCATTGCTCCTCAATCACGGGAAGCAACAATGGGATGCAGAAGATGAAACTGGACCTCCCTTTTCCGTGGCAGAGCACATTTACACCACAGTAGGGCGATGCCAGGCACTGGGAGCCCTTGTTCCTCTTACAACATGGGGCGTCCATGTTATAACAACAAAATAGAAAATAAAGAGAACGTCATGGAATTTGATAAATCCTCTTCTAACATGGGGAGTCCTTTCTCTGTTTTCAGCTAACAGTTCTGTACAGAACTCACATGGAAAATGGGAAACATTCATTTTCTTGCTCTGCCCAAGCTGATTTCAACTGTTTCTAAGTGAAAGGTTAATAGTCTGGGGAAGGGCTGCCTGTGAAAACTCCTGTAGAGTGTGTTGCAACAGCAAGATTGGGAAAAATGCATTTTTTCAATAGGAGCCTGACAGTGTAAGCCCGGTGTTTAAATCTTTTCCCCAAGTGGAAATCCTTCCTCTGGGGAGTAATGGAAGCTTGATTGCAAGCTTTGATCCAAAGAATGCTAATGACTTTTTTTAATGAAAATTTCATATGAAAACTGCTTTCTTTTCTGTAGATTTTTTTTTTTTTTTTTTTTTTTTTTTTTTTTTTTGGGAGAGCTTATTTTGCAGGATGTCTAAAAATGATCTTGTTTGCAGGGAGCAGGAGGGTAGGTATTTACTGACTCTCAGGAGCATTGCTACACTGCACCATTAAAGTTTGGGCACTTCCTTGCCTCCATAGAAGCAGACCGTAAGAACTGCCAGTAAGTTGGGAATGAGCAGGAAACTTCTTAGAGCAAAGAAGCCAACAAATCCTCATATGGATCCTCTATATTTTCATTTAATCTCCCTAACTTGACTTGAAAACCTGCTGCAAATTCCAATTCCTAATACATATTTAGGTTCATGAAAATAATGGATATATGCTTGCTACTCAGAGTGCCTAAGTTAATGATGCAGAGTGCTTAAAAATGCTGACATTTTCTGAATTACTTTCTTTCTTCTTATCTTTAAAATAGTAGAATTTAATTTCACTAAAGGGGGATAGTTGTTTACTTGCTGTGTAGATAACTTGGATCTTGTTGTTAGGAAGCACTGTTCCATCCCAGTTACTGAAAGAGAAACTCGCCGAGTTGGAAACTGAAATTGAGAGATTCAGAGCTGAGAACACAACTCTAACCAAACTCCGTGAAGAAAGAGAGCGTGCCTTGGCAAGTCTCAGGTACTTGCATTGAAAATACTTTTGTGTATTCACCTTGAGAGTGTGTTCCAGACTGTCGTATTCTGTTCCTGACCATATAGTATTACTGTAACATAGGTAATTAATTGGTGGGTTTCAGTAACATACATACAGAGCAACCACCAGTTGCTTGACCTATGTCTCCACTGTTAATACTGTATTTATTACTCATACATGAAGTGCCAATCTAGGAATAATATTATGAGCCTCTCAATTTAATATCCTTCAAGGTTTTAATCTATATTTTCTTCTGTATTCTTTTGTTCTGAATGATAAAATAACCTCAAATTGGTTTTGCAAAGCTGATGTTCATGCTAATGTGATTTAGGCTTTTCTTCTGGATTGGATGTTTGCGTGCACAAACTAGGAATGGTTTGATTTCAACTGGCACATTTACAAATGACAAATAGAGCAGAGCAATTATCCCTGGTGACTTACATGTGGCACATCTTTCCCTATAAACTACAGTAGCTTACATTTTGTTTTGGAAAAAAAGTGTAATGGCTGATGATTCCTTTGTGATATGTTGCTGTAGCAGACTTTTCACAGTAGGTATTGTGCTGTTTTAAGGCATATTAGTAGATGCTGGTGAAACCTTTGCCAAATTCAGGATAATTTCTGTGAATAGAAGATATAAAGACATGAATTGTTTGACTTCCAAGTACTGGCTGTGTCATAGTTCTTATTGCTTAAAAAGCTGTACATGTATAATCTTCCCAAGGGTAAAAGATTCTAGTTTCATATTGATTTCCACCAAATTTGTGTATTAATGAGTGTCTTAATTTTTAACTTGAAACCCAGGTGTAGATTTGGGCTAAAACAGGATTTGGTTTATAATTATAGGAAAGAAATTGCAGACTTTCAACAGCAGAAAGCCCAAGAACTGGCTGAAATAGAAGAATATAAAAAAAAAGAAATGAAAAAACTTCAAAAAGAGCGTAAAGTTTTTGAAAAATATACTACAGAAGTTAGAGCAGTTCCAGATAAAAAAGAACGCGATGAAATTCAGGTATGCCAATGTTAATTCTTATTCTTCTGGTCTATGTGGGGGAAAAAAATAAATCAATTCAAAGGAGGCTGAAGACTAAATTTCAACTTAATTTAAATTTTTTAAGTGATTCCAAATTAAGAATTTTAATATTTATAATATCATGTTTGAGGGTTTGAAGGCAAAAAAAAAAAAAAAAAAAAAACTGATGAGCAATTTTTTTTTTTGCCCTGATAGGGAGTGCTCGTAACTGTAGCACAACGTTCAGAACTCTGACAGCAAATTACTTTAGTTAATTCTAAGTTGCAAGTTTTTACCCACAATAGTAGATCAAAATGCAAAATAAAACTGTTTGTGTTTCTTAGAAAATAGTTGCCTCTACAATTTTCACAGTTACTCTTTGGGATTACTTGTCAGTCTCTGAATGCCAGAGCTGTAAGAGAAAGCTCCGTTTGCCTCATGATCTTCAAGATGGGTAGTAACTGAGATGTACAGTCAAGTTATGTTAAACATCACATGGATTTCTCCTTTCCCGATGTAGTTATTTGTTGAATTTCTTAGCTTGCTTTGATCTGTTAAGTAATGTCATTTAAACCTAGACAGAATTGTGGGTGTTTTACATGACTATTCTCTCCCTATTCTTCCATGCCAAGTTTTTTAAAAGATCTTCTCCAAATACTGCCAAAAATGTAACATTTCTGACTCTTGTGCATTTGTGCTGGTCAGCCTCTGAAGTGCAAAGGATGCTGAGAAGGGATATAAGGCACTTCTTGTGGTTGAAGTAGAGATTATAAAGTTGTGAAAGTACTACCTCTTTTGGGGTACTATTTCTCCTGCCTTTCACCCTCTACCATTAAGCAGGTCTTCCCTTTCTTTTTGTCACTGTCTCTTGGACTTCTGTTTTGTGCTTATAAATTTTTATTAGACCGTTAATATCTTTTAGCATACTAAAAAATAGACCTTTTAAAAATTCAAAAATACATTTTTCTAAGGCTTTAAAACAGCAGATTGCAGAGTTACAGGAAGATATAAAACGAAAAGAGACAAAATGGTTAACGACCCAGCGGCGTCTTAGAGACCAAATAGAAGTTTTAGTAAATGAGAATTTCGAGCTAAAAGAAGAAGTCAAAATTATGGAGAGGTTTCGTGTGGAAGCCTGGAAGAAAGCTGAAGCTGCTGGAAACAAGAGGAAAATTGAAAATTTGGGGACAAAAAGAGCAGAATCTGCGGTAAGTTACGCTTTATTTTTTTACATTGTTTTAAGCTGGTCTGTGTGAATACTGTGACTTTTGAATCACCATCTTGGAATGTAAAAGACAAAACCAAGACATTTCCTTTAACTTAATAATCTCGGGACTCTTCTAGTGGTGACACACAGAATTTTGTCTATGTTCCATGCTGTCCAAATGTAAATGTTCGCTATATGCAGCTTCTGATCTAAGTCTCTTAGGGACTTACCTACTTGAAAATTCAAAACGATGCAATTACATGAGAAAAATGAATGGATGGGATCAAACCTGAGAACATCTGCAACCTAAGGATGATCCAAGCAAGCCAGCCAGTTCACCACTGTTTAGTTTCAAAACCAAATGCAATGCTGTAACTACTGTTCTGGGTTACCTGCTATGCCATTAAACTTCAAAAATACATAGTTTGCATAGAAAGCTTCCAGTAAACAGAATCACAGGAGGGTTGAGGTTGGAAGGGACCTCTAGAGACCATCTAGTCCAACCCCCCTGCTCCAGCAGGGACACCCAGAGCACGGGGCACAGGGTGGCAGCCAGGCGGCTCTGAAGATCTCCAGAGAAGGAGCCTCCACAGCCTCTCCGGGCTGCCTGTTCCAAACTTCCTATCAGATGTCAAAAGTTTTATTGCAAGTGTATGAACAGTTATGAATAAACACCATGAAAACCACAACTAACTCTTACTAATCTCCTTCTTAGTGTCTGCCCAATAGAGGCCAGAAAAGTCAAACTCCTCCACTTCTTCCAGCACAAAACTGCAGCAAGATGAGCGGCAAAGGTTATTCGCGGGCAAAAGGTAGAAATGTCTGTTTAATCACAGACTTCTGTTAATCCCTTCAAAGAAAATAACTGGGGACTTTTGTTTGCATTAAATAAAGAACATCACCAACTTAAATGTAAATTGAGGATAGCTGAGGTGGACTTAAGTGTATGGATAAGCACTGTCCAGGGTACAGTTATGGGGAAGAAACCCCCTTCCTGGAGTGCGGGTGCTTCTGGTCATGGTGGTGGTCGATCAATGAGTGTGCTGACCCCATCAAGCACCTACTGCCTCTCTCCGGAGGCTCCCACTACGAGCGTCTGGAGACCCATGGGGGGCAGTTTCCTTCTTTATGATTCATAGTTATGCACCAATGCTGTCGGCAGCTGTACCTGTTCATAATGAATAATAAAACATGGAGTAACATACTGAAAGCAGTAATACGCCTGAGGGAGTCGGCTTAACGCTGATTCTTTTTATAAATGTACTGCTTTCAGCTTCTGCTGCACATAAGAAACGTAGGCATGCTGTACGGCTTGACCTCGTGTCTATTTATGGTAATTTTTACACTTAAGTTGTAGCTTTCTTTCCATGTAAATTAACTTTATTATGTCTGTCTGAGTAGGAAGGCTTTCTAGAATACCTCAGTCATCACCTGCTAATGATAGAAACCACATGGATGAAATGGTGATGGCACCAGATCCACTAGAGGAGGCTTCTAGGACTTCCATGGAAGTAAGTGCTGTATCATGACTGGCTTTTAAAAGGAGGGAAAAAATAAAACAAAATAGTAGTACAGTTAGTTGTACTTAAATCTGGAGTGGTGACTTACCAAGCTGTTGACCCAACCCTATGTTCTTTAACAGCAATGTCATCAAATCAGAAAGCAGTTATGCAGTAATGAATACAGACTGTTTAACTTGTATCTAGTGTTCACAACCTCCTCTGGTTGAGGAAAGAAAATGATAAGCTGCCAGCCCCTTGGATTTTGAAAAATGTTTTTACTGTAGAGAAGGGGAAAAAAATGGCAATTTATATAGGAAAAAAATGCAAAAACCTTGCAAGTGGTTGAATTAATTTTACCATTAATTGCTGTAGATGGCATTTAGGCTTTGGGAAGCTTCACGAGTTGCTTCATACCTTGGTAAAGGATCATTTGGTCAGTTGAAATGAAGTCTATTTTATTCCATAAAAAACCTGACCACCGATGACAAATTATAGCTGACATGATGCGTAATGCATAATGAGTTACATTAAATCTAACTTGGGCTGTTCTAGGCTTCCTCCCCTCCCTTGTTTCTTGTCAGGCGAGAAAAAGCTGTATAAAAGCCAGCCCTGATTTCAGTTAATACTTCGGTTACTGTTGTCATTTCAGGACCCCTCTCCTAATGAAACTCTTGTTTCAGTACCATCTGTACCTGCATATACAGGCACTGAACAGATACAGAGAGAAATTGCTTATCCTGATGGAAAGGTAAAAAGCAAGCTTGGTATCCTGAAATTCCTCAGGAAAACTGTTGTGAAAGCTTCATGGGGATGACAATGTGATGGCTAATAGTGACTTCTCTGTAACCTATTCTTTAGGTGGAAAAGGTTTTAAAAAATGGCTGTCACCTCATATTTTTCCCCAATGGGACATGGAAAAAAGTGAGTTCTGATGCAAAAACCATAACTATAACCTTCTTTAATGGAGATGTGAAGCAGGTCATGCCTGATCAAACAGTGGTATGTATGCTCATCTTCTGCATTTCTCTAGAAAGAGCCAGTTGTGGTCATGTGTATGAGCCACACGCACACGGTTTGTGGCCAGATATATTAATATGCACTATTTTCTGCAGATCTATTATTATGCTGATGCTAAGACAACACATACTACATACCCTGATGGCTTAGAGGTCCTGCAGTTTCCAAACGGACAAATAGGTAAAAAACAACAACAAAAGGTTATCTAGATACGTGTGTGTGTGTATGTAATATATACCATGTATGAACATCTTGTCTCCATGTTTCAGAAAAACATTATCCGGATGGCAGGAAGGAGATTACTTTCCCTGATCAGACTATCAAAAACTTGTTTCTGGATGGGCAAGAGGAAAGCATCTTTCCAGATGGTACGATAGTTCGTGTTCAGCGGTAAGTCTTACCTTAACGGGCCAGGGACTGTTGCTTGATGAGAAAGTAGTATAATGCAGTATCTATTTTACTTACTTTTAATGTACTGTGAACATGTGTTTGCTCTTGGTATTTTAGATTTTCCTTTTTTATAGCTTGAAGGAGACACAGAACCCTGAATGTATGCTTGTCCTGCTTTAATCTGACAGTGTCCTGATTTGTGCATAATTCCAGAGCACACTTCAGAGTGTAGTTTGGGTGCTTCTAGCAGGCCTAGCCTCACTGAGTTTTAAACTTTCCTTGGACTGTTGCAGCTAATTTTACTAATTACTGCATAAAAATGAGTTAAATACTTGAAATATTGAGTCATGCTGTTTTTTAAGTCATGTTGATTTTGTGTACCACCCAGCTGGGATGGTATTTTACAAAACACACTTCGAATATGTTTTCAAATTCTTCATTTAGGCTTATGTTTTTAATAGTTGTCCCAAAAGTCATACAGATACTAAAATGATAAAAAATATTATTTATTACTTAATGCAGAGATGGAAGCAAAACCATAGAATTTAATAATGGCCAGAGAGAACTGCACACGGCCCAGTTCAAGAGACGGGAGTATCCAGATGGGACTGTGAAGACTGTGTATGTGAATGGACACCAGGAAACAAAGTACATCTCAGGAAGAGTAAGGGTAAAGGACAAGGATGGCAATATTATCATGGACACCAAGTTGTAGTTGATGCAGAAACTACTGGAAGTGTTAGCAGCAAAAATAATGTATATGTTTGTAAACAAAAACCTTTTAAGCTTGAAGTTGTATATATTTGTTTATAGTTTTTCTGAAGTAAATTTATTTTTCAGTGGGTATTAATAAATCAGTGTTGTTCTTATATAAATTCTTCAGTCTGCTCCTTTTAGGCAGCAGTTTATCAATGTGGTGTTCTGTCCTGCCCTCAGCTGGCAGGGAAGCCTGATAAAACTTCTGTAGTGCTTAGGGTGGAGGTCAAAAGGAAAAAGACTCAGAGTGAAGGTGGTGCTGCTCAGTTTGTAACATCCAGCACGATTCCAGCCTTCTACACTGGGAATCACTTTTAGTTATTGCTCGACTGAACTTCATTCCTTCTTCTGTCACCCACAGGCTCTTCTTTTTCTTCAGTAGCTTAGTTGGGTTTTGTCCCATAAGTGGAAGGAAACAGAACCAGCAGCTCCCAAGTTTTGTAATTATTATTCATAAGGCTAGGACAGACGTGGACCCTGGGAAAACCTAGTCTCTCCCAGGGGAGGGAAACAGCTGAAGTTGATAAGGGTAGTCTCATCCTTTTTGCCTGGCACTGTCTCCTGCATTACAGCAGGTGCTGAAAGGGTTACTTCATTCCTCCCCTTTTTTTCCCACCCTAGACCCTCCCTTTCTCCTTATGGAAAGGAGAGGTCTCTAGTTCCAACCTGTGCCCTTCCTTCCTCAAAGTGTAAAACACGCTGTAGCAGTGAAACTGTGCTTGCTTGCTTAGTCCTAAGCAGAAGCTGCTTTATTGAGAGTTTGGGCTTCTCCAAGAGCTCAGAATTACCTAAATAGCATATTTTGACCCCCTATGATTTTTAATGAAAAGGTGACAGACATCAGTTTAGAATACCACACAACAGCTCCACAGGATAGTAACAACAGCACAGCACACTTCTGATCTAAATCGCTTCTCAGAGTAAGTATTAAAACCATGAAATGTTCTTACTACAGAACAGGTTACTGAATGTCAGAGATTAAAACCTTGCTTTCCGCTGAGCTGGAGTGAAGCACGCATCAGAAGGGTGTAATGCAGCAGCCTAAAAGCGACACTCTTACTGTCCCTGTACCTCAGTTCAGCTTCCTAACTGGGCAAAGGATCAAGGGTAGAAAACCTAGGCCGCTTTATCCTTTGTGTCAGTAACTAAAGACAACAAGGATTAAATCATATTCATTTACCTCAAGCACTGAAGAATCACTATAGATAAAGGCTTCAAAGAGTAGCATGTGTTAACAATCAAGCAGAGGATTAACAGCACCTAGGTACTAGTGAACACAGAGTAGTGGCTGTAGTGAGAGTAACTTGTCCTGCAAAGAGGATGGCACTAAGACACGAGTGGGTACAGGGCATGCCCGCTTCTGCTCAACAGGAGCTCAGACTGTAGCTGTTAGAAGCACCCAAATAGGGAAACAGAGAGGGGACAGCAACTTTGCCCAAGAACTGGGGAGGATCAAGTAGGCAAGAGTGAGGCAGGACATCCTGCACTAGTACCAAGGCTTCCCAGTAGGTATAAAAGACATACCCAAATCCCAGCTTGTTGTAAGGAGGATTCAGGCCTTGTCCTGGTGCTGGGGAGCAAACCTGGCCAGCCCAGCTGAACACACTGCTAGGGGCTGGGGAAGAGGGGATGCTCTGAAACCTCTCTGAGGAAGTGACCAAGTAGCTGAAGCCAGTTTTGTTTAAAAGGAGTATCACCTTCCCCTTGTTAAGGGGGGGATTAAGGCTTGAATTTTATTACACCGAGTTCCTGCATTTTCTTTTTCCTTGCTAGACAAAATTCTCCATAAGGAATCTCCAAAGGTTGAGCGCTGTTAAAAGATGTGCAACACTACTACAATAAGGGCACATGCAGAAAACCCTACTGACTAAACCAGTTTAAAAAACATCAAACTTTCAGATGCATGTTCAGCAAACCAGTGTTTATTTTAACAGCTTCCAAATGCCACATCTCTGGGAATGGAAAGGAAGTGCAAGGACACACAAAACATTAATTCAAACATTACTGAAAACATCAAACAGCAGCAATACAACTGCATTGAGGGGAAGGAAGAAAAAGTAACAATCCTGCCCCATTTTCATTCCTGATTAGATGCCAGCATGGGAGAATTTTGTCACCAAACACACCTGGAACACAAACTCAAGTTACATCACTACAGTAAAACTTCACCTTCTTAAAGTCTTATACAAGCAGTTAATTTAAACAAGTGTGCCCGGTATTAGTTCTTATATCTATTTCTTTATTACTCTTTCTTTATTACTCTACATTTATTCCATATAGTCCTAGAAAAAGGGTATCAGAAGACAATACTTAAGGCTCTAATGTCCAGAACGATTGAAATGTAAATATACAGTTTTCTACTTCAAGATTCAGAAGCCTAGAGTATTATCTATAAAAGTAGGTTAGAAGAGTGCTTTAACAGAAGGGAAAAGGACTACATAAAACAGTGCTGGGCAAGAAAAAAAAAAAAAAAAAAAAAAAAAAAAAAAAAAAAGGAA
>VZSV01000057.1:2744869-2783376 GCA_013398735.1 Nothocercus julius
TCAGAAGAAAAATTAAAGCAAAAGCACATAAATGGTATAGATTAACCTGAATGCTCCATGCTCCTGCAGTTCACCAGAGAAGTTTTTTTTTTTTTTTTTTTAAGATGTCATATTAAAGACAACTTTACATCAAGTCTTCTCAGCACTGTCTTTGGTGTAATTTAGAAGGCAGACAGATGCTGGTTGAATGAACCTGGCTTACACAGCTGATTGACTAGTTAAGGAAAACAACTGTGCAGCAATGTTCAACATTCACTTAGATTAAACAACTTAAGAACAAAGCTTAAACAATTTTAAGTAACACACAGTCAAAGGGCTTATCTGGAACGCAGTTACAGACAGTAGTAGTCTGCAAACTGCTTCAATCCATCAGAACCAGAATCAATTGCTGTAGAAAAATCAGTTCTAAAAATCTTTTGCTACTTAAGCCTGAGCTAAGAACAAGCAGATTGAACCCCTGTCTGCCAAAAGAAGCACGTCCCCCATGCCTTAACACGCAAGCACAAGAAAGCTGGGGCTGATTCTCATGCATTCATACAAACACAGCAAGGCAAAAGCACCTTGGTATCACTACGAGCAGGGCTGCAACAAACACCTACACGAATCAAACACAGCACTTACCAAATCACTGATGTAAAAACACAGATCGGAAGTAATCAAATAAAGTCACAAAACTATTAAACAGTAAAATACATAATGATAACGCTCTATTAATCACCACCTCCTTTAGTCAATGTAGAGTAACAGCTGGCTTGAGAAGCTCACTGTTACCCTCTACAACTAAACCCAGAGAGAGGCATTATCTCGGTGAAATATAAGTAAACTTGATCTCAATGAGCTAGGGCAGAAAGCAACAGCAGTACCCTACTAAAGACAAGAAAAAAATAGCCTTTCTAGTAATTTGAGTTTAAATGATTTCCTGACATTAACTGATAATCTGTTCAAGTGATAAAAAATACTACCCTGTTACTATCCTTTCTAAAGTAAGCTCTAAAGCAAAGCAGAGAAAACTAATTATACTTTAACAAAATTGCAGGCAGAAGTGCAGCTATTTTCAGAAAGCAGTTCAAGGACAATTTTTTGCAATTTACTATTCCATACATTTTTAGGAGTATATTGTATGCGTTTTTATGCTAGGGAGCTGTTTATTTAGTCTTACTGCTACTTATATTGCACAAATATGTAGAAATACAGTAGACAAATTTGTATTACAAAAAGAAAAAGCAAGGGTCACAACAAGCAACTGAGTATGCTTTTCAATTTCAAAAGAAATACAACAGCAAAAGAAACAAAACAAAACAAATCCCCCATACAAACTCACCAGGTTTGACATGTCCTGACAACCTTCAACAAGGCAGTACTTCTGGTAGGCCATGAGCGAAGACACGGACATTCCATCAATATAGAGGCTGATGGATAGTTTCCCTCGTGGATCAGCTGGTAGCTCCTAGTCACATAAGACAAAGTAGGTTTTAACACTCTAAGTGTGACTGAAGTTTCAAAAACAGTGGCCAGAAAACTCAAACCTGTGGTTTTTGCTGGTACCATAATAGGTACGGTACCACGTTGCTTGGACCACACAATGCCCATAGGTATCACTAGCTGTAGGTACCTATAGGGACCATCAAGAACAAAACCAGCATGAAGAGCTATTAAGATTATGACAGAAATCGGAGCATGACTGCATGTATCTCTGGAATATCAGCACTGAATCAGATAATCAATTTAATCAATCACTTTAATCAGCCACTTAATCACTTTCATCAGTTAAAACTGGATTCAGAAGGATTTCAAATATTGGTAGGCAAATGGCTTGTGGAATGCAAAGCGCTCAATTCAGTGGCACTGAATACAAACATCAGCCCTTACTGACAGCATTAAGACTGGGGACCAAACTAAATGTTTTGTTCAAGAAATATCTTTCTTGTCATGCTACTTGGTCTGGGGTTCGTAAGATAAGTTTTATATATCTATTTTTAAAGAAAAACAGCAAGCTTTATTGTTCATCTATGAATAAATTAAACTACCTGGACATGTATTTCAACCTCTTCATCTGTAAGTAGCTCTTGAAGGACATCTACTGCATCCTGCTGCCAAAAATTTCCAATCTATTCGACGAGAGGAAAAGACAAATCCCCCAAAACAATAGGATGCTAACAAGGAATGCTCTATTATTCTTAAAACAGTGAGATGAAAGTATGTGCTTATCTTTGAAAAATTTAACACTGAAAACATACATCATTTGTCTACAACAAGCACAGTCTACTGCTCTGTACTTTGGACTTACACTGTTTGAGAAAGTAGATCGGCAATTTCTAAATCTGCAAGTCATTGAGAAAGATGTATTGCTTGCCCAGTCTAGGCCTTACTATATACACAATCATGTAAGTGTGCAGATTTACATGAAATACAGTCCAAACATACAGAATTACACTTGAAGATAAGAGAGCAGAAAACATTTTATGTATTTTCTCACCTCCCAACCTGCAGGCCCAGAATCCCATCTTCCTTAATCTATCAATTAAATTATTTGCAGCAATAAATATCAGCTTTCCTTAAAATAACCTACTTGTTATAGTACCTCTAAAAAAAAAAGAAAACAAACAAACAAAAAAACACAGTTCATACTCAAATAAGATACCATAAAATGTGCGATTAGGTATCAACTACTTACTAAGACTAGCAATAAACCCTAAAACAATTAATTTGTATTAATTTATTGCAGGAGATTGTTTCCCGCATAGCTGGAGTTCAGTACAATAGAAACATTTTTACGGCACATGAAGATTTACATTTTCTGGCCATTTTGTATAATGAAACACAGGCTACACCTCTTGTTGCTGTTACTGTAAAACAGGCACTTCAGAAAACCATCCTGCCAGCTAGAACTGTGTCCCCTCTCACAAGGGTTTCACGGTTTCACTCCTAGGAGTCTTTCCTGACGGCAGCAGTGTTTTGAAACACAGTCACTCTACACAGCAGGCTGGTGTTTTCTGCCTAAACGGCCTTGCTGGAATGATCCTGACCAGCTATTAGGTCTGAGTTCTCATAGATTTGGATGCAAACACAAGCAAAACCACCAAGAAATAGCCCCAAATAAATCTTAACCTTTATATGACTAAACAGTGTTATGAGTTTGCACACTGCTAGTAATGTCCAAGTTTAGCATTACTCACTGGCACTGTCTTGTAGAGCTGACATGGTATGCAAAAGGGAGGAATATCAGTATATAAGTCAGTTGGATACAGATGACACTGGGGGATCTTCTCAATGGAACCACGGTCTATGTACTGCACCTATATAAAAATGGTTTCCAGTAGTAGTTCTCTTTTTTTTTTTTTTTAAATCAAGTTTATCATAGAAAGGGTTCATTTACAGAACTGATTTTTCTGGAGAAATAAAATGGCTTCCTGATATGTGACAAAGTAGAAATGTAGAGAGAATAAATAATTGATATAGATTAGAAGGATTAGTAGTCCAGTCTCTGAAGTTGCCTTGCAAGAGATCTTACTTTATGTGCAAATAGCTACAGTAATTTAACATTAGTATCTGAAAAAAAGCTAATTTTGTGAACAAGAGAAGTGACTTACTTAGAAATTTACCTGTCTCAAGAGACTAGGTAAAATTAATTGCTATTAAGAAAGTTGTTCCATACCTGAGCAGCAAAAAAAGCTTAAGGAAACAGATAGTGACCACTCAGGGAAGGTGGTGGTGTACAAGCTAAACAAAAACACGATGCAAGCCATTCCACATATGATCACAATCTGAGCTTGGTTTTCTTTCTTTTTTTCTTTTTTTTTTTTTTTAAAGGATAACTTTAAAGAGTAGCTATAAGAAACTATGACAAATGAAATACACAGAATTTACCCTTAAAGTAAGTGTAAAATCAGAATGGAAAATTATTATGATTACAGTTTAAAGCAGAATGAGTATCTGGATAGTGAGATTAACCAGAGACAGAAGGAGTTATTGTAAGTAGCTAAAATAAATAAATAAAAATAGATCGAGGTGTACAGTGCACATATTCATGTTTGCATGCACACACATGTATGTTAGATACATAATCAAGCTTACCTGGAGAGTACCACCACCAAGCTCTGTAACTTTACCTCGATACCACATGGTATCTGACCCTCTTATAACACAGGCCTCTCCCCTTTTCCAACAGTACGGTTCGAGAAGACCAAGGCACTTGAAGTTACGCTGAATTTCACTCATCNAAAGAGATTTGTCGATTTAAATTGCAATTATTTTGAAGAACCGAAGGACAGCAGACTCAGATGCAGGCATGTATATGTGTTACTCAAAAGTGTTTAATCAATACATATGCATCAGGTTTGTTCAACTTCTAGTATTAGCAACCAAGTAACCAAGTTATTACTTGAATGAGATTTTAATATTGTATTTGCAATTGGTAATTCTGGATTTTAACCTCGAAAAAGGAGCTAAAAGCTTTACAGTTGAGACAAGATATTCCCTAAGATGAACAGCCAAGACGCTGTGAGATGAGGGAGGTTTCCAACAGACTCTCTTTTGCTTTTAGTCTACAACAGCTACTACAAAAACAATACAGTCTTGAAAGGGAGGAATTACTGTATTTTTCAAGTCTTTATGACATGACTTAATAGTTAAATATTTTTGTAGAATAGAGTGAAAGAGGATTGTTTTCATAAAAAACATTTTTTTCTGCAGCACAATGTATAATCAGGATACAAAAGACATCCATCAGATGAAAGTGGAACTTTTTCAAACATCAGAAAATAATACAGAGATATAAAATCTATTAAACTAAAATGGTAAACTGGGCTCTGAATTCACATTGAAGCCAAAAAAAGCAGTACTTGAAAATCAGCCTAGTCTGAATATGTGTAAGATGTATGATTATTAGAAGTAAAATGTATCACAATGTCAACATTAAAAACAACAACAAAAAACCCCACTTGCTGCTTTATCCAATACTTCCTAGAAAAGCAAGGTAGGTAACTTGCTTGTCTGAGTATTTTGGGCTGTTTTTTGTTTTGGGGGATGGACAGAATGCTTATTTGAGCTTTTTAAATGCAGGACCCCATCCTAGGGAGATTTTGGGTTCTTTTCTCCAAATGCAGTTAAATTTCTACACAGTTGGACAGAAGTAAAGAGATAAAAATGAATTCATATGCACAAATCATGCACACACACACAAACACGTGTCACCATCATATCAAAAGAACGACAATCCCAAGTATTACAGAAAAACGTTCTGACATCACCACAGCTATAGGATTCATAAACAGAGATACATTTCCTGTTATGTAGTCTTACCTAATGACACTGGTATCACATAAATGGTCCCATCATGTCCAATACAACTTACAACAGCTCGAAAAATTTTCTCTTCAGGTGTAACAGGGGGTTTATAAACTTCACCCAGTCCTGAAGGAAGCAGTGGCTCCTCTGCTGTGTTTGATTTATGCTCTCTCTCAGTAACAGTGATGTCCTTCTCTGGAGCAGCACTGTCTAGTGCACAAGCAGCTTCTGAATTACAACCATCTAGTTTAAAGTTCTCGTGTTCTAAATCTACTTCAAGATGTTCCTTAGGGATCAAGCCAGCTGCATCAGCATTATCAGTTCTAGCAGATTCAATGAAATCATATCAACATATCAGAACATGAACATCCTGAAAAGCAAAAAAGAGTAACAAAAAACAAAACTCCAAAACAACTAAACCACAGAGATGGCAAATGCTTGTTAAAACATCTGTTTTCAGACATCTCCTCCACTACTATAAAGAATGGAAACATGCAATGGATACAATTAATAACAATTTACTCTGGGAACTTAAAATGCTATTTTGTTTCTACGCATGCTGTAGAGGACAACTCAAGCTTCTGTTTTACTTATCAGCTTACCACAATTTGAATCTGAGTCTGAAAGAATATAAAAGTGTCCAAACCTTCTGTTTCTAAAAGCCAAACCCTTTTTAATAAGGTGTTCTGAAATATCAATAAATTGTCCTGCTTCATCTTTGCAAAGAATTTTCACAGGCAATGGACGAGTCACATCACTTTCCTGTTAAAAAAAACAAAACAAAACAAACAAAAAACACTATGATGTAATGTGTGAAAATATGCATCCTTTCTAAACTACTGACATTTTTTGATTTTATTTGTACTCACTACAAATTACTCTTGCAAATCTGATGCCAGATCAGAAGATGCAGACTTTGTTAGCATTACAGCTCCCATCATCTAACCAACTGCTCTAAACATGACATGAATAAAAATGGACACACAAACAAGACTAAAAGTTTGCTCCTTCCTGTAGCTGTTTTATTGAACGAACTGTCAAATACCTGTTTTCATCTGTTCAACTAAATAAATAAAATCTTTGTAATAATTAAGTTTAAATTTATTTACAGAGGGAAGAGGTCTGTTGTAAGTGAAGTTCATATTGCACTGGACCTGAAACTGACCCAATTTTTTTTGGTTTCTGAGGCTTGAAAACTAATAAAGTAGCTTCTAAAGTTGTTCTCATCAAGAACACAAGCACCTTGCTGAAAAGCTTACTTGTCCCCAAGAGACAGCAGCACCCAGGGAACCCAGGTATTTTAAAACTCCTTAAGTAACTAAGTACACCTAAAACTTTCTTTTTACACTCTGCAGTCAAATTGCTCTGGAGCTCCAATGAGTAACAGAAACCAGAGAAAAAAAAAAAAAACAAAACCAAAAAGTACCCCAACATCTTTTTACAGCCACCAGGAACCTGAAGTTCCATTCATAATGTTTGAAGAGAGAAATTATTTTGCAAAATTAATGAACAACCAACCTAACAGAAACTTCATGAATACTGCTGCTTTCAATTACAAACCTGTATAATTATTTTGGCTTGTGCCCCAGTCAGGTAATAGGATACACATTCACATACTGTTGCTGTCCACTGCATGCTTCCACCTGTTGGTCTAACACGAAACAAATTAAAACTTTCTTTAGTACAAATCTTCTATGCTTACATGGAAAACCTACCCTTTCCTAAAATGTTTTTTGGAATTGCTTGTATTGCCAATGAGAAAAATACCATCTGTATTACAGTCAACAGTAAGAAAGGTTATTTGACTCTACTTTACTCTGTGCTTTACTAGTCTGTAGCATAACCCGTGGGTGGGGGGGGAACCTTGAAAACTTAGGACAGCTGCCACCCAATTTGCTTCTTTATAAACAAAGCAAATGATTCCCGGATCTCAGGTCATCAGTGCTAACCCAAGAAAACTTAAGTTACGCCATTACTAGCTATGTCATTACACAGACACACGTAACTATGTCTAAATATTAAGCTATGTCATTATACTGCCATTTCAGACATAAGAGAAAGGCTACCTTATATCTACCAAGGAACATTCTATTGCTAGCGTCTTCATTATCTTCATATTTTCCTCAAGTTTTCTTAGACAGCTGACATCCACTGTTTTTACAGCTCCAGAATCATACAACATGACCTGTTACAAACAGGAAACACCATGAACCAGGAAAAAACAACAAAACCAAAACTCTTAACATTAGCAACATTCATAATGGTGTGAAGTTACAAGGAGATGCTACATACACACACAAAACCACTGGCTTTTGCACAGAGAGGCTTTTTGCACCTCACACAGAAAAATCCCAACCACAGAACAAACTCACAGAGAAGTTTGCCATGTTACTAGACACGACTGTTCAGCTGCACCTTCAAGTCAGGAATTCCCCAGCTCTCCCTGGGGAAACCAGGGAAGTGGGGCAGAGTACAGTCATTCTGTACCTGCCTTGCCTATTCTAAGCACTTACTGCAGGTGCTGCTGCAGAGAGAACACTGGGACTCACAGATCTTTGACTCGGCAAAGCAGATTCTTGTGCAATAGGAAGAATGCACCAGCAAAACTGCTGGCCTGAAAGGCCCAATTCCAGCCCCTTTTCAATGAAGTAAGATAAGCACTGATGCTTATGCCCTTTGCAATCATTACATTAAACATTACCTACAAGCACTGCTTTTCTCAAGGATGTGAGCACCTGAAATGGTAGAGGTCCTAATGGGGGCCTGCAGTGCACCAAAAGAGAAAGGCATATTTGGAATCCTAAAAGTTCAAAGCTCAGCTAGAACCATCATGACTCCTGCTGGGTAATGACAGCTTTTTATTTAAAACAAAACAAAACAAACAAACAAACAAAAAAAACCCACACACACCCGACAGACAAGTAACAACTTAATGACATCACTAGACATCTTCACTGGTGGTGGTATGAAGAATTAGGGAACAATCTCCTTGCCCCTCTACACATATACATCAGCCCTATCCCTGCAAAATAACTATCGCTGTCCAATAAGCTGCCCACTGAGAAAATTAAAGAATGAGAAATTCAAGCAAAAGCTTCAGGAAGCTGTTTCAAAAGGCAGACCTCTAGGAACACAACAAGAAATGTAGGCAAAGAATTAGCTTACTGGGCACAAAATTAAAAAAAAGAAACACAAAGCAAAGCAAAAACAAACAAAAAACACAACAGTAAAATGCAGTTTTGCTAAGAAAATACATGACAGCGAAGCTACAAAATTTCTAAGGTGATGTCCAATGAACAAGGAAATGTTCTCTTAGGGGAGCTGCACGCAGAAAGTGCAAGGCTTCGTGGGGGGGGTATTCACTTGGGACTTACCACCACCACCTTACACAGTTCTGGCACTATCCGCACATTCTTTTGCATGTTACATGGGGAGGGGAGAAAAAAAAACAAAAAAAACCCAAAACCCCACACCTTCTTTTGCCCTATTTTCATTATGCTACTGCACAAAAATCTGCAAATACAGAGAAGCTGGAATAGCTCGCCTCCTCACTTTCTAAACAGTAGCAGATATCCTAGCCTGCTATTCCTGTTTTTAGTTCAACTATGTCTATACTATATCTTTTCTGAACAATACCATGAATAACAACACAATCTCTTTTGAAACTTTACGGCCTGAAAGAAATTTAAGCACGATCAAATATAAACAAAGTAAGTGGGGGTGGAAAGAAACCCTAGACTGACTACTCTAACTTCACTGCTAACTTCAAAGCACGCTCAACTACAGTAGGAGGGAAAAGGAGGGAAACTCCACAGCTTTTCTAAGCCACCCACTACTTGTATTAAGTTAACAAGAAACCACACTGTAAAATAATAATAAAAAAACAACAAACCAAGCAAAAAACTTGTTTGTATTTCAGTTTGTGCCCACATGGTTCTTCTCCTGTCACTGGGCACTGCTGAACACAGTCTGGCTCTGTTTACTTTCTTCTCCCCCCATAAGGTATGTATACACCATGGTAAAATACCCTCTGAAACGTCTCTTCTCCAGAACAAGCAGGTCCAGATCCAAATCTTTGCTCCTACGACTGATGCTCCTGCCTCTAACCACCTTCACGGACCTTTGCTGGACTTGCTCGTGTACGTCTGTCTCCCTTGTGCTGGGGAGCCCAAACCAGACACTGCACTCCAGGTGTGGTCTCATCAGGCCCAAGGAGAGGAGCAGAACCACCTTCCTTGACCTGCTCTCAAGTGGATTTCAAGTGGGTGCAAGATGATGCATGCTTAAAGCAGTAACCCAGAGGTTACCGGGGAAAGTGTTACCATCTCTTTGGCATACTGCATCAATGTCGGTTTAAGATCCAAGGAACAACCTAACTACAAATGCTCATGTGGTGGGGGACTTAATTCAGCCATCGCCACCTCCCAGCAAGGATTATTAGGTTTGGGTGTCTGCCAAATGGAGATCATATTGCTTCTGGTACCTGAGCTGAACTGGCATGATACATCTTGGGAATCCATGGTGCTCGGTGTACTGTAACCATGCACAAAGTCAAACCCAAGAGCCTTCCTCAACTAGCAAGTGCCCTGCTAAGTATATTATGAGTTTGGATGAGACAGCAATCTTCCTTAGAGCAAGGTATAATGTGACTGAAAATAAGAGTCTGGACAAAAGCAAAACGCTGTATGAGAAAATATTAGTGCAACAATGAGTAAGATTTGAGATTTTTTTAATTGATGAATCCCCCTGCCCCCCCCCCCCCAAAAAAAAAAGCTTTAGAAATGGAAGTCTGAACCTTATGATGATGTTTACCTCTGCAGTTGTTTCAGAGACAATCCTGTTTATCTGACCTCTTTGCCACAGTTTCCAATCACGCACATAAACAGCACAATACATGCTGGTTTCCCATTTCACACACTCTGGCTGGGATTCTTCATAGATAGTAGCCATCTCCTCCTGTAAACTATAAATCAAAAAATTACTTTTCCAATAGTAAGAGTTTATACAAAGAATGAAGGTTTTTTAGTCAATTACTACTTAACTAGCATACAGTAGAATTTTCACAACTGTTTAACAGACATCTTATTAGTAATGTAGCATTTCCTTATGGCATGTTAGAAATACATGGAGGTTCAGAAAAGATGCAATTCAATTAAAATTGCTGAACTAATCTCAGAAGCCCTAACACTTCCGTATAGCAACATTTGATTGATACTCATTGTTTTCTCTTGACAACTTGAGAATGAGAGCCTCAGTTACTGCCATGACTAATTTAAGGGGACTCCAGAACAGTCCACACGAAGAAGAAAAAAACAAAGGAGAAGTAATTGGTAGAAAATAAGTAACTTGCACTAAACAATGGTATTTATATTTGTCTCCAAGCAGCAGGCAGCACTGCTTCTGCTTCAGCTTTAAAGTACTGAAGGAAGGTTAACATGTAATGTTCAGAAGCTGCTTTCAAGCTTTCCTGTCAGTGTACTAAAATCATGGAAAGGAAATGAATTGACTGTAACTCCATGACTTAGAATACTGGTATTACTTTGACAGATTCCAAATGAAGGAATAGGGAGGAGAGAGTAACAAGCAAGAAGATTTAGTCTTTTTCAAGAATAATGTACCTGCCAGGCTCCCATCTTACTAACTCAAAATGATTTGAAACAAGAGATAAATCATACACCTAATTTTGCATCACGAATATTTAGTGCAACACAACTTGGTGCAAATCTTTTATTCCTATACTTTGCTCAAAGCAAGACAATTCAACAGCATTCAAGAGTGCTTCACTGCTAAATGCTACCTGGAATAGCTTGTTCTACCCATATTTCTTAATAAATTTATAGTAAGTGTGTCTTAACTTCAGACAAGTTCTTTGAATTTAAGTACCTTTTCAGTAAACTTTCTGATGACAGCCATTGTATGAAAATTTTGCTAGGGGACACAACATGACTAATTCTCACTTGTAGCTCTTTCTTAGAAAGCGATCTGACATCCACTTCCTCCAGAGGTTCCATGTTTATAGGACTTAAATTTTCTAGTGTTTCAGGAATTTCATCTAGAGGAGCATCCCATATTTCATTGGGCCCTACAGCAGTACTTCCAATATAGCTGCAAGAAATGCCAAGTAATTAGGATTCAAAGTTTACGTAAGTTATCAACAAAGTGAGAAAAAAGTTCTATGATACTGCAATACCAACGAAAGAGGAAAGAGAACAAATAATGACTTAGAAAAGCTGGGGGGGGGGGAAATCATTTCATCAATCAAAACCATTTTCAAACACTGCATCTTGAAGCACTTGTGACAATAAGTTGTTTTTCTTCTCCTTTAGGTAGCTACCCTTGCATATTCTACTGTCAGCTCAGAGTACTGAGCAATACACGCTGTCAGAAAAGAAGTAAACCTGATATGTGTTCCAAGATGTGTTAATATTCTTTTCAGAAGTGAATCCAAGTTAATAGTCCATTTATCCTTCTAGCATTCCCTGAAATTATGGGTACAAACACAACGCAACACCCTAGAGCTAGCTCTTTCCTAGCTAAGAGTACACAATGAAGTATAGCCACAGTAAGACATGCAAACTGGCTTTATATAAACGTGCTTAAATGGTGTAAATGGGAAAAAAACACAACAACAATCAAGATTCAGCTGATACCTATCAAATCATTTTACTGAGTATCAAAATGAACTGTACGAATAAGTGACAAGGGAGATTACAGCTTGAAAATCATCTACTGGTGCTTCTTGTGCAACTCAGACTGAATCTGACATCACACACGAATTTAGTGGCTGGTGATTTCACAGTATCACAGAATGCCTGATCCTGGAAGGGATCTCTGGAAATCACCTAGTCCAACTCCTTTGGCCCAAGCACAGTCATCCACAGCAGCACTGACTCCTTATCAGCCTTATCTCCCCCAACAGGTTTGCCAACTTTTCTCTTTGTCCATCTCCTTCCCAATCTTCCATCTCTGCACCTCTGATCTACTATTACCCGTAATCTGTTTTCAAATTTCAGGACTTCCAAAGAAAGGACTTATGTGAAATACAGGTTAAGCTATAAAATTATCTAATTCTTTTTTACTTTGAGGGCATTGGAATATCACAATAACCATTTTAAAAAGATTTAATAATTGAATAAATAAATCTGAAAATACTGAATTTATGTTAACAAAATATATATGTGTATATACATAAATATATATACTTCTCACGTAACACACAGCACATAACGCACAGCATATTTACCCAGGAATGTAGGATGCTAGGTCTTCTTTAACTAGCGCTAAGTTAATACTAGAGCATCTTCCAGGAACAACAGAGGAGTCAAACAGTTCAACAGATAAAACATTGTTTTCCAGAACTTCTGGAATGAAGAATACAAAGCTAATTAGCACCAAACAATGCCAATAAACAGACTACTAATGTCTGTGGAAATAGGGTAAATGGTTAGGGAGAGGCCAAATTTTCCAAAATCTTATCTGATTTATGAAGTAATTTGATCCTGAATATCTATATTGTACAGGCTTACTTTGCTATTATCATCTGTGAAATTAGCTTAAAAGACACCAATAAGCATAGCATGAACATCCTATTTATGTGCTATAAATATATATATGCATCAAAAACAACTGCTGCATATCATTTATCAGATGGGACCTAATTTCACACCTGCATGAAAGTAACCTACAGCTAAAAGCTACACATTAACAATAAATGGTATTGACAAAAAACACTAAGGCACATTGGTGTGCTACTGAACTTCACTTCAGGGGAAGTTTGAGAGCAACCGGGGTCACATACACAACTACCACTGAAGTCCGGGAGATACAAGCGTGATCGGCACCCTTAGAAAGGGGACAGTTTTAAAAAAGCAATTAATACTGTCATGGCCCATAAGAGAAGACAGAGACAGCTTTTAGTCAGAGGCCTTATCTAGTAACTTCCTACAGGTGAGCTGTCACAAGCAGGAACATATAAATTTCGAATAAATAATTTAAGATATGAAAATGTGCATTTTTATTTCTGAATTGAACAATATTTAAATAAAGACTAATACACTCTTGATAACTTACTAACAACTGAACATAGCATAAACTTATCTTCAGTCATTTCTTCAAACCTTTCCTTGGCTTCTCTTGTCCACTCACTTGCTCCTTTATAAGGTTCAATGTAAGCCAGCTTGCTCCTGATTGCCTATAGAATAACTCAAATTACAAACCTACAATCATATATCACAGACCATCCCTTTGCAACCAAATGACAGCCTTTTTCACATGCTCATGCAGGACAGCAATGCAGGACGACAATACAGGATGACCTTGGCCACTGTTTCTGCATTATTAGTTCTCCATCTGATTCGAGATGTTCTCCACATGGTCCCTTCACAGCCTGCAGCACGGTATGAACCTCAAATTCAGATTAGGTTCTTGCTGAAAGTATTTTATTTCCCCTCACTATACCACTGGCTGAAAGTCAAGATTAACCACTACAGAGAAGCGAGAAAAAATAATAAAAAAAATCCAATTCTGATGATCTGAATGTAAAATACAGGCTCAAATCATCTAAGGTTAGCACTATTATGCCACTGTATAAGTCTAAAAGCCTACATGCAGGCACCTCAGTTCAAACTGTGTCAGGTGCAAAGGAAGTTGGAAGAGTATTAACTAGGATATGTGGAAAATGACAGATGGGAGGCCAGACGAAATGAAGTATTCTGAAACATTTTCTGAAGTACTTATTTTAAACAAATTGTTATGTCAAAACTAAGAAGAGTAAATGAGGTGGGAGAAAAAAGAAATAGAGTAACAGAAATATCTTGTGCAAATACTCTTAGGATACAAGTAGTCAGGTAGAGGAAAATTAGATGGGCTGATAAATTAGACAACCTTTGAGGAAAGGGCCATAGATGCTGAAATTAACTCATACGGTTCTGGGTTTTTCAGTCTTGGCGTGAGTGTGTTAAAAATGGCTGTAAAATGGGATGAAAGAAGTCCAACTTTTCTTGTAACTCCTAATCCAGATCTCTTTCCAACCAACTTACATTTGTGGCAATACAATGTGATCATGTGATGAATACCTGTCAATGCATACATGCCACAGGATAGAGCTGATGATGCTTTTTCAAGTCTGTATTTCTTACCTTCACAACACTTGATTTTTCATCTTTGTGTTCATGTTTCAAGGAATTTTAAACCTTTCATCAATTTTTCTTTTTAAAAAATCAAAAAGGTATGAAAGTGTATCAATATATAAGCAAGCTCCAAGCTTAGTCTTAGAGGCCTTTCTCCTACTTGAAAGTGAAGAACTAATAGAGAGTTATTTCTCTTGCAAACTCCAGGTTTCAACACCTTTCACAGTAAACTACAGATGACAGCAGAATACTGAAAGCTGACAGTTCACTGATTCAAGGTTTTGTATACCATTTCCTAGTGGCTGTCTATCCTTCTGCACCTCTACTTTTAGTCTCTTCTCCCTTATGCTTAAAGTGAGGAGATCAAGCAATTTATGTTCAATGGCTCACAAACTCCTAACAGAATTTTTCTGAGGATGTATGTTTGGGCAATAACAAGCAACCAGTTGGAAAGAAGGAATGATGCACGTCAACTCAGCACCCTCATTCATTCATCACTCCGATAGGAAGCGTCAAAGCACTGCAACTGCAAGCACCCTTTACCATTTCCATAGTGCTTCCTTCTCCCTTGCTGCCAAAAAAAGGTAAAAGATTTTGGCTAAAACATTCCCCAGCAAGATCTGTTCAGAATGTAAGCAACTAAACGCTGTTTCAGTAACTGGGAACCTTAGTTGTAATAATCTCTAATTCCGGTGTCTACAGGTTACAAAACAAAAATACTCATTGACATATGTAGTTTTTACAGTATGATTACAGTTGGCAAACAGAACCAGTTACTGAATAGCTGAATAAAAATATTTCTTCTACTTACATGCGTTGTATTTGAAAAAAACAAACAAACAAACAAAAAAACCAAAAAAACACACACACCTCTGCCTTTTCCTTCTCTAGATTTGCCCCTTGTCCAAAACACTTCTACAGGATGCAACACAAAGAAAGCCTCAAACTCTAAATGCCAGTGAAGAACCTCATGCCCATAAAATAAAAACAAAACTCCAATAGCATTAATAGAACATTTTTGAAAGCTAAAGAATGTAAAAATTAGTTGGACTATCTGCGAAACAGGAGAAGGTGTTAAAAAAATTAAACTCTTGATTTCATTCAAAACCAAGTAACATCACCAAAAAAAGTGAACTTGCAAGCAAAACACAGTTCAAATGCCTCACCATAAACTCTTATGAAGAGAAACTATAAAACCTGTTTACTTGCTAAATATTTATTTCAATGTGCATAATCTTCTCTTTCCCCTTCCATCCTTTCAGGTCTATTGATTTTCAATACTTATTATGGGTAAGCATTAACTTACCTTTTCTGGAAAGCTCAGAAATTCCTTTTTGACTTTGCATACGTCTTTAAGACTTATCTTAGCAACGTTGCCAAAGTCAACATATTTTACCACAACTTCCTGATGACTTGGCAGCCCTTCAGGAAAATCAATCCACAAATCATAACATTAGCTAAGCTTTTAAGTTACTAAACAGAAAATAAATATTTCATACAAAGAAAAAAAAAGTACAGATTAAAAGAGTTTCAAAGCAAAATCCATATTTACATCTTATAAGCAAGAAATATCACACTACTCAAAGACATGTTATCATCAGAAATTTAATTAAAAGCAAACAAAAAACAAACCACTTTGGAATTGCTGTAGAAATATCACGCAGGAATTGCTACCTACCCCTGGAAATTAAGTGCTGTGGACATTTTCATTCTCTTCTACACAGTTTACACTCAGAGATTGCATATAGAAGACAGATTTGTACATTATAATTGTTGTAAGTTAAGAGGATGTTAAGAATAATTATATAATGGAATTTCCATAGTATATAGAAAGTAAAATGTAGTGTCGCTCCTTAATTCTTAAAAATATGTATGTACAACAATCTATTAACAGCAAAAGAAGATAACATGCACTATTACAACAAAATTTATGCAGCTGGCTGTTGGCATAAAAATTCCCTATAGGAATAACAAACTTTTTTTCTATCTGGTGTGTGACGGACACAATGCCATTTCTAGCTTTGCAACTTAACATTACAGTGTGGGGAAAAAAAAAAAAAGGAAAAAAAAAAAGAAGAAAAAGAAAAAAAAACCCACAACAACACACCACAATACTTCACCTATTATCTGCGCTCTGCACCACATTTCATCTTTGTATTTTGCAATACAGGCTTGTCCTTCAATTGGGTAGTCAATCTTCAAGTTTTCCTTATTCTCCTGTTTGTATATCTCTTCAATTCTCTTTGGAAGAGCTAAAAAGTCCAGGCTATCCATCTAAAATAAGAACAATAAACTCCTGCAATATAGACGCATAAAGCTAAGAACATTCTGAATTTTCATGATGCTTTTTTAATATATCTTTTATCTAGTAGTGCACTTTCTTGCCATCCTCCAAACTAAAGGCTGGGTATGACTGTGTAAAGTGAATTAATGAACCTAATCATTTTTTAATATTGCCCTGTTCAGTCATGATACTAAACAGTAAAACTATGTACCCACAGAGCGATTAAGCACTTAGTAAGAGTGACAAAAAAAGAAGTTTCTCACAAAATTCTTAGAAGTTAAAGGAAATTTAAGGTTATTTAATGTAGACTTTAAATAGTTCATCATTTAAGTAAACCTCTGTATATTTTTTTAAACAACTTATTTCTAAACTTACCAATTGGAGATAGAAATCACTAGGACTATTAATATGGCAAACTATAACAGAGACTTCTTCTGTTTCTTGTGGTATTTTAGGTGGACTGTATTGCAAGATTATACTATTTTCTAATTCACTGGGAAGCTGAGACCTAAACCTAAAGAAAACAAAAAGAGGGCATGAACATATTCTGCCAAAATTAACTAAGCAGGAAACCTTTTAAATCTAGATATGAAATTTCATATGGAAAAAAAGTGGAACAGTCTCTTAAAAATAAGCTCATCCACATCCATATGAACCTTCTCTGCAGCCTGTGCAATCAGTTTTCTCTACCCTAGTGCTTCTCCCCTGATCCCTGATGCTATATCTCCTTGATACGGCAGCAGCACTAAACATTTAAATTGTTTAAAAAACTTAAAGCAAAAGAACAGAACACGCTACATTGACAAAATCATTCTGAGATTTCCTTTCCCTCACTTAACAAGAAAAAAGAGTGGTTATTACAGGCAATTGCCTCTTATTGATCTCTCCAAGATGAATAAATATTTACGAACAACTAAGTTGCTCAGTGTGCAGCAGAATAAAAACTAGCTTCCTACAGATTTGCACACCCCACCTCTGCACAAAAACACCAAATCTAACACTCAGGTTCTTCTCTATCTGCTGCCTGCAGATCCCCACCAGTCCCTCCAAAGCAGCTCTCTTCTGTTCTGATCCCAACAAGTCCCCCTTGTACCCTATACATCCCTACACATCACATGGCTAATTGACATCAAATGCATTGACTGGCCTGGTTGACACCAACCAAACCAAGAAGATAAGGACTGATTTTTGCACACTTTGCTGCCAGAGGGCGCCCTAACAGTTTATCTTTTCAAACGCTTACCGTTGATCAAGTCTATATAGGAACTTAATTTCTGTCATTTTCTAAAATGAGTTAAGAGCCATTATTCGATTAAAGTCCCAGTAGTGAAAATGAATATGCAATGATATTTGCAACATATATGTTTGCAATATAATATGCAAAGGTCAAATTAGTGATGATCAGTGGTCAGATCAGTGACCCAAAAGTTAGGGTCAGATACTGTTGAACATTTATTAATCTTAATCACTACAAAAATAATTTACTTGCTAAATGCCTTAATTTTAAATGTATTATGCAACCATCACTATGACCTGAGAGCATAAACTAAAGGAAAACACTTACCTTGCCAAGTCTAAAAAAACTAATGCATCTTTGAGAGACACTGGCATGTTATTACTTATTTTATTAAATGGAGGTTTTTTCAGATCCACAATGAGCACACCATCTTCTTCTCTAAATATGCTCATTAAAACAACTTTATTATTTACCATTTTCAAAAATTCTGTCTTTGCTTCCTGTCCCCAACCTTCACTCTGTGTTAAGAGAAAATGAAAAAAAAATATTCAGTATGCCTGGGACTTCCAAACCAGAGATGGGTGAAGTGGATACACACAGACCCATACATATGGCATAGGGAACCCATATAGGAGACCTATTCTGTAGTCATAGTCAGAGACAGTATTCTCTGTGATGTATTTATAAAGATTTTTAGCTGCATAAAACTGAATGCAACAGTTGTAATTTGTAGCATCCTTTCTTTAAACTCTTCTGATTTTCCTGACAAACTAGAATTATCACATGCAGTTTTATCTATTATTTACATTTCTGCTCTCCTAAGCTGTCTGAAAGTTACTCTTTCCCTTTGTTACCTTTAGACAAGTCTACAATATGCTATAGCTGTTCATTCAACTTATACATTCCATCTTTCCACAACATTTTGGGCCATTTTATCTAACTTGATACAGCTTGTCTAAACTTAATTCTTTTTAATCGAATTAATGCATTTCTCATTTGATGCTTCAAATCTGTGCTTTTTAGGTTTGATGATCCAAGCCCACCCACAAGGGGTGACATTTTATCCAGATATATGAAGTTTGTTCCAGACTTATCCTATTCAAAGGAATTTCAGATAATCTCAGACTGGTAAAAGACAGTAGAAGACAACAGCTACATTGTCAGAAATACACAGCTGGGTTGGAATATGCCTTCCCCTATGAAAGCAAAATTAAGAAAAAAAGCTGCAATAATAATAATAATAAAAAAGCAATAAATAAGAGTGAACACTGAAGAAAAAAAGCTGTAATGTATGTCCTTTCCCAGGGAAATAAAGGCTGAAAGTTGCAAGTTAGTTTTTATATGAAAAGAAGAAAATTAATGACACTTTTTAAGATAGGACACATGATTTTAAGTAATAAAGGACAACCCAACAGGCCCCCTGAATGACTAAGACCATTACTTCTCTATATTAAGTATTTTTCAAAGCTGCTATCTGCACGAAGCTACAAGACAGCCATAAGAAATTCATTTCTATCATTTGTTTTTGAACTTCACAGAAGTATATCTCTAAAAAAGAACGAAGTTGAAATCTACATTATAATGGTAAAGACAGATTTTTTTTTAAGACATATCTGCAAGCTGTTTGCTTTCTACTTAATATTTTATATTAAGTGTGTAATATATTTATACACATCTTTAATCTTCTGTTTTTTCCTGTTTATACAAGAAGACTATCATAAATTATGCATTTAAATTCTTTAATACACATTCTCAGCAGAAAAAAAAAATCTCATGAAATGGCAGGAACAGCTTTTACTTACTGCATTTTTGGGAACAATATCTTTCAGTGCACACAGCACCGCTAAAGGAGGGATAGCTGCAAGTTGTGCCTCAATATGCTGATCAGGCTTTCTTATAAACAAGCAAATGTCATCTGTGTCAATAACTTGCAAAGCAGATGTTTCAGGTATTTCAACTGGAACATACTTATTGCTGGGGGTATAAAAGCAGTGTTAGTTCGAAAGAAGAGCAAACTCAAACTTTATTTAATAAACTGGTATAATGTCATGAGAATAAAACAAATCTGTAAAGTTCAGTGTCTGAATAAAATGCATTTCTTGTTCTCAAACATTCAGGACTCGCACATTCTTTCTACAATGCAAGTTTCAGTTGAGCATTGCAATGTGTGAAATGTTCACTTGTGTACCTACACACACCTCCACTTTTTTCAGAGACACATGTTACATAAAAAAAAAATTGGTGTTACCTGGATATTTGTTATCAGCTTGCATGAAGCTTATTTACTGATTAACGATTTGTTTCTTGGGAGATCCTCCTGATAAACTACAAAGCATAACAACTGCAGAAAAACAGCACACTCTGTAAACATACCTTGAAAAAATTAAAACTTCAGAACTCCCAAAATCAATCAGAAACACTTCCATCACTGCAATATCACAAACTCTGTATCTTACTGGATCACTAGGTTTCTTTGCATTTTTACACTTTAGGGGAACCAGTTCAGTGATAGTTCCACGGCACCACGCTCCAGTTTCTTTACTCTTAATGAAAGTTCTACCACCTATAGAGAAGCAAATGAAAAACAGATCGAACTCAGCATTTACAGATATTCCACACTGCATTATTTTTGCAGTTCTAAGTAATGGTCTATTGCTTCCACTCTTTTGCAGAGTAGAAGAGTGCTATCAACAAAATAAAGATAGAAAGACATTAAAAATCTTGCTTGATATTTGGTATAAGTCTTCTCCCCAGTTTCATTTACACATTATGCCTGTACAGCTGCGAGGCTGTTAACATGCATTAAGAAAAATTCCTAGTAAGCTTTCTACACCTATTACTGAAACACCCAAACCCATGAAAGTCTGGTTTATCTGCAAAAAGTTAAGTTCACATTAAATAAAAAAAATCCATTATGAAAAAAAAGTTTAAAGGTCTCTACAGCGATCCTAACCGGGAAGGCCACTGTACAGTGAAGACTTAGTCATTTCCAGAGCAGCTCACCTGAAGAGGGACAGGCCTGTACTGTGCCGCACAGTATCCCTTGGCTGCAGGGTGAACTTGGCCAGCTAACTCTTAGTAGAGGAACCTGCAGGCAGCTCCCACTTGGCACCAGATACCATTTTACTTGTTTATACTGTATTCCACTTCTGTCTTGGAATATTCTGATTAAGCATTCTATTATATGTAGATATTATATGTAGAGTGGGCATTCTTTCTTACCGAGATCTGGAAAGAAACAGATCTCCTTCCCAACCTTGTGCCCAACAATCTCAATATCAAAACATTTAGAACTAAATATTCCACAAGCTCCCAATATATGCATAACGTTCCCTAGCTCAGATTTAGTCTCCAAATCTTACAAAATATTTATTACAAGGATAAAACTACGGATATATTCCATGGCAATATTCAACTTCACTGTCTATTCAGATTACAGAATTTTTGTCAGTTTTCTAAAAGCCTTCTAAAAAAGTTCTACAGAAGAAATACTGCAGTATTTTAAGGTAATGTAGACCTTAAAAAAATTACTAATTTACCTATTTCCAAAACATCCGAAGGCGAGAGATAGGAACTCATACTACGACAAAAGGTTTTCAATTTCTTCTCCAAAACAACTGCTACTTTCTTCTGTGAGTATCTTCGAATATAGAAGTGGCATGGATTTATAACGTGGCTTACAAACACGAGTTCTGATGAGCCTGAACAAGACATGAACAGATGTCAAATAAATGTCAAATACAGTCCAAGCAATACAACAGATACTACTATACACATCTGATTAGGTTTATGTTGTCTCTGCTACGATGACACCTCTTATTACCTCAAAGAGTTTAATCATAACAGCAGTCTGCTCACACTCATTTCAAACTAATTATGTTTTCTTTGCTGATTAAATCTTCTTCTGAATAAAAAGCAAGATCTATCCACCGTGAGCTACCTTACAGAACAAAAAAACTCACTGTCGCACTGCAACTTCTGCACTGCACTGTATTGCAGCTTCAAACTAAGTGGTTTTACGGCAAATCTTAAAAGATTCTACCTTGATTTTCAAGGAGCACGCAAGAGTGAGTGCCTTTACAGAGCAACACAGCAGCTATTAGGGGCACCTCCCAGATTAGTTTTATCTCCAAGAAATTCAGTTCACATATCCTAAGGTTGTTCTTACAGAAGAGGAAAAGCATGCTAACTAGGAAAGACGAAGCCATCTGCTTCGTAATGCATTCCTGATCCCAACTAGGAGAGTTGAACACACATTCACTTTCAGTGTGTTCTCTAACAACTCCATAAAATATGACTCTTCAATATGAGATCTTACCCAGACTTAGTTAAAAAACAAACAAACAAAAAGAGAAAACAAAACAAACAAACAAAAAACACACTACACCACAAACTAAACCATTTACCAGAGAGGTAAAAACCACTAACCGGGTTTGTACTCCAAAGGTGAATCCCTCTTGAAGAGTTTCTTTCTCTGTTCATCTTCAGGAAATTCTGTGAGAAATTCTGTTTTTTTGTTGTTTTAAAAGAGGTTCAATGAGTTAGGTTAGTTAATGTATGTATACATAAAGCCAAATACATTAAAGAGAAATTAAGAATTTTGTAGGAGCACTGAGGAGGAATAAAGTTTCATACCTGATGTAGCTGAAACAGATGCACACTTTGAGGAAGATACGCATGTCCAGTCCATGTGCTAATTACAAGGTTATCTAGCTACCACAAAAACTAAATATCATCCAGGACATGCACAGCATGTATTACATGCCAGTTTGTCAAAGCAAGAATTCCTCAAATGTGTTGTGAGGTCCACCAGGATTTTGGAATAAGGTTTCGACAGATGCACACAACCTTTGAAATTTACATCACATGAATTTCCTTTTGTAAATGAAAACTGAATTTATCACCAATTCTCAAGGCTATCATTTCATTTTCCCTAAAAACAGGTACTGCATGAGCTGCTTATTTTTCTGGTATCTCACTCATTCTCAAAAACAGCCACAGATGATTCTGGAATTGATTTAGTCATTTAAAATTTGAGATTTATTGAACTTGAGAATATCTAAATTCCCCAAAGAATTTCTAAACTTATTCTTTCCCTATTCACAGCTCATCTCTGGTGCTCAACGGCACTGCTCTCACATGATCACATATCGCAAATATTCCTTGTTTTATGGTACGGTGATAAAGCTCAAGTACATGTTCTCAAGGTGGAAAGATGTAAACCAATACTCTGGTTCCAAAGCGAGCACTTTTGTTATTTATATCATAATTTAGCTCATAGGTGTAAGGACATTAATTTTATTAAGAGTAACACTTTGAAGTGAATACTAACAAAGTATGTTTGTATCACTAGGGAAAATATATTTTGCAATAAAAAAAAAACAGAAGAACATGTGTGTGTGTGCACTATGTCCTAAAAAGATTCCCAAGAATGAAAAGGAGGCACAGAAACAAAACTAGAAATAGGCTATGTACTAACACTAACGTAGGGAGCCTTTATCACTCTTATTTTGGCATTGTAAAGCTGATGAAAGGACAGTAAACCTCCAAAACCTGCTATTGTACTACTAAGAAGAGTTGACAAAGTAAACGGATAATGAAGCTTATGTTTGCATTTCTGAAACCTTTGAGGAGCATGGTAAGTTGAACAGAATGTTGCTGTTACACTATGGAGGAATGTCCCCTTGTATACTTCAGAAGAGGATGGCTGAAAAATGTAAGCCTCAAATAAAACGATGATGAGCGTATTTTCTCCTTTGATTCTTCTTTCCAGGTCTAGGTTCAAAGAATGCCATCTTGGGTACTAGCAACCATGAATCTTCTGAATATCAATCTTTTATCCTCAGTGACCTTGTACCTGACAAGAGTCTTACGCTCTGAGATTCCAGACTGACCCAACAGATTTAACTTGCATGGAAAAGGTTTTACTGTTTTCCTTACCCTAGTATGTGAAGGACCAACACTCAGCATCTGTTTGGTTCCTCCATCTAGCATGGTGCCTGTAATTAAAGGCCTAGTTCCTTTCCTCAAGGGTTAAATGCCTTGGCCTGCCAACTTAATGCAGCTCCAGTACCTTGGCTTCCTGCTGAAACTTGCTGCAGTAGACCAGTGACTTTCAGTACAGCAGGGACCAAAACTGGACACAGCACTTGAGTGCAGTCTCTCAGAGGCTGTGATCACTTCCTTGCACCAGCTACACTCTACTCATCAGGCCAAAGAAGAACTGATAAGCAGACAAATTTACTGTTGTTGCAAGTTAAGGTAAGACAATGCCAGGAACTCCAGGAAGGACTGTAACAACTAAGAGAGCCAAACACACTCATCCAGAAAGACAGACTTATGACGATAGCCACTTGAGATAGTGAGAACTTTTTCACTACTAAACTTAAGAAAACAGAAGAAAAAAAGAAACCAGAGAAGTTCAAAGTAATGGAAAGTGAAATGCAGCAGCCATGAAAAACTCTGCAAGAATGTTGAGTTTGACTACAAACATGCTATGGATAAATGACATATGATTAACCACCAAAAAATCACCAGCTGTTAAGCAGCTTACCTTCCTCATCATCTTCAATTATTTCTTCTATTATGACATCAGGGCTGGACAGAGTCTTGGGGAGAACAGGAATATTCTGACGATGTATCATGGTAAGTAGCTCTTGTACTTGCGTGTTTTTCTCTTCTCCATCAACACCAAGTTTTCCAAAAGTCTTTATTTTCCTTTCTCTATTAAGTGCTGGAAAGGTATTGTCTAAGGAAAGATGAGTGTCACAGCCTGGTGGTATTTCTTCTTTGTCATCAGACCTGAGAGTGTGTTGTGCATTGTCTTCACTGTATTTGGGAAAGCATCTATTTGAAGACACGAATTAAAGAATTGGGTTTTGTTTTCAGAGAAGCAGTTAAGTAAAAGCACTTTTTTCCTTATAAAAATAGATTACAATGCTATGTAAATGAAAAAGAGAGAAGAATTTATTTTAATACTTACTGAAATTCTTTCAAAAAAAGAATAAAATATAAAATAAAAATAATCAATATAAAAAAATTAAAAATCATATTTCTCAAAAAAAAGATTATGATGTTTTTGAACACTATGACAACAGAACAGTAAAACTCTATCCGAATCCTAGAAAGCAGAAAGAACTAGATGACTCTGGGAATTGATCTTTCCTAATTTTCTCTTTGCTTTCTCTTAAACTTTTTTAAAGAGGGACCATTTTATACTACAGACTATGCGGTACAGAACTTTGTGCTATACTGTACTTCATGCTTCATATTGAAAGCGCAATTTTTTACAGCATTCTTTCAAGATTGTTTGGGTTACGCCAAACTGTAATATATATCACCAATCCTGACACCATACAAGAGAACACAGGTTAATTCAAGCCATTGTACACAATCAGAATTTCCTTAAAACATTTTTAACAATTTTGCCAATGTAATAATAAATCTCAGATAGAGAGTGCCATTATTCTTTGAAGAGATTCCAAGAACAGTCTGCAAACTGCTAGAAAACAGTGTGCAGAATTCAGTTCATCACCCCTCTCTAGAAGAAATCCTCCTTTTATCCTTGGGCGTGGGCCAGTACAAAACACGAGCTGCCCCTGCTTAAATAGCCAAACATCATCCAGAAGTAATAACGAACTACTTGAAAATAAAAGTAGAGACATAGTTTATTTTAAAAAGGCATGCCAGATGTCATTGTCCTGACAGGTACTCTGTACTGTAATCTGCAGGATTTCCTAGTATTATTACAGCATGCCAAAACCCTTTCTCAGATTAACAGTGATAACAACAGGCTTGCATTATATTTCAACAGCAACTCTATTTTCACAGGTTTTTATCAAATACTGCAGGAAAAGTAGAGGTATCTAATTGAAAGTATTTTTTTTTTTCCCCCTCCTCTTCTGGTTCAGGTTAACCTTAAGTAAATTATTCTGATATTTGCCTTAATCAACATCTAGACTGTGAAACAGAAATACTATAAACTTCAGCTTTTGCTGTAGATTTTTCCAAATGTGTTTATACATGCATAAAGCACTATTTATATACTAAAATTATAAACATCTCTATTATAACATTAATTACTACAGCTAACATCTATTATTAAAAATAAAGTCTTCAGGACATAACTTACATGACAGAGAAGATAGTTGGGTGAAACATAGATAAAACTGAAACGTCACCACTCTTAAATGGAATGCCAACCGAAAAGCCAGCATGTAAAGTTTTGCTTTGGTCTGTCATCATATTCTTAGATGTACACATGGGTTATTTTTTAATTAATTTAATCTCTAATAAATATTCAACTACTAGAAGACTAGGTTAATTACTGCACACATCTTCTTTATTAAAAGAATGCTTACTTTGTTGTTTTTCCCCATTCAATCTTCCCCATATTTTTTAACAAAGCTGTAATCTCATCAGTATTCACAAAGAGACTAGAAGAAAAACAGAAAAAAAACACTATGAAAGTCACCATGATGATCTGAATCACCCTGACACTTTATGATATATACCTCATTTTTAGGACATAGAGGCATGAGAAAAAAAAAAAAGAAAAAAAAAGATTAATTATTTCATTCCTTCACCTGTGGACTGAAA
This sequence comes from Nothocercus julius, assembly GCA_013398735.1. Classification (NCBI taxonomy): domain Eukaryota; kingdom Metazoa; phylum Chordata; class Aves; order Tinamiformes; family Tinamidae; genus Nothocercus; species Nothocercus julius. The sequence goes on from VZSV01000057.1 coordinate 2,771,403, forward strand.
GAGCACTGAAACTTAACATGTTAACATCCTATTAACAATAGATTTAGCTGCTCATTTAACCTCACATTTACACTTAAGAGCTCTCCTAGCATAAACTTGCACACGCATACATTACTCCAGTATTTATGGACTTCTCATCCATAACAAGTTTAATTCCATCAATTTTTCCTCTTTAGCACTGGCTCTTGCTCTCATCCATCAAATAAAACATCATCAGCAAATCCATAGGCTGAAAACATCCTTACTCTTTCCTTTAACATTTCTGAGTTCACCCTATATATATATACATATATACATATACATACATATATATATATATATATACACACACACACACACACACACACACACACAATCATTGTAGTGCTCTGACAACTCCTCCTACCAAACTGCACTGGGTCAGCTAAACGATAGCTGTGATCAGCCTTTCTTGCTCTTAACATTCAGGCAAAGAAACTGTATGTTTGCAATTTCTAGGAAGAGTACCATGGTAAACAGTTACCACAAATTTATTCTGAGCGATCTGTGCCACAAGAAGTATTTAAGTCATTTAAGTCTTTGCTGGAGATGAGAAAGTCTCTCTAATATTTGTTACCTCATTTTTTTTTTCTACTTATAAGGGGAAAGTTTAAAATTTTAGAAGCCTAACAATTTTTTTTTTCAAATGCAGAAGCATTTTGTTTTACATAGCACACAACTGTATATCAATGTCTTTTCCCCCAGATGTCTCAGATGAAAGATACTGTGCATTTTTAACAGTATGTTTATATATACACACCTGGACTAGTAACATTTTCTATAATAGCAGTGAAGCAGCTTGATTTGCACCATTTAACTCGTAAATGGACAGCTTTTATCACTGAGAACTAGTGCATCCATCTACCTTCCCATTTACCTTAAAGATGTTTTCTCCTTCAAGCTATTCACTCTTGAAAGCTCATCCTCAACTGTCAACTTTAGATTATGAATAATCTGAAATTAATAAATGCCGTTTTACCTTCTATTATACAATAGGCAGACATCTTATCAAACAACCTGACATAATCAGAATTTGACATTTTGAGTTCTACAGAAAAACAAAAATTTATTCATTTATAGCTGGCCATAATTTAGGTCACAGTCAGTCCATTTGTTCTCAACACGTTTTCTTACACCCTTAACACCTAACACTTGCATTTTTTTTTCCTAAGCATAGAATATAACTAGAAGTAGAAACTGTTCAGCCTAGAGAAGAGGGGGGGAATCGTATCGGTGCACATAAATATTTGAAGGGTGGGTAGGGTATACAGGGGGTGGTGTCAGGGTCTTTGCAGTGGTGTGTGCAATAGCATAAGAAGTTCCGTCTGAACATAAGGAAAAAACTTGCAACCACCTCATAACTATATCCTAACTTCATTGATTAGTATAATGGAATATGTGAACAGGTTGCCCAGAGAGATAACAGAGTCTCCTTCCTTGGAGATAAAAAAAAGGATCTTCAACAATCTGCTCTAGGTGACCCTGCTTGAGCGTCTTTCCCTGCCTGCTGTCACAGAGGCAAGACTTCCTTCGACAGACATTTGGTCTGATACACTGCAGCAGGTATCGTGTGTTTCTACGAACAGCAGGTGTGATGGGGAAGAAGAATAGTAGGAAAGGTGAACTGCTCCAGTGTCACCGTTTCCCTGCATTTCCTTGTCTCACCTTTCCATTTACTGTTTCAGATAGCAAGCTCTTCAGGGACAAACACCATCTTTTTGTTACCAATCAATCAACATATCCCAATTCGTGACCAGAATCAAATTTAGACTGGTTAGGGGGGCTGGAGGGATATGGAGAACTCTGCTGCAAGAGTCTCATAAAGGAAGATGGATAACCATAACTTTTAACAGCAATTTGGATGTAGTAGTTCCGAAGTTACTTCATAGTGCAAGAACTTAATTACCTGAGCCAGATCACAGTAGGTTCTTACAGAAGGTGTAATTTTTAGTTCCTTTGCAATCCTAACAGCACCAATCAAGCAATTTTTCTTCTCTTCAATGTACTGTTTAGCCTTGGCAACTTCTGCACTGTAACTGTCAATATTCATCAATAATTCTGCATACAATTTCCTTTTCCTGTATTAAAACATTACTTTTCAGAAGCTAGTAAGCACTCAGCAATGCAGATTCAAACTTCAACTGTAAAACATAATTACCACAGTTCTACCAGAACACTAAGTGGACACATCTCAAACTGAAGTACAGCTTTCCTGATACAGTGATGTAAGTGGAAACATGGAAGTCTGAAATAAAATTCAGGTTAACCAAAAAATGCAACAGTTCACACTAAAGAGCCTTATCTTTTGCAGGATCTTTTCTGCTAAAAGCAAAACAAAAAAACTCTTCCCATCAAGCCTCCAGATGCGCAGGTTTCTCCATACACATTCAACTGCAAACTGAAAGGCTAAATTCTATAATCCAGTCTATCAAAATATTAGATGCTCCTTTCACAGGCTCTTCCGAGATACTCTTTTAAGATTGAACATTTTCAGAAAATAAATTTTTGAAGTTACTCTTAAGTTTCCACACTGATCATCTCTTAACTGCACTATCAATGGTATCTTTGGAATCAATGTATTTCAGACAACAGACTATTCAATTATACTACCTACGCTAGTTTCTTCCAGCCATACAAAGTAGCTCTGAGAACTACAACACCACTATGAATGGGCAAAAAAAACTGTACAAAGATTAAAACAGGTATTGTGAAACACTATTTTAAGGAAAACTGGAATTTCATTTAGAATTATGTATTTTTAGCCAAATTGGAAAAAAATATTTTTAGTAAGAACTCTCCTTCACTCCCAGCACAACCAACCAGAATATTACCTTGACTGGAGAGAAGTAATAAGTTCATCAAATATTCTATCTGCTATTTCTGCCACCTTGTCTCCTTCCTGTTTCACTTTCAATTCCAAGTACTTCAACATCTGTTACATTCAATATAAAATAAACATTCATTCACTCATTGTTTGCACATTAGTATTTCTGGTTTTATTCAGAACAGAATAAATGAATCAATGAACTGAGAGTGATAGCAGTAAAGGGTAGCTATAAAAGACAACAGAGGAAAATAGAGCTCACCCAACCTTTCATTTTCTTTTAGCTCAATTCAGCTCACACTGCCTGCACCATGACAACCAAAGTCTTCGGCTCTAACAGGCAGGAGGTATCCTCTGGTCTCGGACCCATGGCTTCACTTTCCTTACCTGACTTTCTAATACAGCAGCGAGTGCAGGTAATTATCAAGCTCTGGTTCCTACTGTTTTTTTTAAACCTACTGAGAGCACTAAGGAAATGAAAGCTTTTTCTCTGCTGCTGCAGTTACATTTAATAGTCATAAGTTAAACAAACAAACAAACAAAAAAGAGCGAGAGCGCGCGAGAGAGAGAGCGCGCGCGCGAGAGAGAGAGCGCGCGCGCGAGAAGCTTCTACAACACTGCACTGGCAGTGCTCAGCCATTCATGAGAAGCTGCTGGCAGACCCAGTTGTGTGCATTAGCTATAAGAATAGCCAAAAGGCAAGTTTTTACAAGATGACAGATCAGCCACTAGAGCAAGACAAACTGCAAAGGGAATGGAAAACAATGTTTAAGGGCAATTCATGCAAGTCATACTAGAATGATTCTGCTTTAGTTTTTTGGGGACATAAAAGATTTTTGTGCCTGAATAATTTAAAATGCATGTAAAAACAGCAAAAGATAAAAACTTTTCCTGAGCATACTAAATGTAAGTAAGAATTAAAGTTGAAAGATACAATCAATAGAAAGAAGTTCACAGGATATCTAATAAAGCTTTTTTTGTTTTTTGTTAAGAACATTATCCAGTTATTTTAGGCTTTTCTTCCTATTTTCTGCATACAAAAATGCATGACTTAATATTTCTTAAAAAAGATGATGTAATCTCCCTTGTCTACAGACAATTTCTTTTTCCTCTTTAGATCCAGAAGGAGGCACAAGGAAACTGGAGTTAGCTTAGCTGTTAAGAGTTAAAAAACAAATTGCACTTCACCCTGATGCAAGGAAATATAAGCTAGTATTTAAAGGGTGGCTTATACACAGGTCTGTTGAAATCACTGGATCTATCCATACGTTCAAGTAAAGCACAGGCTCAGGTACCTTGTATAGTATGGAGCTTAAGGCTGCACATTCCAAAAAATAATGCCAAGAATTAAAGGACAGAAAATAAATACTGCAAAGGCAGTAAGAACATGAACATGTTTTTGAGTGACTACTCATACCAAAAAGCTTTAATCAAAGATAAGATTTAATATTTAAATACCTATTTTCACTCACCTCATCTGCATCTTTTAAGTGGCCGAGATTACAAACAGCTATCCACAAAGCTTCATCAATATCTTCCATAGTTTTGCTGTCCTGGTGAAAATATTTGCCAAAGGATAGTAAGTTGTTTGTATGATTAGAAGATAAGATGGGCTGTAATTATTTGCCATTTCTAATTAATTAGCACCCAAAGTCAATGACTGAATCTTTTTAAGAATATGAGTAGCTCTACAGCAGGAAATAGAATGTTACTTCAACCAAATTACACTTTTAGACTGAGACTATTTTCATTATCAGTATCTGAAACTAGGACTTTGATTCCCCCCACCCCCCTTAAATGCATACATTTACGCTAATCAAGAAATCTGATCAAATTAAAAGAATGCGAGCTCATAAGCACAGCAAACACTGAGCAAAGAAAGCAGATTAAAAAATGCGAACACTGTACAAAAGAAAAAGAGCAAAGAAAGTATTTAGGAATTGCATTTGGGGAACACCACCACCACAGAGCAATAAGCCAAAAATGCATAATAAGCTCCCCGCTTTATGCTAATGAAAGAGAAGATGGTAATAAACTTGGTTCTCAAATGAGCACAGAAGTAAATGTACTGATGGAAGGGACTTACTCTGTCACTGGCACTACTAAAGCCAGTGTTACAAGTAATGGTGTTAAAATAAAAAAACGTTCAAAGACTGTTCAGAAAATAAAACCATTTCTAAACTTTAATGGGCACCATTAACAAAACTATATTAGAAACTAACGTAATTTACAGTTACAAGTTATGCATCTTTTAAGGTAACTGCACAGCACAACCTTCAAGCGAAAAAACAAGACTCGTATGGAATATAACGCTCAGTTGAGCTTTATTTTGTCATTTAAAGACTACACCAGGTGGCAACAAAACTAGTCCACCTGGCCAAGAAGTTCTAATTCATTCAGAAAGACCAGATTAGAAAATTCTTAACAGAAGTTGAGGTACGCGTTATGCTCACATTATAAAGTTTCAGGTGTCTTTTTAAAAATCTAAATTCAAAGTTTCATAGCGTCTGAGCACATTAGTCCTCCCTGGCTGTGATCTGGTTTGGTTTACTTTTTATTCTATTGATGCTTGCACTTCAGTTCCACTGTAAGGTTCACATCATAACAGAGATACAGTCTCTGTATCTTAACTATTAGCTGTGCCTATACATAAGTGAGAACAAAATGTAATTTAGTATTAACACACCGTGTCTATTGGTTGGGTTACAACTGGTTTGAACTCCTGCCCACCATTTGAAGAAATGGGATGATGAACATTTTTCTCTTTGGTATCCTGACTGAAGAGCCTGTAAAATGAAACTATAATATAAAATCCTACATGTTTTAAATCAAGTAGCAAGCTTCTGGAAACTGCTTTACACACAATTTGAGCATTTCCAAAAATCACACTTACTTCTAAAACTTAGACTTTACGGATAAAGTAGTACTAAATGTGCTCATTTTTCAGAAGATCTCCTTTCTACTAGCATCATTTTAAAAATCACCTGTATCAAACAGCTTTATATATGGCAATTCTGGCAAGGCAGAATGAAACTTTGGAGGTAGCAATGATTTTTACTCTTCTTGAGAGCAAAATGCATTAGGATTAATTTCATATTTGCATTCCAAGCAGTTTCTTATAGATCCCTCATCATGTATTGATTAGGCTGTTAATTTTATAGCATGTGACATTATACAACAATGATGTTGTAAAACAGAATTTTTGTACAAAAAATTAAGAAACTGACAATCCACCAGGAAGGCTCTTAAATTCTGATTATCACCCTCCCTGCTCTTCTACAAAGCACACAGACTTGAACTGCTTTTGAGCAAGATCAGCATCATGCAACTTGATGCACCTCTCCCAGAAGAGAGAATCTATTTCCCTTACATAGTTAAAACAGCTCCATGAGAATTACTCCCATTCAACACGAATCTCCGTAGCAAGGGCAATGGCATCAATAGACAACACGACATGCACTTAAGACTATCTTTCATCAAAATCACACAGACTAGAGAAATAAGTGGGATGTACATATGATCTTACCAGAAAACTTTCCTGGCATAAAATCCTTACAGACATGATTGGTTATCTAAGTGGAAGGCATGGGGGAGGGATAGCAGGCGAGGGGGCTACACAGGGGACATACTGAGAACATATTAGTATCAGAACAGTTCAAACCACATGAAATAATTAAGCAAACAGCCGGACATATGTCTGATCAGGAACACACTGAAAACCGGGGAATTAGTAGCAGTTTACCTTGTTAGCCTTGGTGAGTTTCTACTGTGCAGTCCAAGTTTAAAATTAACTTTGGTCTAAATTCAAAGGAAAAAATGTAAAGCATGTTCAGATACAGAATGAAAATCTTCATGTCTTCATACAAGCCTGTTTACACCTTCAATCCCTCTCCACTTGAACCAGCAGGTTCAATTCTGTACCTACAGGAACATCCTTCTAGTAAATGGGAACTGTTCCTAGCAAAAACAACACTGATTTCTTACGCTTGCTCTTAGCATTTTTCACACTATAATGCAAAACCAATGCATGCTTCTACCATTATTGCGTAACTTCATTACAACTTTTCTGTAGAGCTTAATTCTCTTGAAAATTTCACTTTCCTTGCATTTTACAATAAAAAACAAATCTGAATTTCATAATGGAAATGCCAAAGTGGTCACACTGTATCTTTTGCACAGATTCAAAAACAGTAATTAAAAAAGCAGTTACCATTTGTCCAAAAGAATTGTTTTGCTTGAACAAATAGTATCAGCAAGCCACAATTCAGGAAGGATTCACAAGCAGTATATATCTTTTTTAAATGCAAAAAGAACTACAACCATAAAGTATACACAACTGTGCAACAAGATAACTACTGTTTTTAATCTTTTCATTAGTAAGCTCAAAGGGGAGAATTATTTTTAAACATACACGTCACTTTCGGTCTGTGTATACGCAGAGGAGAGGGTGAAGTCAACAACGGACATCGGAGAGAACAGTAAAAATAAAATTTCTAAAACAATGCTGTGGACATTAGATGGGCACTACATAATCACACTGCACTGCCAGGAACGCTAACAAAGAGGAGCTACACTAAAAAGCAGGCACTTATCTCCAACAGACATTTCCTGACAGTAATACATTAAAATTTGTCCACCTATAATACTTGAGGTGGAAGGAAAAACAGGAACTGAGCTTGCTTCAGTCACTTTCATCGAGAATGCAGAGTATTCTGTAATATCACTATTTCCGACAATCACAATGAATACTGAACGGAAAGCTTGAGATTTACTTGAATAGAAGACAAATCGAAAACATCAGTGTCTTCATCCTTTTCAGGAAGTTCTTCGGGTGACTCTGTAAAAGCAAGGACACCAAATTCTCCACTGCAGTTATTACTGGACAGTATCTTCAGCAATCACACGAAAAAGTAACAACACATGATCTCTACATGAGTCTTCTACCAAGTCTTGCTAACGTTAAAGATTTGGACGCTGACTTTCACAATGACAGAATTTAAAAGATAGGAACAGCAGTACAGATAAATACTAGTACTTTAATTCCCTGAAAACTTTCTTATCTGCTTAGTAATTAGGGAGCCATCTGCATAACTGGTTGCATAATATTACTCCTACATGCAGGGTGGGATACACATATGAAAAGGAAAATAAAAAGGCAGTAGAAAACATACATTAAAATACTTAGCTGTAACACAGGAAAAAATATTCTGTAATGCATGAGTTCTTTAATACATCAGTATTTTAAGACTGTTGGAAAAAAAATATTCAAGCACAAAAGACAACCACCTCCCCCCCAAAAGTTTTATTCTAGAAGAAAAAAAAACAGGGGTGGGGGGAGCGTGGGGGAATAGAAAGGTTTTCGCTCTTCTAGATAATCACTGGGGATGTAGTAAATAAATGATGAATTAACCAAATCTGGCAGGCTAGTTATTCCGGAGAGAGATAAACTAAGACATTATAAATATCGCATGTCACAGAATTCTTGGAAATAAGAGCCATAAGTCTCACCTTTCATATTCATACCTCTTGACATATGATAGCAATTGCTCTTCCTGTGATTTGGTCCTGTAAAATCCTTTTCTAGTATTCTAAGACGTTGCCTTCAGAAGTAAAAGCAAAGTTTAAAGATATCAACTAAGTATGAATTCCACTGTTTTTCATTTCTCTTAGAAGGAAGCTTGCCCACTTTTTATGAAATGTCATTATATAGATGAAACTCGCAGTTAATGAACACCATTAAAATGCATACAGACAAATCCTTCCCCTTTTCTACAGGAAACAAAGACAGCCATCTCTAGGATATTAAATCTGGCACCCATGGATGTGTTAATACAGGACTTTTAGATGATTATAGAGTTCTTAGGCAACTAGAACCAGCACTAGAAAAATTACTATGGAATAATTCATCACATCCATTCTATAAACTTATTGAACTAAAAATGTTTTTAACAAGTTAGGTGAATTACACTTCTATGAATTTTTATGAAATTAAATTTTATTTGGATCAATCCGAGATGCTAGTAACCTAAAAATGTAATATTTAATGACATTCCAAGATGCATTTAAAATGTTTTTCATCTGAATCTACCCCAAACACTGAAACTTCACAAACATACTACACACACACCAAATAAAAACGGACTCATCCTTGACACTGCAGACCAAAAACTAACTTCCAGATTTACTAACATTCCCTGTTGCATGGTCTGAACTTACGAATTTAAATCGATAACCTCAACATTCACATACTTCTTATCTCTCACTTTTCTTCTACCGATTTCTTCTCCATTACTGTCATCCACTGAGGAGATCCCTTTCTTTCTACTCATGGTGGTAGTATGAGACTTTCAAAAAAAAAAAAAAAAAAAAAAGAAAAAAGACAAATACACTTTAACACGCACATTTCTAAACTAGAGCAAATACTGTAGTTTATACCGGGTGGCAGAAATTAAGAAGATGGAGAGGAAAAAAAAAAAAAAGATAGGAAGTCATATAAAACGTAAATCTGCATGTACTCAGAATCCCCTTCCCCGCCCATACAAGCCGGTACTCGACGGGAGCCCTGCTCTTCCCTAGCAGTGGGCACCGGAGCCAAGGCGGATACCCACGAGGAAGCCCCCGACACTCGCCATGCTCCAAAGCCGCTAGCGCAGAGACAGCCAACGGGAACATACCGAGAGGGGCCGGCCAGCAGAGCGCTGCGCAAAATGGCGCCCCAGCCCCAGCACGTGCCACAACGACTGCCTCGCACCCCCCCCCCTCGCCTTCCCCACCAATCAGCGAGCGCCTCCTCAACGCGGGCTCCCGCCGCAGCCAATCAGGGCGAGGCGAGGCCGGCGGCCGTTGCTGCGGCCCGCGGGGGCTGCGCGCTGCCCTCGGCGCCACGCGGCGAGGCGCGGAGGGAGGGGAAGGTGCGCTGGGAGCAGCGCCGTTCTGGGTTAGTTCCCTGGGAACCCTGATTGGGAATTGCTGTGCCACGGAAACACTCCCGCACCGTGCAGAAGAGATAAAAGTAGAAGAGCAGTTTGCTACCCATGTTTTGGCTACCACGGTGTCCTCCAGCTTTCTCTCTAAATCACCTAAAGCAAAATTCATTTGGACCCACTGATTTTATCTTGCAGTTGTCAGACACCCTTCCTTGCAAAACCATGAAATAGGCCAGTTTTGCAGAGGTACGTTTCCTAGCCACGCCTGCCTTATTAGTATTTCCGCAGTATTCACAACAAAACTAGCTTCTACCTCAAATGTGCAATCTTGCAAGAAAAGAGTGTCTTTAAACCTTCCTTTAAAATACATTAAGCAAGTATTTGCTGAACTGGGGTTTCGATTCTGGTTCGCATAATGAGACAAAATTCAAAAGGTTATATGAAGTCTTACAGTTTTCTTAACCACAAGGCAATTTAGGAGTTGCGGGGAGTTGGAGGGGTTGCTACGAATGTTGCAAGATGACAACATGATTAGGCAGTGAAGAGCAAAGATTTCTAGTTTTCCTTGGATTAAAGTTACTCTAAAAATGCTGTATATCACAGTTACTGTAGTAAGTGCTGTAAAAGTGTAGTAAAAGTGCTGCATATCAAACATAAGATATCTCCATTTATATTTAATGCATGCATGAAAAATAAACAAAACAACATACACCGCACCCTTCAGTGATGTGTTCCTGTCGCTCTGAAAAACTGAGAACCAGCAACCTGGTTAATGGTTTCAAAAAGGCAACCGGGGTTGTCCAGAAAAGAATGAAAATTAGCTGTTTAGAGAGCATTTCCATTGTTGCTTAATCTATACACAGTAGTATAAATAAATAAAAATATATATTTATAAAATATAAATATTTTTGTTAAAATAGGTATAATATTTTAATAAAATATATTTAATGAATTTAATTTTAATAAAATACATTTAAAATATAAATATAATTTATGAAATATATATATAAAAAAACAAGTGTAAAATAAAATGTCAAAAGTCATCGGAACCTTGACAGTTAAAATCCACAAGATGGCAGCATGTGCTAATTGTAGGAGCACTGTCATTCCAGACAGGAACATGTAACGATTATATTTTCTTCATTTTCTTCTCCTTTCTCGGTCCTTTTTTTCTTATTCTACTTTGCCCTCTCTCAGTAAGAATTTCTGTTTTCACGATTTAGTGGTTGAATGAGCTAAAACTGGCCAGTGGGCCAGTGTTGATTTGTCGGGTTTTTGTTTGTTTGTTTTGCGGAACCAAACAAGCTTGTAGATTTTACAGAAATATGTGTTGGTCTAAGTGCTATTAGATTTTTCCTGTAGTGTGACCGTGAGATAGATGCTAAGCAGAAAAATCATTTTACTCTAAACATCATGGCAGGGATTGCCTGAAGGAGTGTTACTGCAGGAAAGGCCGAGTACAATGAATGCAATGACTCAGAAAAATTTCTAGACATGGGATGTACAGCTTTATTGAAGATATAATTTGGTTAATGGTTGCAAAGCATGAACAACTAAACTATCGCACCATGGTGTGGAGGTTAAACCCCCCTGATATCTGGGGGGGGGGGGGCTGTTGTATTTATCTCTTCACAAGCAGATTATTTATTTATTTATTTATCTTTCTGAAATGCCTCGGACTTAGATCACGTATACAGAAAAGAGGATCAGAGTTTTTAAGATCATCATTTTTTAAAGCCAATATGCGCATATGAATGATTTCTAAAATTACCCACTATTCACAATTTCAGGTCTAACACTTCAGATGCTTTGTCTGTCAGTGAAGTTTCTATCGTTATGAACTAGTTAACTTTTACAACTATACTGGCTGACTGCAGTCATTCTGATTCCATCACAGTATCTAAAATGACTTTTCATGACCAGTGTAGGTTGATCTAAACCTCTGCTGCTGCTGAAAGCGGGAGGTCCTGCCCCTTTCCCGATCCCGGGTCCTTTTGCTATCACAATTTTGGGGGGGAGCCATACCGTCAATTGAATCAATATAATTTTCTTACATAAGCATCACTCATACAGAGGACTTTACATCCTTCCATTTCATAGAATCATAGAATGCTTAAGGTTGGAAGGGACCTCTAGAGATCATCTAGTCCAAACCCCTGCACACGCAGGGTCACCTACAGCATGTGGCTCAGGACTGCGTCCAAGC
>VZSV01000057.1:2784201-2823714 GCA_013398735.1 Nothocercus julius
CCTTCATCCAGGTCATTGATGAATAAACTGAACAGGACTGGGCCGAGGACTGACCCCTGGGGGACACCGCTAACCACAGGCCTCCAACTCGACTCTGCGCCACTGATCAGCACCCTCTGGGCTCTGCCATCCAGCCGGTAACAAAGCACATCCAGCCATTTAACAAAGCACAGTCAGTGGTTTCTCCTACATGAACTTTTGCTCATGGCAGAGGTATCAGCTGAAGTCCTTCTGCATCTCTCTCTACCTTTGGGCACTTCTTCGCATCTCACCTATTGTGCTGAAACTACTGTTCATGAGATGTGCGCTGTACTGGTGCAGAAAGTGGATCCAGGTTAAAATAATTGTGTTGTTTTTTGCAATTCCCCATGCAGTCCCCATGAGCAGCTGAATTACCACAGCTGGAAAGCAGTGGGGAGCAGAAATGAACAGCTTGGGGAGGGAGCACGGTGAGAATGACATTCAAGCCAGGAAAAGGGTCTGTATAATTGCGGCCTATCTTTAAATGGAAGGCTGCTGAATATCAGGAAAATTATGCTACATGCCCAGAAATTGCCTTCCAGAAGATGTCACCATAGTTGCACATAACCAATCCACATTCTACAGTATTTCCCTGCATATAAATTAATCTAAGTAAGCCTTGTCTTATTGGGTGCTTATATTCAGTAGATAATATTTATCTATCTTACAGTGAAATTAATTATAGGGTATGTAGGTGTTTTCTTCTCACATACTCAGCAATTGCATTAAAACCGACAAATGGCCTGTAAATGTAATGGTGGATAGAGTTTGGTTCTAGGTATTTTTGTAGCAACTGTACTGAATTTACAGTACTTTCATTAAACAATCTTTCTTCTGTCTTAAGGCCAGTGCAAGAAATTTGTTGGGTCTGCTTTTGGGTATGTAGTAAAACTAGGACATGAAAAGTCATGCATTGAATGCATGCTGTTAAAATGTTGTAATTCTTATACAGAATTATTTTTCTGTAACTCCTAATTTTTAACATTTAAGTCAAGACTTCATCCTTTACAATTCCTCTTTAAAACATTTTACTGTGAATGTAATGCAGTATTTTTTATTTAACAACAGCATTTTTTCCTTGTAGGGAAATGGGAATCTCAAGCTCAAAACATGTGTTAGTTTTGTCCACTGTGTTGAGGTGCTGAATCTGGGAGGTTGAGAGAGGCAAGGCTCCTTAAACCAGCAGAAAACCTGTTTTTGACTTCATCTTTCAATCTCTGAGGCTTAATATGTCTTTCATAAAGAAGGTCGTTTAATACTGGCACAGATTTGGGCCCTAGTGCAGGAGTTAATATCAGAGAGACACTGCTGTATCCTGTGGGGTCTCACTGAAGCTTCTGCATAGGTGCTGAGTTTTCTTTCTGTCATCTGCTGAATTTGGATCTTGGGGGCCTTTTGGTTATGTTTATCTGTATGTAGATGTATGTATGAAAGATTTTGACACCTTTCTAAAATTCACTTTGTAGCTCAGACACGGTTAGGCTCACTGAAAATGAAATTTTGCTTCTGGGAAAGCCAAGCAGTCTCTTTTGTCTTTAAAATCTTTTAAGAAACTTGTTTCACAGTTTCCCATCTGTGGAAAACAGAATCCCACAGAATCCCATCTGAGATTCTTCTTCATGAAATAATTATTTTTAGTTCAAATTCTTGGGGCATAAATTATTGTTAAACTAATATAATAGAAACAAAAAATGCTGTAGGTTGTTAGAGTCTAAATGCATTGGTGAGAAGAGCATGCTGGTTAGTGGTCTTGTCATTTGTTTTTACACTATGATACAATATAACTTTAAGTTCATCCTTTAATCTTTATGTGATCTTTAAATATAGCTCTAAAAATGCTAAAGGTACATAGAGCCTTTAGGAAACGTTGCTTGAACTTGAGGAATAGCAGTATCTGAACATATGTGAACCTAGCACTGAGAAAGCAACACTTTGTGGAAACAAATTTTTCATCTGAGCACATGCTTGTATGTTCCAGAATGACCGTGTCCCCTCCAGAAGAAAAACTAAAGCATGGCTGATATTTGCTGTGTGTGGAACTGCTTTCAGAAACCAAATGAGATGAGAGACAGTATTAATAGTGATTCCATAACCTATGGGACGTTGCAATGCAGAAAATAGTATAAAGCACCGTACTGAGACTTACAGTTTTGACTGCCAGATTTCTGCTTATGCATGGAAGAACAAACTATGTTTCATGGAATTTATTTGCAAGACAGTGAAGCCACAGTAACCTGGGTCACCAAAGTCCCTGCTAAGTTTTATGGTCCACAATGAAGACTGCATTGTCACCTCTTCATATTTTACTGTATTTTACTATTTACTGATTGAGTCTACTGTAGTTACTTGCATTTTGCAACCACATCTCTTATTGTACAACAGTTATGATTCAGTGACAAAGGTGGAAACAACTGCCAGGCAAAATGTTGTGGAGGCAAAAGCTAAGGATAAGAGTAATCCCCCTGGAAAGTAAGCACTGGTCTCCTCCTGCGTCTGTACAATCAAATCTGAAGAACAGAGAGCAGGCGATTTGGCGTAGGGCCCACAGCAAATGCTGGTCTTTGTGAAAGGCACGGGGAAGATGTTCTTCTTTCTGCTCTCCTTCCAGGTCCTTCTCAGTCAACAGCTGCACTCTGTATCCTGTCACGGGTGTTAAGATAAACACAGTGATCTAGTCCTCTGGTTAAGAGAACTCCCAACAAACATATTTTCATAACTGGAATATTAACACTAATTTCTTCTGTCAAAATAGAAAGCATGTGAGCTATCTAATTTTGATTTCACTGACATGGCTGTTTGTTTAAAAAGGCACATTCCTGATCTTGAGCTGTGACTATAAACTTGTGAATTTTACTTTTGTTTCAAATCAGTTCCTGGCCAGTTTCCCATTTCTGTTTTCATGTTGTAAAAGTTGAGGGCAAGCACATCAGAGGAGTTGCCAGTTAAAAGACCTGGAGTGGGAAAATAAGTCATATATAATGATGGAATTTTGGCTTTTCCCTGGTATATGACTTATTTTCCCACTCCCACTCCAGGTCTTTTAACTGGAGAAATCATTGGGGGTGAAAATCATCAGATATTGCATATGTCTTCTTCTCTAATTTCACTTTTGGTAGTTCCTACTTCAGCTATTAATAGTGCTAGAATTAGTGCTGTCTAGTGTCTTAGATATCTCCTTTTCAAGCAGGAACTGTCTTAAGTTGTCATTTTCTGTGATTTTGGGAGATTGACCATTATAAAATCAATGGGCTCATAGGACATAAAACAACACAGAGAGGGACATCTCAAAGAACAAGCTGAACAAATTTAAGGATAAATGATTTAATCTCTTGAAACAACCAGAAGTTTATAAATATTTGAAATTACAAACTTTCTATACTTTCAGAATCCTGAATCAGATTCATTTGGCTAAATGCCCTTGCAATTCTTAATTTCTTCTTTGTTTTCTTCAGTAAATAAGATTATGTCTTTATTCATTTGTGAGTGCTATGGTAAAGAACCAAATTAGAAGTCTTAATTTTCTTTCAAAGAATTGACAAGCTTCTCTAAACCCTCTGCTTTCTAGGAATGTGAGATGAAAATAAAAGCATCAGCAGTTTTCCTCGAGGGTCTGTCCACAAATGAAGTTCCGACATTTCAAGACGCAAATATGAAACAGGATTCTTCTCACAGCACGTTGCTCAAAATATGACTTACCAAGTGTTTCCTTATAGCTTCTGAGCTATCACACACAACTCCTCAGCACTGGTCTTCCTTGCAGGACCTCTGTGTAAAGCAAGGTCACAAGCTTCTGTTTCATTTACAAAAAATGCATAGAAAATAGATTTACAAGTTAAGATTCTTCCTAATGCATTAAAAATTGAGACTGAGGAAGGCAAAGAATAATCTATTCCTATGGTTAAAAGCCAGTGTCCAGTAGTTATGAGCCTGGATATTGAACCTTAGGAAATAAAGAGTTTAGTACCTTAGTCCTCCTCTAAATCGAAGTAGGACCTTGAGCTGGTCAGTTATTCTGGCGTCAATTCCTCTTGTCTGTTTTAGTTGTTTGGTCATATTTCTGTCCAAAACCTTAGACAAAGAAGATGTGGCATCACTGTAGGTTGTGATATCCATGAGAAATACCACATACCTCCAGCTCTGAATTCTGTTACTTTATCGATAGAAGTGAAGTGATGCTTTTGGAAAAGAGCAGTGTTACAACCCTGTGGCACAGCAGTTCCAATCCCTGGCATTGCAATTAATAGCAAATTAATTGTGCTCATGCTAGGAAAGACATGTAAGTGTTTTATTAGGATGCACTGCATGTTTTTAGGTTTCTGTGTTATTCATGTTTAAAGAAAATGGACAAGAGTGATTGAATTAGTGAAAAATGGGGAATCTGAATTTAAAGGAACTGCTAAGTAAAGAGGGCATATACTCTGGATTGAGACCATTTTAATTTTAAATCTTTACATAAAGTATAATATTAAAAATCCAAGAAATGGTGTTTGTTGTCCTAAAGAAAACTACAATTGTGTGCCTCTTGTACCCAATATTTCCAGAAATGTCTTTTGTATCATTCATTTTTTTGGGTGCACATCTGCTATTTCAGAAAATGTAAAATGTTGCTGCTATGTATACAGCATATAAGAATTAATACATCCAGAGATTTTGATGAATCTAAGAAAAAAGATTTTTTTTTTATTTTTACCTATAAATTCTTTTTGAAATACAGGAAAACACCAGGAACAGAAAATATTTTTATTTAGCTTAGCTGGTATAGCTCTCTGCTTCCCTTTTTACATATTTTTCTCTCTTTTTGTCTTTTTTTTTTTGTAAAAGTAATTGAAATACATAGTTAATAATTTTAGTTGATGCAAAAACTATTATTTCATACATTCATATAGTGCTGATTATAAAACTGAGGTTGATGACTGCAATATGGTACATATAAGGAAAAATGACTCTACTTACAGAGTCATGTTTGTTTGTTCTTTGCATTTGAAAGTAGATACAGAGATCATCATGAATAGTGTGATATATGTAAAATTTTTCATAGGAAAAGGTTTAAATGGGCTTTAAGCTTTGTAGCTTAGGATGAATGTGACAGAAGAAGGAGTTTTCTATGAGAATGTAGTCAGGAAAGTTTATTCATTCCTCTTATATAGCATAAGAAACAGAAGCGCCTGGTGAAATGATCAAATGACAAATTTAAATTAAGTATGAAGAAATACTTTTGGAAACAATCCATAACTTTATAATACAAATTAATTCCTGCAGAACTGTAAATATAATAAAATACAATTAGTCAGTTCTATGGTTCCTGAATTAGACCAGATAAACTGTTAAATAGGGTGATGTTGACATGATCTCTAACTTTGTTGGTCTCTAAATGCTGGCAGCTAGAGAATGTACTGAGGGAGGCACCATTCCACACTTAATTGTTTTTGTTTATTTTCTGTAAACATCCACTTCTGGTCACAGTAAGAGATAAGGCCACTCTTCTGAAATTACCTTTTGATATGAACCAGTATTTTTTTGCTTTTATTTCCATATTAGTGGTAGCGTTCTGACCCAAAAAAAACAACAAAGTCCAATGCAAAGTAAACATTGTAGAGTAGTATGTTATATAGTGCCTCTTTTTTTTTTTTTCCTTTTGGGAGAACTAATTTCAACTGGAGCAAAAGGTGATTCAGTATAAATAGAAGTATAAAAGTAAGATCTGCACCTATATATTTCAGGGGTGTGATTAGTTTCTTGTCCATGGTTTAAATCCAGTTTATGATACCAATGACTAGACTCATCATCTATTGGATAGTATCAGTAAAATACATTTGGTTCCATGGTTGGAACAATATCCCAATTAACATTTTGTCTGATCTGTTGGCTTTAGCAAAGATCACACTTAGGAAAAACATCCATTTTATATGTTTACAGTTGGGGAATGTCTAATATATGAGAGGTGAGATTGGTTCAACAGTTTCTGAAGGGAGATCACGGAGCACGTAAAACAAAAGAACAGTGGCGTTTGTGCAAGTGTAGGTGGGAAGAAAAGTGAAGCTTTGAAGAGGTGCCTAGTGTGCCTTTAAATCTCAATCCCTAAGAAAAAGCAGAGGTTTCTATGCTTTTCTAGCAACTGACTTCAAAATCAAAATAATTTAACCAAAATGGTAAACACTTGACTACAGGCAACACATTTCTTCTTAAGGTACTTTCCCTGTGGCAGAGCAGCCAAAAGTGCAGCATCCCTGTGCTCCTGAAGTCCTATGCTTTATATTCCTCCTAATTACAGGCTTCAGAGCCATCTGCCTGCTATCAAAATTCACTGAATTCCATCTTTTGAAAGATCCATGTGAAATCTTACTTCCACAAACAAAAGGGATTGTGATGCTATTACTGGTTTCTCTTGATTGAGTTTAACAACTAGGGCCTACACTGTAAATTTATTTGCAAATTGCTGTAAATTGAATTAATATAACTGCACTTCTAGAGGCAGTCCTTTAAATTAATAACATCAGCTAAAATTACATGCCAGGCTTTTGCCGGGTTTGGTATAAACTAATTCAATCTACTTGGGTTTTACTTTTTTTTTTTCTTTTTGATGTTTATAATTTTTACTTTCGTATAAAATTTTAAGGCAAGGAATAAAAAAAATCATTGACAAGAAAAACTTGTTTGTGTTTTTCGGATAAAATAGAGCATTTGCTTTTTGATGATTCAAGTGGCAGGTTATGTAAACATTTCTATTCCTGATCCATTTAAGGCTTTTGTCTCTTGTCTACTAAATATTTTGTGGGGGAAAACATGATCATCAAGTCGGCAATCTGCCTAGGATTTCAGAATGGCATGAAAATAAATAATTACACATGATGAAAACATTTAGGATATTACATTGCCATCATTTCATATCACTGGCAGACGTATTTCAGGAAGAAAAACAGCATTACATAAAGTCTTGTGGTACAGTAAACAAAGGGATTTAAAGACTGTTGGATATTGCTATCTGTTCTGTCCCTAGGATAAAGTATCAACTGTGATATTTTAAAATTAATTTCTTTTTTTTTCCCTCTGCAGCAGAGAAAGCTGCAGGTGGTTGACAATAAATAATCAGACTTCTGCCTTCTGTAATAGCTATTATTGGGAAGAGTAAATGAAAGGAAACAGCGGACCTCATATCATAGAATTGCCCTTCAAGACCACCTGAACTTATAAATTTTTTGCCTCCATCACCTAATGATTAATGCTACTCTATTGAAGGTTTCAGGCCTAATTGATATATTGTCTTCTTAATAGTCACAATTCCCTTTGGAATCCAAATAGAGTTGTTACTGCTTCTTTATTTATTATTTTCATCCTTTCTGTAACTAAACAAGTTCTTCTAATGTGAACATCTGTTCAGGAGAAAAACTTGTTTTATCAGAGGAAGAAGCAACCTGGCTACAGCCCAAAGGCCTAGGAAGGAGAAATTGCAAATGATCATTAGATTACAAGGTGACCTCATTTAATGTCTGCACTAGTCACTGCATTACCAGTCTACTGCACTAAAAATGGCATAGACATGTCTGAAAACAGAGGCACTAGCACTTTTATAAACCAGTTCCTGTGCACATGTAGGCAGCAATGGAAGCTTCTGATAGGTAATACTGCAATTTCCTTGTTTTTATACATTTAAATATTTCTCTTGACCTCTGATTCCGTAAATTGGATCTACTCAATGAACAAAGCAACATAAGACCTTTTTAAACAAAGTTCAATAGACTGTTATTTCTTTGTTTTTGTCAATTCTTGTGCTTGAAACTCTTGAAACAAGGAGTGCCACATCCATTGTATCTACTAGTGTGAACTTCCTTTTACAGTAAAGAAGTTTCCTTGGCTTCTCCCATTTAGGAAACTTGATCACTGCATACCACAGAACATTTGATGCAAGGACTGTCATCCACACTGATCTTAGCTTAAGAGACTAAGGTCTGAGAGGGTGGAAGTAGAACGAGACTGAACTTGAGCAGAAACATGCTTTGTCCTTGAAAGAAATAAGAACTGTCTCATCAATAAGAATTCATATACAGATATGAATCCAAATAATTCATAATGAGAAGTTTTTAGCACTAATTTGCTTCAAACACATGAAGATACACAGGGTTTTCTTGTTTCCCGAGGTGAATTTTACTGGCCTTGTCTTCAATGATAACATAGATGACTACAGATATTATATGCTTTGATCATGCAAGATAATACATTTTGAGTCTGTCCAAAGAAAGGCAAGAAGCCTTGCAGGAGACACTTAATTGTGCTGTAGGTTTCTGGGAAAGGCAAAAGCTTTGCTGTATAGAAGTAACACATCCTGCCCTCTCTTTGCCATGTCTCCTCTGTGGCTATCTCACCTCTTCTCTGTAGTGACAGGCTTTTTCAAATGGAGGGAAGATTTTATCCCAAGACCGTTTCTGACACATTCTCCCATCAGACATTGTGTCATGGATGTCCTCAACCACGATGTGTAACTGTCCAGGCCAGCATACTTTCATATATCTGTCAATTCAGACATGGCATAACTGGGCTTATATATATCCTATGAAAGCATTTAGAAGTTACATACTTAAGAAGTCGCAAACTAAGTATGAGATCATAATGATTGTGAACAAGGCAAATGTCATCTGAAAGATGCTTGGCATACTTTTTCTATTGGGCAGGTGATATCTCTCTCTGCAAGTTTTGGGGACGCGTAACAGGAAAAAGTTGGACAGATTGGAGAGAGTCACAAGGAAAGGAGCCACAGTAATCAGGGGACAGGAGAACACAGCCAGTGAAAAGAAGAATAAAAGAAGGAGTTCAGAGATGTAAATAACAGATAAGTCGTAATGTCTTGAGGTATAAAAGCTTCCTCCAAAAGGAGGAAGCTAATAGACTGCCATCCATGTTCACTGAAGCAGGAACAGAAGTAATGGGCTTTAGCTAAAAGAAAGACTATTTAGGTTAAATACTATGAAAAAGTGTTCTAAGCTTTAGGATAAACAAGCACGCAGGCTATTGATACTTAAAAACATGGACCTCTCAAGAATAGTTTAAATAAATGTCTCTCAGGAACACTATTTGACCTTGGCATAGGGTAAGGGTATGGACCAGATCATAGAATCACCAAATGGCTGAGGTTGGAAGGGACCTCTAGAGATCATCCAGTCCAACCCCCCTGCTCCAGCAGGGACACCCAGAGCACGGGGCACAGGGTGGCAGCCAGGCGGGTTGGGAAGATCTCCAGAGAAGGAGCCTCCACAGCCTCTCTGGGCAGCCTCTTCCACGGCTCTGGCACCCTCACAGTCAAGAAGTTCTTCCTCACATGGAGATGGAACTTCCTGTGTTTCAATTTATACCCATTCCCCCTTGTCCTGTCACTGGCCACCAACAAGAAGAGTTTGGCCCCATCCTCTGTACAGGACCGTATGATGTTTCCTCTTTACCTGTTGTCTATGATTTTATGGCAATTACTTAACGCTATCCACCTTGAATTTTAGTAAAAACTCACAGGAACAGCCATTTATAAGAGTCTTACAGGATCAGTCCAAAAATTAAATTAAGTCACTAAATCAGCACTACTGATTGCCTTGCTGAAGTGCCTGTATGCTAGTGCATGCAGCAAGGGGAAAGAACAGGAGGAATTGCAGCTCTCTGTGCAGTTGCAGGGCTATGATCTTAATGGGATCACAGGTACACCCATGACAGTGGGGTAACTGTCATGACTGGAGCGCTGTGGTGGACAGATACAACTCTTCAGGAAGGACAGGCAGGAGGAGAGTTGCCCTTTATATGAGAAAGCAGCTGGAAGGCATGGAGCTGCATCATCCATCTCTCAATGGATAATGAACCAGCAGAGATCTTATGGGTTATGATTAGCGTGCAGACATGAGTGACAAGGTAGATGCCTGCAACAAGCTGCCCGATCAGGAAGAAGTAGATAAGGCCTTCTTTAGACAAGCAGAAGTAGCTTCATATTCACAGGGCCAGGTCCTCATGGAGGTAACAACCCCAATACCTGCTGGAAGAGCAACCCAAACAAGCCAGTAAGTTCCTGCAGTGCACTGATGATAACTAGTGACACAGGTGATCAAGGACGCAAGGAGGGATATATTTTGCTGCACATCGTACTTACAAACAAGGTAAAAGTGTTCAGGGATGTGAAGGCTGGGGACAGTATTCACCGCAGGGGCCATGAGACGGTGGAGTTCAGGATCCTGAGAGAAGCAAGCAAGACAAAAAGCAGGATCACAGCCATGGACTTCAGGACCGCAGACTTTAGTCTGCTAGGAATCTTTTTGGAAAAAACACAGGAGATAGGCTTCTGGAGGGAAGAGAGGCCCAGGAGACGTGGTTGATCTTGCAGTTAAATCCACCCATTTACCCTTTGGCTTGATCACAGAGCTTTAGCTACAGCTCTTCCTGCCTTGTGCAATTCAGGTGATTTCGTTCCGTAAGAAACTGTAGGTTTCCCTATCTGTTCCTGCGTTATTGTCTCAGCTGGCTGGTTTTGGTGCCATGGGCTGGGCTGCAGGTGTGACACCAGACCTGCTTCTCCTCCTTGTTACAACCCGATCTGCTCATTGTATTCACTTTGAAGCCAATGGTAAAAAATAAGCAGAAGGGCTTGACTATGTGGGAAAGGAATTCATGAATAAAACTGAGCATGAGTTTCCTGCACTGCATACAAAAAATCCAGTCACAAAATTAAAAAGTAGACGCAGCTTTGGAGAAAGCGACTTAGCTAGCACAAGCTAAGAGGAAATCAGAGGAATTGTGATCAGGAATGTTTCCAGGGAAAAGCTTTCCTTGCGTTGCATTGGCAAGGAAGAGAGGTACATGCACCACAGCAAAATTGGACACAGAGGTGCTAACCCTACATCTTGCAGTGCCACAGACCATAATCTGCTCCCCTTTTTCTGTTTCCCTCATCACTTCATGAATCTGTTGAGCTGCAAATTAGAAATGTTAAGAGTATGCAGGGAGTGTAGCTTTCCTGCATATCATGGATGGGTCTTTCCCAGGAAAAGAGACATAGAAGGACTGGAGTAGCTATCCTGCCGTGTCCGTATGGAAAGGTCCGAAAGCATCACTCCCTATCCTTAGCATCCTGCTATGTCTCAGTGGAGAAATGAAAGTCAGAGGCTTTTGAGCAACTGCCCCTTTGACAGACTTTCCTCTGTGATTTGGATTAAATTGTGTTATGTCATTGTACACTATGGTACAGGGCTTAGAACTTTCAGAGCTCATTACAGGAGAGGTAACCGTCATACAAGGATGGGTTTTACACTTTTTAAAAATTTATTCTCTCATTTGTACATATCGATCAAATAAAAGAAGATTTAACATTGATGGTTCATTAAAAAAAAAAAGGAAAAAGAAAAATATCGACATATTTTGACAATATCAAATGTGCAAGGATTGACTGAGTAAGGAGAGTAACACTATTATTGCCCAAAAGTTTTAGATTAACTTTTCTTGTTCCAGCAAGAGATTTCCTGTATTTTATTCTCTATAATATATTTTGCCATTTTACATAACTCATGTGAAAATGTTTAATTCCTAGTAAAGATGAACACAGGGAGAGAAGGCTGAGCAACAAAAATAAATATGGAATATTTATGTGGAATATTCAGTGTAAATCCTTGTAGTGTCAAGCATGGAACATTAGGTAATAGACATAGCAGCATGAAGAGATTAAATCCAACTGAAATAGCTTACTTTTTCCTGTATGAAGATGAAGAAGTTTTTGAAACATTTGGGCTGCCAGAGGCTATTTCTTGGGCAGTTAGGCAGTCACAGCTGCTCTTTAAAAAGGGTGCAATGCACAAAGATACACAATATATTGTTAGAGCAAGGCTGCACAGACCCCCAGTCCACCAGGGCAGATTATTTCTGCAGTTGTGCTATTGATATAAAACTGCAGCTCTGTAAGTGAGAGGAGAATTTGTCTTAAGCATCTTAATATATATTTTATATCTGTAAGACCAGCAGATTTCTAAAGAGAAGTGGATTCAGGTGCATAGTTTGGTATCTTGTATTAGCTTTCTGAGTGGACTGCTGCCTATGGTTTCACTACTACTGCAATCTTCATATTTAACATTTAAAAAGTATTTCCTATACACTGAAAATTTAGAACAAAAGCCATTATTAAGGAGATAAATTAGGTAATGGTTTGACTGAGTGTCAGCATGCAAGAAAAATACAGTCTAACAGATGAGCTATATTGACTTCATATACAACTGGGAAAAGTGTAGAAATTATATGTAGTCTTGTTAGCAAGATCTTTAGTGACTTTGCAGTCATCAAAAACTAGACTACATCTGCAGGCTTGCCGTTTGGTGTGGGAGACTCTTCCTCCCAGGGTACTGGGATGGATATTTTAAAAGGAATTAGATGAAGAGAGTGGGAAAAGGAAAATGCAGGGGGAAGGAAAAGCATCTTCTTTATACAGAGCTATGCTCTTCATAAGTAAAATGTTTTTAAAAAATGTGCTTGGAAGGCATTATATGTTCTCGTCTCATCTCTTTATTATCAAGTAATGAGTGAGGAGTTTCTAAGAATGTTAGAACTGTATGAACCATATCTATACCTGCTAGTGCTCCAAAAACTTTGAAATAATTCCATCAGGATCCAAGTAGTCACTGTGTTAGGAAATAATTTATTAAAGTATTTTTATAAATGCTATGCTTTGTGAGTATCTGTATTATTATTTCTGTGTGCATTGAACTGCACATATTATGTCCTCCTTTAAAAAAAAGATCTTTTTGAAGTCAAAGATTGTGGTACTATACATGATAAAGAACAGGTAATGCTTATTTCTTCATATTTTATTGATATAAAGCATCATCTATTGGAACTGCAATTTGTTCCAATGGAGGGACTAATGTAAACAGATCAGGCTGTATAAGAGACATACACTTTACTTGGGAAAACAAGTTAGTGTCCAGCGTTCTTGGTTTGCTGGTGGTCAGTGTGCCTAAATTCTGACACATGTGCATCCTGCTGCCCTGTGTGGTCAAGCAGGCTCCCCACTAGTCCCGACACTGCCCAGGCAGTAAGTGGGCTGGGTAAGTGAGGTTTCGTATCAGTGAGGTTTGCTTGACTGGAATTTCTTCCTATTCTTATTTGCATCTTTGCTTCATCCATAAATAGCCACCTTCTTTGCACTTGTTCTCTACGTGTAATGTGGTTTCTTACATTCTATTGCTAGCAGTTAGCATCAACAGAGAAAATGTTTTTGAAGAGTTTCATGTGCAAAATACACAGAGGAGACAAGTGGAAATCAGACTGTCGAAAGTATATTCTAGGTGAATACATTTAACACCAACTACTTTGTTTCTGAAAATTCTTGCTGTAGTCTTTTGACTGTTGTTAGTAGTTAGGGCGGGCATGGTAAGTATAAACATTGCATTAAGAAACTACTTTGCCAATAAATCATTGTGTTGTTATTCTTAACTGTCTTTTGTGTTAGGTGTTAATTGTCATGAGTGCTAACAGCCTTTAGGAAGGCATCTAGTCTTGCTTTAAAGACTGTCAGTTAAAAATCTGTCACATTTACAAGCAAGTTTTTAAATGCAGTTAATTATTTCCTCTTTATTCTTAGGCCATAGTCTCCAGTTTCAGTTTCCACCTGTTGAATCTCATAGTGTCTTTCCTCTGCTAGCTTAATGATCCATTTGCTTTCAGAACTTTCTCTGCTTTGGAGGTATCTAGAGACTGGTCAAGCTTTTGTAATTGCTTTCTGAACCTTTGTCACTGTGACATGCGAACTGACAAAATGCTGTGTACAGAATGATTACCACTTCACCACTTCTACTGCACAGCATCTGTTACTGACTATGAGATTGCATTCTTGCTTGCAGATAGAATTAAATCACTCTCAATTCGTACTGAATTGGTTATCACACCCATGTTGTTTTCTTTTCCAAGCTAAAGTTTCTCATCTTCCAAAATATTAATTTTGTTATTCAAGCTTGCAGGCACATGAGTTTACATAAGCTATGTAAGTATTCATTTAACTATACCTTTGGAAAAGTACTTAAAGGAAAAGTATGATATAACATTATGAAAGTGTGAGGTACATCAAGTAGAGATTTTAAAATTATGTGCTCCCTTATTCTTCCTTCTTCTACAGTTTTTTGAACCTAGTAATTTGATGCAATTTGATGTAATTTGATCAAATCCAAAAAAAAAAAAAAAAGAGAGAAAATTCCAGACACCATTTCAGCTTCATTAAGATGTTTTGCAAGTAGATGAGAAAAGTGTTATGATAGACCATCTCTGAGGAAAATCTTACGAGCAGATCT
This sequence comes from Nothocercus julius, assembly GCA_013398735.1. Classification (NCBI taxonomy): domain Eukaryota; kingdom Metazoa; phylum Chordata; class Aves; order Tinamiformes; family Tinamidae; genus Nothocercus; species Nothocercus julius. The sequence continues at coordinate 2,798,517 of VZSV01000057.1, forward strand.
TCTCTAATTGTCCATGGGCCCACTGCTTCTTCATATCTTCATATTTTCTCTCAAGTATTTTGGGGAAAAAAAAAAAAAAAAAAAAAAAAGACTAGAGTTTCCAGAGTGATTGCAGAGCACAAAACAATATGCTTGTGTTTAAGTTGTTTTCTCCTTGCTCTTTTCATCTTCTGCTTACCATTTTGGAAATGTCCAAAGCCCAGTTCAAATTTTCAGGGTCGTTTACAGAGATACACCAGGGAAAGTGTCAGTTTTATTATAGATCTGACAAAAGCCCAAGACTGAAATTTTAGGGAAGGATGAGTTCATCTTAAAATATAATCATTTTTACATTTCTTAAATGCTCAAGATGTCTTACTCAGGAAGATGGTACCCACAGTAATACAGAAATCATTGTTGGGGCCAATTCTCCATTACTTCTGCTTTTAGCTTAGCACACCTCCATTAAGGTAAGTGAAGTCAAACTGGTATAAAACTGGTATGACAGAATAGAAAATCAGATCCCCTCTGAGTGCACTGATTGTTTTGCTATAATGTGTTGTGACTGGAGTTCTCTGTTCTGACATTTGGAGAAGATAATATAACTGTGAAAATGTCATATTCATTATCAAGATCTGAATGTCAGCATCCTTTGACCTCAAAATAGTGTAAAGATTGGTAACTATAAAAAAGCTGTTGTGTTTTCATTTGTCTTCTGAGCAGAGTTTTTGCTGCTTTGGGAACAGCGCTGACATTTATTTGAGAATCTAGTGGCAGGCATGAAATCATATTCTGAAAACGAAGATATAGGAACTTTCCTGAGAGATGCTGGCAGCTAGATACTTTCAGTGGTGCTGCTTTTCAGAAGAACTCTTAAGGGAGATGTTTCATAGAAAAGGGGTGTTACAGAAGGGGTAGGAGCAACATGGATAATCCCACAGTCTTTTTGAAGCTCAAGAAATTCTTTGCTTCTGATAGACTGTACTCTGAGCCTAGACAGGAGTGACTGAGAAAGACTATGGTTCTTTATATGCTAAGTTGTCTGGCAAGGGACTGACTTGTATAACCTCTAGAAAAACTGCTCTGTTTCAAATGCTAATGCAGTCTGTGACCTTTGCATAATAGGAACACTGATAGTGGATTTTCCAGTGATATACTCATTAGTAAAGCCCAGGGAATGGGGCTGGTACAATGGGTGTGAGGAAGATGTCATTAGTCAATACCTTTAATTATCTCTTCTGGATGACCAAAACTTCATACACATTTATCTTTGAAGCATGGACTGGAATTATACATCAGACCTCCACAACCTCATTAATATCCAAGTGAAGCTTAATATGCTTCTCAAGATGATGCTAGACACCTTTCTACCTGACCTAGCCTCTGAGAGACTGCAAGTGCTCAAATCTATCACAAATAGGAAATACTTGGTAGGATATCCAGTGTTTGGTGTGGCTGAAGGATTATGCCTTACACAATACTTTCTAGAGTTCTATCCCCTTTTGAAACTCACTAGCAGAAAGACATAAATGAATTAATTTTCATGGAAGTTTGCTAAAATCTCATTATCTGCTAATTTGTATTAAATCTTCCCAACAAGAAGCAGAATATCTGCTCTGTCTTTACCTGCCAAGCAAGCCACTCTGCTGCTGGGATCAGTGCTGGCATACTTACCAGAAAAAGGTAAAATGTGGGATTCCCTGCAGGAGTGTGAGAGAATGTATTTTGCCTGGACTTAGAAGCAGTAGTGGTAGTGCTGTGTGTAATGCTTTCAGCAGAACCCTCCCCAGACAGTCTTTATCTTGAGAGGAGCATTAGGCTTTGCGAAGTTTGAGAAGGATCCAAAAACAAGACAGCAAATAAAAGAAATACATCCTGCCATCATTCTACTCAGTTATGCTTCGCTTAGGAGAGAATGAAGCCATTGCTAAAGGCATCAGAAATCCCACTGGTATGTCACAATTTATTATGACTTCTCAAATTTACAGCACGGTATAACGTGTGAAACAAACTTTACTTTTACAAGCTCATTAGGAAAAAAATAAAAACAAGAAGGCAAACACGGGCAATCCCTTTTCCATAGACTAGCCTAAATTATTAATTCTCTAGATACTTAATTTGCAAGTTCACTGATTCATTAACATGCTAATTTGTTAATTTGCACTCTTATGAGCAAAAGAATTACTTAACTGACAGTGAGAGTGCCTGTCCTTCCTCCTCCATCACAGTGCTGCCGCTGTCCCCTGATCTGCCCTGGGAGGCATGAGAACCTCAGCAGCCCGGCTGCTGGTGTTGCTGCTCCGAAGGCCAATTACTTGAGCTGAGTATTTGTACCTTCCGGCTCGGATATTTGGTCTACCAAAACACTTCATTCAGTCACTGGGAAAGGCCACTTTAGTCACTGGGCAAGGATTTGCTTAATTCCAAAGAGTTTCAGTCTTTTCAGGTGTTAACAAGCAGCTACTTCTACAAGTGCAGGATAGCAGACCTCATTCTTTTCGCCCTTCAGTATCTGGGGTATCGCTTTTGCTTTAGCCTAATGCCACTATGTCAGGCATTAGCATGAGCTGTGTGTTAGGCCCAAAACCTGAGAAGGGGTTGAGTGAAATGTCCACTGCGTAACTGAAATAGCCTGAAAATGTTAAGTATTATTCTGCTCTGAATAGATGATTTTTTTCCAACTATACAAATGTTTGAGAAGGCTGAATTCAGCCACACTACTTTTGTTAAAAGATATTCAATGCCGTTTTTGAAATGTGAATCTGAGCTTCTCAGTAGGGAATTCTTCACTTTTTTACTAGACTCTTTTTTTTTTGATGACTTCTTAGCAGTATAAGGCTTAGACAGAATCACTCAGACACTTCCTGGAAGAACTTACTTTTAGAGAGAGGTTAAATTCAGGAGTGTATTGAGTAATTTTCTAAGGCTTGGGATGTTGATCTCTGTGTTGACAATGTAGAAAGACATAATTACTGTTTTTGGAATTAGTGTAAGCTGCTGATTTGTTGGCAGTGTGGTACACATGTTTTAATGAAATAAATGTTGCCATGGGCGCACACTAAAAATATGCTTTACCTATCAACCCTCTGAAGACTGAAATTTGATTTATAAAGGCGAAAAGCTCCAAAGAAAAGAACACGAGAACTATGCAAGAGATTTCAGATGGTGTGACCATGGAAGCACAGCCAGGCAACACTAATGGGACACTACCTTCCATACTGCCAGGCTCTCAGAGTATATTTGAGAACATCATGACATGTTTGAACTTCAGATCTAAAAAAACATGGACTCATCCTGACCCTTTAGCCTGTGTATCTGTGGCATATCTACAAAACACTTGCATAGTTTCTCAACCCTAGCTTTCTTGAGAAGTTTTTTAGGCTCTCTGGATAAATGCCGCCTTAAGAAAGATGGAAATGAAATCACTCTGTTGCTTGAATGGTATGCAGGGCTCCCTGCAAGCACCCTCATCACTTATTGGAGGGGCTAAAAAGACAGCAAAGCCACAGCTGAACATTAACAATGTAGGAAGCTGGTCTTGGCACAGCCTTTCTCATCCTCCTCTTTCCCTGTCTCCTACTATCATAAAAAGAGTCACTTTTGTTTTGCAGTATCTGCCAACAATTGTAAACCCTAAGTGCCCTGTTGTGGGTTCATTTACATTCGCACTTGAGTTTCCATGAGGAAGGAACAGAAAAAGCTCTGCCCTGCCCAAGTATTTACTTGTGGTCTATGAATCCTGAAGGATTTCAAACAGAGGTTCAACAACCTTCCCAGTGAGACAGCCCTTGCAAGGGAATTCACACCCATACAGACTTACAGGAGAAGGCCATGAAATCAAGAAAAACAGTTGGTGATTTTAATTATTTATATATCTACAGTCGGCACCCATATGACCTTCCTGTCATTAAACATAATTAAATTCTCCCTGGCATGTTACCAGTCCTCCCAACAGTGCAACTTTCAGCCCACAGCATTTCTTATGGAGGTTCTCTAGTAAGTGTGGAGCACCCACTTGTTCCTCAGAGCTTCTTGCATGAAGACCAATCCCTTTAGTAAAATATATAGGAAAATGCAAACTGGAAGGCTTTCTTAGCTCAGCTTTTCCAAGAGACTCTCTTCTCACTGAAGAAAGTCCATTGCTGTTAACTTTACCTGAAAGCACTGACCTCTGCAGCTCATCTTGCAATGCTTGCATCCCTTCTTATGCTTCTCGGAAACCTCAAGAATGCAGTACGGGAGCACGTTCTTGTACAGACAGAGTCCTGGCAGCCTGTACAACACAACTTTATGAAGTATATTTTTGTGTAGTCATTTGGTGGAAAAGGGGAGATGTATTTATTCACCCCCTGTTCTTGAATCTTTTGGTTAAGCTTTCCTTGTACCATTCCTAAATATCAAATTATGATGCAACTTGCTTTACAGATAAATGAGAGAAAATTATACAGTTTATTATAAAACGGTCCAACTGTGTTTAGGAGAAATCATGCTGTCTGCGAGGAGACTACCTGACTATTCCTTAAAAAAAACCAGTATATTCTGTGTTTCAAAGTAATAACCTGGATCTAATGATCAGATTGCAGTGTAGATCTAGTACACAACATGCTGAAAAACACTTGCTTTTACTTCATTATTTCTAAAGCAATTTGAGCTCTTCCTCCACTCGCAGCTACAGGCCTCTGGCTGTTTCTCAAGAACCATTTCCATTTACTCAAAACGGAATTTTGCCCAAGTTAGGATTTCAGTTTCAGGGTGGATGTTTATTATCTCTTGCAGATGTCTTTACTACTCGCGGGGTTTGGAAATTACAGTGACACAACCTCTGGGAAATGACATGAGGTATATTAACCACAGAAAAATACATCTCATGGGAATTAGACAGTAGAAAAAAATAGTGAGAAATATACTGACAGAAGCAATCCTGGACTGGCAAAAACGTGAATACCATCATACATTTTCCTTCCTAAATTTTACTATTTTGTTTGTTCAAGGTTGTGTGTAGACAAAAAGCTATGCTAGATTAAAAGGATTTGAGCTAAATCTGGGAATCTGTATCTCACAAGTTACTAAGACTTGAAGTGCTCCTGTTGCACTGCTTACTGTATTTTTAGTATTGTATTGCTATAATAGGCAGAACCAATTTTCTTAGTTGGATAAACAGTCAGATATGAAAGATTAAAAAAAAATACCAATTAGACCCTATGAACAGCTGTACAATGTCTGGCCAAGGCCCATCAAATCCTACTAAACCTAATAGCAGATGCTTAGGTAAGAACATAAGAAATGAGCAGCATTTAGTGATGTTTTGCCAGAATGTTTCACAACCTCAAGAAGTTTGTGGTTCAAGTAAAGGGTTGAACATTTTAATTTTACAGTCCTCTGTTAACTTTTTTCCCATGAGCTGGTCCAGATACTTTTTTAACCTATGTAGCTTTGTAGGATCCACAATATCTTGTGAGAAAGGATCATTTAACTACACAGTTTGTGAAGAAGTATCTACCTTTGTTAGTTATGCTTGCTACTTCAGTGTTCCTTGAGACCCTCATTATTTACTTTTTTCAATGCTTTAGGGATTTAATAAACCTTGGTTGTGCCCTGACATTATCCTACCAACTTATCTGTTCCCCATGTAGAAGCCATTCTATACTTATTACTCATTTTTGTTGCTCTTTTTGCTATCTTCTCCATTTTTTCCTACCATTTTGATATAGAAGGGTAAGAATATCCTGCAGTGTTCAGGATGTAGTTGCACTATTGCCCTGTATTGTGACTTGTGATGCTTTCTGTTCTGTCTTCCAGGATTTTTAAAAAAAAATAATTTGTATTTTTGACAAGATTATCAAGCTATTGATAATCCCATGACTTCATTTCTGAGAAGCAACTGTCAGCACAGAGCCCAGCCTTGTAAGCATGCAGCAGGGATTTTTCTCCTGTATAATTACAAATTTTCCTTCACTGAACTTGATCTGCCATGTTCCTCACTCAGTCTTTCAGTAATAGGGCGCTTCTGTATTTCTGTAGTCATCTGGGATCTCTATAACCCTGCATTGGTTAGTATTGTTAACAAACATTGACATCCCGTATGCATATTATGTCTCAGTTGATAGCTGTGGTGAGCAGTGTGGCCCCAAGCATAGATTCGTAGTGACATCCCAGTACAATTAAAAATGAATGAGTATTCCCACTGTTCGTTTTCCAGCTTTATCTGCTCATTTACCCATGTGAGGACCTTCCCTCTTGTCCATTTCAGTTTGCTTCTTTAAGAAAGCCTTGCGAGAAATGGGCTGTAAATGAAAGCAGATTATATCAAATGTGTATTTTTTGTCCACATGTTTATTTAAAAAATAAGAAGAGAATTCCAATAGATTTGTAGGACTTGACCTCTCTATCTGTGAAGGCTGTGTTGATCTTCCCCTGCTACAACATTGTTTGGCTTTGTACCTGCTAAATCTATTCTTTTGGACAGTTGTTACCAATTTCCCCAGTATAGATGTCAAAATTACTTGTTCATAGTTCCCTAGATCTCTTTTGAAATGCTTTATAAAAATTGGTGTCACTTTTCTGAGGCTGTCTTAAGCAATTTAGTAATTTGTTTTTTCCATCCTTGAGAGTATGTTTAGAAATCATTAGGTCCTGCCACCTTGTCCTGATCCATTTCTTTTTTTTGCCCCATATTTTTGTTCTGTTCACACCTCAAGCTGAGAAAGATTTTCTGTTCACTATGAAGAGGTTTAATAGTGGGTACTAACATCTCTTTTTTTTTTTTTCCACAGCAAATATTATTACAAAATGCGCTTGATTTTTTATGTTACGACTTCATGTTACTGAACCTTCTTATAGCTTCATCATCTGTTGTCTCTACAGGGGTCTGACATATTTCTTGCTTTTACTGTGTTGAAAATTACGGTTTTCTTCTTTACTCTGTTTCAGTGCTATTTATTTGCTGCCTTCTCTCAACTTACCTGAACTCTGACGAAGTTTGGCAGCCATCATCTCAAGATCTGTTATTTGTGGAAACATCTGGATTACATTCTTTTCTCATTTACAACAGGTCAAGCTAAGAACAATACCAAAATCAATGGAGATATTCAGTGTTCTCTATGAAGGAAAGAAGAATTTGAAATCTTAAATTAGCCAAAATTTTTCTGTGACCTCTAGATCAGACAATCCCACATCTGTTGGTCTGGCAACCCCTCTATGTGGTCTTAGATCTACCTCCATAATGAAATAATGTACGTACGTGAAATTTCAGCTTAATGCCTATTTTGATTTAAATTCACAGAATAAAAAATATCTGCCATGTGTTCAAGGCTACAGTAGAGGCCTTGTCTCTTTAAGATTTGAACCCAAATTCTCACTTAAGGAGACCCCAGAAACCAGATGAGAGAAGCATGAACCCTTTGGGAAAGAAACTATGAATGAAGCACCCGCTTATTCCAATTGGAGTCCGAACAAGTCTGTTATTTTAGACACACAGTTTTAGAAAAGACTGTGCTTTGCATTTATTAGCTTTTGGGTGTCTTGTTTTTCCATTAAGGTCTTCCAGATGGCTTCCAAAATATGTTACACAATTACCAGGAACATCTGAAATTTTGGACTTGTAATTCTCTCTTTCAGCTACAGGAATTTTGAAACAAATAATATCACTGAAAACAACATGAATATATTCTGACACATAAGTTAATGTAGGAAAGGAAATGTCTTCTTATTCTCCAGGCAACACTGCCATTTCAGAGTTCCTTTTTGCATGGACCATTAATGAATGGGATTTGTTCTAACCTGGCTAATCTAGTTTGAAAGGCTGAGGAACCTGTCCACTGCTTACAAGCTTTTCCATCAAGTCAAGTGATTGCACATGGTATGCTACATTTAAAATATCAACTCTAGAAGATTTGGGATGCATGACATAAAACCTATTTATTCCCATTCTCAACTTTCAGACCTCCAGCAATATTCCATCAATTCAATATCATGGGTGAAATTTTTTAAATTAGGAAAATGTGAGAATATAATGTATGCGGTGTCAATATAGTCAGCTTCAGAGATCAATTTTTTGAAACTTCAAAAATTCTAAATTATCACTTGTAAAATTTAGAATTAATGAGGCAAAACAAGCTAAATTCTGCTTCTTTTGCACAGAATGGAAGCAGACCATTCTTGAGCAGACTGGTTTCCTGTCTCCTCTCAGATGAGTGTTTAAGCCATAGTGAAGGAAACTGAGAGAGATCCTTCCCACTATTTTTTTTTCCTTTTTTTTTTTTTTTTTTTTTGAGCTGTCTAATTCAGAAATTTGGCTGTCTAATTCTACCTCTACATCACAGAAAGAAAGTGGATGTAAGTGGGAGGTAAGGGATTGTGACCTTGGGCTGCACAGCTTGTTTGAGTCTTCTCTTTATGGAGCAGAAGTCCCATTACATTTTCTAACTAACCTTTTAAATCAGACATACTCAGAGCAGCTGGGATATGTTCATGATAGGTTTGTAGGTTCCAGCTATGAAAACAAAAGATCCCATTTATGGTTTATCTCCGTAGTGGTACCTCATTCAGAAATGCAGAAGTGCCTGCAGAGCCATAGTGGCAGAGCCGTAGTGTCTTACTGACTTTGGCAAGGAGAGATGGACTAGGGCATTCCTTTCTCAGAAAGACAGATATATAATATGGAATATTATAATATGGAATGGATGAAACTTCTCTGAAGTAAGTAATAGCTGGGATACATGTAAGAATGGTCATCCTAAATATTCACATGGTATTAAGAAGAGCTTCAGTGGAATAAAATCTGTTATGTTATGGAATTGCTTCTGAAAGGAAGCAGGAGAAGCATGGAGATCTGCAACATTGTCTGCCTATAATGTTATGAAAATGTACTGAAAAAGCAAATAAGAAATGTAAATACAAACTTATGACTATAAGGAGTATTGAACTTGGTTTTCCAGTCAGAGTCCTTCCTCTCTTGCTTCAGTGACTTGCCTAAATCATTACTCATCTTGTTATTAATGACCTAAGAACTAGTTCAGAAGCTGAAAATAGGTCATATCAAGACAGAGGATGGGGAGAAATTGCTGGCAATATGAGGACTTTTTTTTTTTTTTTTTTTTTTTGAAAATGGATAAAGCTAGTTCCAATTTTATTCAGCTGTTAGCAGATGGAAACTCACTCCTATTGCAGGCAATTTATTTTAGCAGGCTCTCTGAGTAAATGCATATGGGGGTGGTAGTTATGATGCTGTTCTAAAACAGAAAAATCATCAGTTATAAGTCAAGCTTTATATACTATAAGCTATTATGAACAGCTGTGAAAACATATATTTGTTTTCACTATTTGCCTTAACTTCAAAATTTGTAACTGGAATGAGGAATCACAGGGTGTTCCCTTTCTATTTCCCTTTTTAAGGATTTGTGTGCAAGGCTTCTTTACACCTGTGGATTCCAGAACTATAAGTAATGCAATAAAATTCTGATCCAAATCTCATTGAAATCACCAAGTGACTTTCCTTTGGCTTAATGGGCTTTTCAGTGGACATTTTCTAGCTCTGGTTCAAACCAAGTTCTTTGCCATTTTCACCTCTACATAAAAAACATTGCCTAACTTCAGCAGCTTGCTTAGATCCTGGGGCAAAAGTTACCTCACTTTCAGGCTCTGGCATACCTAAGTCAAAGATCACAGTATCATGGAATGGTTGTAGCTGGAAGGGACCTTTAGAGGTTGTCTAGTCCAATCCTCTGCTCAATCAGGGTCATTTACAGCAGGTATCCAGGCTTATGTCCAGATAGCTTTTGAATATCTCCAAAGATGAAGACTCTGCAACCTCTCTAGGCAACTTGTTCCAGTGCCCTGTCACCCTCACTGTAAAGCTTTTCTTTATGTTCAGATGGGGCTTCCTGTGTTTCAGTTTGTGCCCATTGCCTCTTATCCTGTCATTGGGCACCACTGAAAAGATTCTGGCCCCATCTTGTGATGGAAAGGCAGGCAAGAGAGGGTCTGACACCAGGGAAGAGAGGCACTCAAGGTTCACAGGTGATTAAGTAGGATAGATTTAATAATTGCATTCCAAGCTGTATGGGGAGCCCTGGGAACCTTCCCGAGGGGTCACTGGTGGGAGGCTGGACTCGCTCCAGTAGCTCCATGTCTCTTTTGAATCAGGGAGCCCCACACTGGACCCAGCACCCCAGATGCAGCCTCACCAGGGCTGAGTCTCTACTCAGACTTCCCTTCAGACAGAGGGGAAGTATCACCTCCCTCAGCCTGCTGACAATGCCCTTCCTAATGCAACTCAGGATCTCATTGGCCTTCTTGGCCACAGGGGCACATTTCTGGCTGTCCTAGTGGATGGGGTTATTCCTCCACAGGTGCAGGATATTTGCAATTCTACTTGCCTGGATTTAAACTGAACTGGAAATGGCAGCAGGAGGGGTCTATCTAACTTCCGGACTACAAAGGATTTTAGGAAGATGCTGAGCAATCTGAATGTGCTGTTTCAAGAATGTGCACAAATACAGGTGCCAAAATGACTTGAGATCCAACCCATCCAACTAGGAAGTTTTGGCAGTGATAAAGAGTATGAAATAGAAAACTCAAATCACAGAACTTCCTGCCATGAAAACTGAGGAACGGAGAATTAAAATTTAATGCCCAACAGTTCCATGCAACTGACTTCATCATTTACAAGTCAAGAGGAGAAGGTTGTCTTCTGCCTGTATTTCCTGGGGGTTTTCAGGGAGCTTCATGGGGTGAAAGCTAATAGATGAGGCTTCTCAGAAACACTTAACTGTTGCTGGAGTTATTGACCTTTCTGGTGATAGGTGTGAATGCTGGAGAGCCATACACTCAGCAGCACGTATCCATGGCTATGAGATGCTGACCCCTCTAATCGTAAACCTCTGTGAAAACCTGCTTACGTTTCGCCCCTCACTATGGAAGAGTTTATATTGCTTAGTTATGGCTGCTGAAATTAAATCTTCTCCAAACACTGACTCTAAGGGATTCCAAGGAAGGTTGATCATATCTACACTATTATTTTATTAAGTTCTTTAAGTTACAATTAAACTGCAAATTCAAGCTCTTGTATTTAGTCCGCAGGTACTTCAGGTAGATCTGGTTCACCATTTGTTAAGAATGTCCAGTTCTTGATGTAACCAAATCAATATCAGACATCAATTTCATGAACATCCTTGATTTTGTTATTACTGGAACTCAGGTACTCTTTTATTTCTGTTAGATATGGATATTTAACTGTAATTGCCAATGTTGTCTTGGAACTTTCATCTAAACAAGAAGAAAAATATTTCTCTTTGCCCAAATGATCTTTCAGTAGATCTGTGATATCATGATTGAGTTCATTCTTTTTGTATTTTTGTATTCCTTCTGTATATTTTGACGCATTCAGTACTTCTTTTACCAGATCTTCAAGAAGAGGACAACTTTGTTTCTTTTATGTGATCCTTGTCAGAGAGCAGCTTTCTATACTGAACAACAGAACACACCACTTGATAATTTATTAAATAGAAAGGTTGTTTATAGCCCGTTTCGACTGGCATACAGGTAAAATGGATTAAGAACTTTGGAGAGAATTAGAAAATGATTTAAAAAATAAACTGATTCTTTCTCCCAAAATACTGTAATGTCACATTAGTTAACCAAAAAGCCTTTCAAAATGGCATTTCCTGTAAATATTCTGCAAAATCTTTTTTTTTTTTTTAAACACGGTTTGCTCTTTCATTCAATATCGTCAGACTTGATAACATTCTTGAAAACCTCTGCCAGCTTTTGATGTTATTTATTTACATGTAGGCTTCACCATCGCAAAGCCAAACAGCTTAGTAAAGGTCATCGTGTATGTGTATGACATTTCACATTTTTTAACATATTTTTAAGCACTTTTAATTACATTAATAAATACACATTTCCAGAACTTAAATAATCACATTTGTTGAGGGAGTCAACCTGTTTGCTTCTGCACTCAGCAACAAGTGAATCTCAGCACTAACATGGTAAACAGAATTAGCCTCTGGGTTATTTTAAATGTTCCAGCAGGCTGTTCATTTCTTTATGCAAAGAAGCTTTGTATGGATGTGTTATGAAATATATCATTTTATAACAAGAAACAGATATTATCTCTCAGTGTCTGCAGTGCTGGTCTTGCATTATAGACTGTCTTCACGTCTGTCTGTCTTTCTAACACTTTTCATCTGTGTATGACTTTAGATGTCATTCTACTTCTGCAGATATCTTGCCCAGTTATCTCTCTCAAACTTTCCAGGTCATTAAAGTTAAACATGGCTAATTATCATTGTATGTTTGTTGCTTTTGTTGATCTGTACAAAAGTAAAGTTTTTAAGCATAAAGAGTTAAATCAGAATTCAAATAAACACATATTTAGTAAATGCCAATTCTTGGTGTTAAATATATAGTATTGAGTTTGCAAATAATTATCCAACAAGTTTATGCTGCATTGCATTAGTGTAATTCTAGCTAAATTTCCCTACTTTTAATAGTGAATAATGTAGATATAAACAGCATCAGGAATTCCTCAGAGCTGATGTCAGCAAGGGACTTTCAATAATTTCAGAAAAGAGATATCTGCAAGCTATGCAAAAACATTTTTATTATGTTTATTATTATGACTGAAATAAATTGACCTGTTTTCCCAAAGCCTTTTAAAAAAAGTTGTTGTATTAACAGGCAAAACTGAAAGAGGCTTCTGTGAAGTAACAGAATCTTTAAATGCATTCTTGTCCAAAGACAAATTTGGCTCTGATAGAAAAAGCACAACTCTCTTGGACTGTTGTTTATGACAGCATTAGAACATCTTTTATTCTTACTCTTTAAAGTGCAACAATGGCTGAAGCTGATGCAACCACCTTTGTTGCTTGATGTAGAATGGAACTGATGGTAGAAGTTAAATGTAAAATGGGAAAATGCCATATAAGAAAGTGCTAGAGAGAGATATGTTAAATTATCCCACCTCTAAGTCTGCAATAGCCTTAAAGTGCAAAATGTGGAGCCCGCATTTCATGGAGCCTGGAGTCCGTGAAAAGGTAGGTTGGGGGACAATGAATTCAAAGGCAAACTGAGTGCCAGAATATGGTAATCTTGAAAACTACAGTAACAGAAATGCAAAATAAACAGTAATAGTTGAGATGCCCATGTAAATAGGAAGTAATAGAAAAAAAAATCTTCTACAGTAAGATAGGAATTAACCACTAACAAAGACCAGACCAGAAAAAAAGCTGGGTTATTTAGAAGTGCATGAAATTAGTAGTGATCATGGGATTGTTAAGAGTGACAACTGTGTTTTGACCATGAAATGCACCAATATGTCTGTATGATGAACAAGGGAAGATGTTTCGAATAGATGTAAGGTCATCAACAAGAGCTCCTCTGGGACGCGGTGCTCTGTTTGAGCCCTGGATGCTCAAGGAAGCATCGGTTGGGGTGGAAGGGACACACGGCAAGGCTTGTTAGTAGAGTGGAGGAGGGACTAGAGGGGCACTCATTTGAAAGATGGTTAAAAGAGTTTGATTTCTCCTTCTAGTGATCTAAAGTTAGAAAGTCGGTGTTATTACTCTCTATACTTTTAACTTATGGTGGCAGAAAGGGTGAGAAGGCAGGAAGTGCAAGGGTTACATAAATGCTAGGGAAGAAATAGAACGATTTAAATGATCTGGACAATTTTGGCACAAGATCTAAAGTTGTCTTGAAAAATTGCAGCCACATTGACACTTTTTTTTTTTTTTTTTTGCCACAGACGGGATCCTTGAGGCCATAACTCAGTTTTGCAGTGATGGTTTTGCAGTGATGGGTTCCACAGGAGCATAGCAGGAAAGGGCAAACTCTGAGAGACCAAGGCGGGGCGCTGGGACCTGCAGAGAGGGAAGTCAGACAGGTGAAGGGAGGGCAGGACACTTTTTGTGGGGCTGTGGCTGGTAGGGCTGTCAAAAGTTTTTGGGGATGCCCTCAGTCAGACAAGTCTTGCTAGAGGAACTGGTTAAGCTGGGGTACTGGAAGGGCAAGTTGTATTTTAAGGGATATTTTGGATGTGAGTGAGATGATGGGAGACAATTTCTCTGTGTTGTGAAAGCCTTTGCATGTAGATGGGGATTTTTTTACTTTCCCCTCCAAGGGAAAGGAGAACCCTTGCCCATCTCAGTTTCAAGGACTCATGGACACTTCCCTCTCACTTCAGCCACCTACCTTCACTCTGTTCTACCACTAGAATAAATTCAAGTGAGAAATGAGAAGAATATTTCCTGCCACCACAGAAGGGAGACTCTGGGAGATAAAAAATTTAAAGGTGAAACTTGTTCACTTCATGACAGTCTTTATACAGCATATACTGCAAAGCCAGACAAGACCCCCTGACCTAGGATATCTTTTCTAGTTTTGTAATTCTATGAAAAAATACACATAATCTCTGCCTTCTGTTGCTTTAAATGAGTGTTCTATGCTTGAAGGAGCAGGACTAGGAAAGCAACTTCTATATACACCAGTGATTTCTACAGAAAAATCACAAGGCCTGGGGGCAAAATGGGTACCCTGAAAACTAAGCGGTTTTATGAGGAGCAGATCTGACTGTCTTTGTGGTTTTCCCTCATGCTTTACTATAGATCTGATGATGCATGCTGGGCTCTTTTCTACAAGGTTAAGCAGAAATGGGGTAGCAGTGTTGAATAAGATGATGTTACCTTGAGCTAGGTTTTCTGTTCTCACTATAGGAAAGTATTGGACCAGCCAGCCTTTCACAAAATGATTTTTTTCTTTTCTCCAGATCACTTCAAATTACCAAAATAGCTTTATGCCTTTTTACATGAAGAGACTTTGAAAATATCTTCATATACAAATCACTCTGAGTTCAATTATACAGAAATCCCAAAGTGCTGAAAATGCAGGGTGTTTTTGTGCATGAAGGTAAATATTAACAGCATGTAACTAAACAGCTTTCAGTCAAGTCTGTCATCTTTATCTGCCTCATTCTATAAAATGCTTTTTGTCAGAAAGAAGGCTTTGGCTGAGTGGTCATGATTAAAGCTTTTGACATCTATTCTGATGAATAGCCACCCTGAATTTTCAGGAGACAGCTCTTTTCTCCTGTCAGACATAATTCTTCCAGAAACAATAAATGTGCTTTGAGTATATGCTGTGGAGGGAGGTCAGCTGTGATATGAAATAGCAAACTCTGCTAAAACTGGACTTGCCTTCCCTGTCATGCCAAGAATAGAGGTTTATCATCTGCAACCTTCAGAAAAGACTCCTTGAAAGAGTCTTTCAGGTTGCTGTGGTAAGCAGACCTTCTCTTACCCTCAGATAAGATCTCCTATCCCATTTAATATACCTCTCCAAATGTAGGCTAAGCATCTCTTAGGACAAAGCAAGATCTGCATTGAATTTTGAAGCATTCAGTTCTTCATAAGCCAAAAAGCTTTCCACAAGGCATTTGGTGTTGGCAAGAAGTACAGCCTCCACCCAAAAGCTATTCCTTGCACAGTTCCGCATGCCGTTGGACCCTTTTCAAGACAGCATATACAATTTCACCCAGTATGAGAAAATCAAAGTCAATCTATCACAACCATGATGAATCAATAGTATGTTTTAAGGCAGGGAGATGGGATGGGTGGGTATGGTGTAGCATCACAAACCTTGTACAGCTGAGATCAACAGAATTGTTCTATTTTGCTTTTTTTTTTTTTTTTTTTTTTTTTCTGAAATGAAGAGGGAGGCTAAAGGTTGTGCAGAAATTCCAGCTCTTCCTTCTTGTTTATGAATGCAATCAATGGACCTGCTTTAAATTAAAGAACTGATCCTTTCCTTCTGCTGTCACGGATTAATGTCAGCATTAGTGAGGTTTCTCTCTGGAAAAGAGAGTTTCTCTCAGATCAGTAACTGAGAAGTGAATCAAACCATGAGTACTTTGAATGCCGCTGACATTTCTTACCTTTCTTTCTTTGAAAAATGGGGGGGAAAACAAAAACACCACCAACAACAATCTGATTATGTGCTGCACATCAAGGAAAACACATTCAGATGCAAATGGAGATGTGTGGCCAGTCTGAAACTGTTTTTTAAAAGGATAAAGCATCCCATATCGCAACATTCAGGTTAATGTGAAATAGCAATATTCAACACCAAGGCCAAGATATTTTAAACTGAGCACCTCTCTAAGTGAAGAAGTTTGTGAAAGCTAGTGTTTAGTTTGAAAATGTGCATATCAGTGATTTTTCCCATGTTCAGAGTGAACCTAATAAACTATTCGGAATACCAGAAGCAATTTAACTAGTCTAGGAAGTTAGCTGGTTCTTACTCCTGGCCTTTATTTTCTCTCTTCCTCTCTCATGGGCATAATTTCTAAACTTTCTCTGTGAATAAAATATAAAAATGAGAGTATCCCATGAAGATCTTTCTGCTTTCAAGGTAACTCTGTCCATGTTAGCAGGGTACTTATACCGAGTAAGATAGATACTATCTGTTGTTATTTAAATATTCATGTCAGCATAAAGCGTGTATATACTTATATGACAAATGCCAATCCTATACAGATTTTTTTTTCTGCTGAATGGCAGAGATTAGATTTCTTTTGTTAAAGGAAAAATTATGCTGAATAATGCAAGTAACATCCAGCATTCAGAGCTAATACATGATGATTGGCCCTTGAAGGAGAAAGTCAAGCACCTTAGGTGTACAGGGAGGCAGAGCAGGAGGATGGATGTAGGTGTTCTCCTGTCCTGCAAAAAACACTTAGAATGAATGGGAACATGTATAAAAGGCTTGGAGAACAGTTTGCGGTGCAGCATAACAAGTCCCACAGTTGTCTGTGGGTAGACAGTAATAGCTAAAAGATATCTATTTGTTCAAATAGTTGTAGAAGTGCTATAAAAGAGTCAGAAAAATATTATTTTCCTTTTTGGAAATGATAGTCTTTGCTATCAAAGACTAGTGCAAAAGCTTCCTGTTGTCAGATGCCAGTTCTTCACGTAATCCTAGCTCTTTGCTGAGGTCATGAGAAATTAAGGCTGGCCACTGCAGGTGCACAGCTGTGCACCAATACTGCATGCAGTGTTCTTGCTTTGGGAACTCATCTGCTCCCTAAGTTCAGCCACTGGGATGAGTGTCTTGGTGGAAAGTCTTTGTGAAGAAAGCAACGGGCAGGCTTCCTGTACAAGTCACTCAGTGACTTGTGAGCCATGCTTAGCCAAGGGAGTCGCAGTGATGCCATTGCAGCTGTGGTTACAACCCTAGGGCAGAAAAGCCTTCAGAGAAGAGGTGGGCGATAGACACGAGTGACCTCCATTGATGGAGCTGCCAGCTTTCAAAAACCGAGTTTCGTGATGACTGGGACATCTGCACCATGTAGCTCCTGCACATTGCACATAATGCCCCATCAGGCAGCATTAGCTCTTTCATCTTAACAAACGCAGATATCTGTGGTTACGATGAAGGAATCAGGCGGCCAAGCCTGTCTCCCCTGATGATTTTGCCATCCCTGTCTAACCTTACCCCTTTTCAGCTGGCAGCCTTCCAGCCTCCCCGTGCCCTGCTTTTGGGGGCAGCAATTGCACTAGCACAAATCAGCACAGGCATCTTTATCACAGGGGGTTTTAAAGCACATTTTACATTAACTCAATCAGCAGCATGCAAGACAAAGAAACATATGGCTCTTTATCGTCATCATTACTGTAATGATGATTATCCAGAGAAAAAGGGAAGATAGTTAAGAGCAAAATCTAAATGAAAAGATCCTTATATTAACATGCCATTCCAATCAAGTAATCTAGTTTAAGTAATTACATTATGATTACTCAGAAGGTATCCATTTTAAGATCCAGAAATGTAGATTTATGTAAGACCTACAGCATGTGCGTTAGTGCTGCATATCATACTGTCTGGACTAGAGCTGGGAAGATTCTTTTAAGAGAGTTTGCTTTGCAGCGAAAGTATGACCAGCATTCAGTGTATGAGTAGCTTAAATGAACCCCTTCTTCTAAATTAGGATATTTTGTTTTGCTTTTATTATTTTTTTTTAATTTCCACAACAAGGTATGTTAAAACATCCATGGTAAATTTCTCTAAGGATTATTTTCTTCTTTGTGAAAAGGAAGACAAGTTTCCATGAACAATTTCTATATAAATGCATAACAGGTAATGATAATTAATACTTTGCCTAAAGTACCAACATGCATGTAAATCATAAAGATTAGATAAGGAAATGATATGTAACATAGCATTTCAGAGTAGCCAAATAAGTCTATTTTGGTGTGATTGTGCTATTTTTGAAATTCTATTTACTAGCAGTTTGTCATGCATTTCTAATATGACATTCATAGTAGGTTTGAACTGTTTTGTTCTGTTACTATCTTACCTAATTAGTTTAAGCATACGGCAAAGAACAGAACCTGCTGTTAGCAGCAGACTCCAAAATGCAGTTCTGGGCTCAGAGCTGCATAATTAATTTTATTTATTGCTGCAAAATGAATGTATGGTTCATCTGCCTTTACTAGTTTGTGTTAGATGAATCATGCGAAAAGCAGCTTTCTTGTAAGTTTACTTGGCTTCTTTTGATGCCTCATTCTCAAATATGTCCAGTCAGCTCGATCTGCTGAGAGTTTCAGGGCAGTCCTCATTCCCTGTGACGTACCTTTCAAGAAGTACTTGGTATGATATAAAGGGGGATCATGGATCAGGGCTCCTGCGAAGCTCATGTGAACCCCTTCCCTCCCTGTAGGCAGAGGTTCTTGCCCAGTCGTTGTTGCTGTCACTGTCATCCTCTGTGGTGGCTGTAGCACCTTCGTCCCTTTGCCTCAGCAGGCTACAAGTCTCTCCTGGTCCTTTTCACTCTCCTCCTCAGACTCTGCTGTTTTTCCCTGGAGCTGTATATTTACTTCTGTGAAACTTTTTGGATATGATTTACATAGAAAATGTTAGACAAAATAGGGCTATTGTTTGAAGTTTGGGCTTCCTTTGCATCCACAGCTGGTAGTAATAGAAAAATTGAAACGTTATCAAGTTGATTGTGATATTGCATGAATAAAGAGCTGTGATTTCATATACAGTCTCTACGTGTTTTGTAACATGTCTTCCTGTGCAATGTCATTAAAAATTACACGTGCTTCAGTTTCATTTGGCACAATGGGCACTAACAGCCCAGTGACCAGCATTTGGCAAGTACCACGTCCAGAACACATATTTGCTGGGTAAACAAGTTATATAGCATTCGGAAAGTGCTCATTTGAT
The DNA here is from genome assembly GCA_013398735.1 of Nothocercus julius. Taxonomy (NCBI): domain Eukaryota; kingdom Metazoa; phylum Chordata; class Aves; order Tinamiformes; family Tinamidae; genus Nothocercus; species Nothocercus julius. The sequence continues at coordinate 2,817,720 of VZSV01000057.1, forward strand.
GGTGCGAAGACTGCAAATATCTTCTCATGTAGAAAACATGTGGTGCCTTTCTCATAAACCCTACAGGTAGAGTATGTATCATTCTTTAATGCTGCTGTGGGGAAAATTGCAAAATGGAAAAAATACTAATAAGCTTTTCCAGACGTCAGTATAAAAATATTATTGCTTCTGTTACCATGTCTGCTATTTATTATATCTCCTGTTACCCAAGCATGGCTTAATAGTATCATAAGTTTCCCTCAGTTCAGTTTCGTTGAAAATGCCTAGTATGGAAATATGGACAAGGTCTGATGTTAAGCTAGCTTGTGAATATACTTGACTTCTAGAAATTTGTATTAAAATGCTAGAATTCTTTTGTCAGTTTACCTGGAGCTTGTGTTTGTTTTTGTTTTTGTTTTGTTTCTAATCTGTATTTGCTCTTCTTCCTTCTTGGACATCAACTGTATAGTCAGTTATTCAAGGAGAGGAAAAAGAGGGGAAAGAGCAAGAGAGGTGAGGGGAGAGTAGGGGAGAGGACTGGAGAGGTGTTCCTCATCCACATGCCCTCTATACCTGGACATATATTCACTGGGCATCCAAAATGGAGGTGTAACGTGCCATATGGTGGGTCCACATGCAAATCCAACAATGGGAAGGGTGTAAAGTTGTTTTAGGTCGCCTAACAAGGGTTTCTGTCAGATCCAGATGATTGTCCATCAAGTGACAAAGCATCAACTCCTTTCACTGGATGTGCACCTGGCTTTTGTTATGGGATATCTGTCTTATGGTCCCAGTGTGCGCACACTTATATGATCAGGGAAGAGGTATAGCTGTATGCTGTTCTGGTGCTTGCATGTAGACCAGCATATCTACATTGGGCTCTTGTAGACTGCAGCATCTGCTCCAGATTTGGGTCTTTCTGGACTGGGTGAAGCGCATTCTTGCAGGAGATAGACCATTAACTTTTTAAGTAGTGACATTTCTGGATAACAGAGCAGGGACATCTTAGCTGAGACTTTTGCAGAAGGGAGTTTCTGGACCTCCTACTCATGAAAATAAGTTGTGAATATATTGCAAATGTAAATAGGGGCCCAAATACTCTAGTATTTCAAGTGATCTTGTAAATCTTGATCTCTAGTAAATCAAGTGATTGATTTTGCAACAAGACGCTAGCGCAGGTCAGTACTCAGTGAATACATGTCTCAGATGCTAGCGCAGATCAGTGCCCAGTGAATATATGTCTCAGAAAAGGTGTGTCAGTTTGCTGGAAACTATGTGAAAAAAATTCATCCAGGATAGAGTTAATGAAATCCTTTAGACACATTTTGGATTCACACCCAAGGACTGGGCCTGAATTGTTACGGTTTTATACTCCTTTTTTATTATTAGGAGAAGAATTTTCTTGACATATATTGGTATGGGAACAGCAAAAGGGCCTAAATTCAGGGTGACCAGGTTTCAGAAGGAGAGGTTAGAATGAGAATTACCATTTTGCTGTTCAAAAAGCTTGTAAGGTGGGTAGCATAAGATACTGGATGAAATCTTCTGCCACTGTTAGTTACAGCTTTTTTTCTTTGTAAAGAAGAAAAGAAAAACTCCTTGTGGAGTTGAGGACTAGCACCATGCATCACCTCTGCATGGAATGAAGCTGTGGCTTGCACTGCACAGAAAGAGTTAGAGAAGGGTGTCCCCCAAATGGAATGCGATGGCTAAGGAAGGAGATCTCGCCAAGAGTGCGGAATCTGCTTAGAACTGTTAAAGTTTTGAAATGTCAGATCAGTGGTTAAAGAGTGCAAAATCAAAATCCACTTATTTTGATTTAGTCTGTTAAATGCTAAAAGGAGCAATGCCCTGAGGAAGGTTTGCTTTCCTTCCCTCTGGGATTGTTGTGTACACGTCATTACAAAAACTGACTGGAATTCTTTTTTCCTGTTTATGGACCTTTGCTTTTCTCCAAGATGAGCTTGTGTTTATTAACACATTAATGATTTTGGATTGAGTCATTACTGAGTCTGACAACTGACTTGTTAGAAATTTCTGGCTTGCTTTCTCTTGAACATTATGAATTCTTGGATCAGATCTTGAGAGAGTTTCTGAGAGACCCCCTTCTAGGAATTCTGTCTTTCATCTGTCCCAGAGTAGGGAAATGTCTGACATTTCCAGTGATGCTCCTTCCTTAGTGGCTTGAAATCTGTGTGCTGCTAGGCCAATAGCTTGGATACATCCAAGCTATTTAACAGACATGGTCCCTCGCTTGTGTTGACTTCTGGATGAGGGGCAGCCTGGATGTATCTGTGTGCAGCCTCTTGCTGCCTCCTGCATCCAGCAGTCCCTTAATCCTCCGATATAGCAACCATATGTGGAGGGTAGATAGAGATCTGTTAATTAAAGAGTTAAGGGAGAGAAAAAAAAATAATAAAAAGGATGGCTTTTATTTGCTGAAAGAAAAGAAAATTAAACTGTGAACTGCCTGTGGCATTTGTGTCTGTGTCTGACCGTAGCCATTAAGGAAGCTGGAAGCAAGGGATGTCCAGCTGCAGCATAGTCTGAATTAGTCCTACTTCAGCTGAAATGTTGAGGGTACAGTTATCATGATTTGCAAGATACTTAGACTTGCTGGTAGGATTTTTGTCTTTTCTACAGCAGCATGATTTTTTTTTCACTCACTCACCTGCACTTTGACCTCAGATTTCACTGATGTTCATCTAGCTGTTTCTCCTCCTGTATTTGTGCAGTATGTTTATTCTAGCTCAAATATAGTACACCAAATATAGTGTTCATCTTGATCTGCATTCTCAATTTCCAGCTTTTCTACTAGCTTTACACTTAATCCTAATCCTGTTCTCAAACACATGAGCAGTACCTCTTCGTTCTGCATGATCCTGCAGATTTAACAGGCACATTCTCTTCCTGAATATCCAAATCATTACTGAAATACCAAATAGAACCAGATACTGAGAGATCCATGTGAAACTTCACTTCAGATGTTCTCCGTGTTAAAAAAGAAGTACACATAACCACCTCCCAGTAAACTTTATTCAACAAATTTCATATAGAGCCTTGCTTGTTTATGAGAAAGTCATGACAAACTGGAAAGGCTTTCTGAAAGTCAAAAGGTAAAGATATCAGTTGCTTCTTCCCTATCCACAATGCCTGTGGCGTTATGATAGAAATAAGATAAATGAGCATAATCACATTGACCTTCAAATTATTTTTGACTGCTCTTTCAGAGGGAGCTTAATGTATTAGTTGAGCCATGTCAGTAACAAAATCCAAGTGCTTTAGCAGAAATTAGCATCCTTTCTTTAAAGGGACAATAATAATAATAATGGTGTTAATAATTCCTTTTTTTTTTTTTTTTTAAATCCTATGTGATAACCAGAAAAAGCTACAAGCATTACCAGCTTGTTGAGAAAATATTCCAGTGCTCTAGCATGAGTTAGGAATTGAGTAAAGACCTTCCACTTTGACTAAAGACACTAGGCTTTGCAAGCTGGCTCTCTGGCAGAAGCAATGTGGTGATACTTGCACAACACTCAGATTTGGATGCTGCCCCTGAGAGAGAGGGAGGAAGCTGAACATCCCTCCTGCAAATCCATCAGCAGAAGCTTTTCCCCTTCTGCTCATGGGATTAAGAGCATCTTATGTTTTTACAGCATACCTTAAATTAAATTTTATGGTTGAACAACCTGAACCTGTGTCAGCCCAATGTGTTCTGTTTCTCTTTTGTCTCGTCTCAGTCTAGATTCAGTATGATCCCGTATATTCACAGAATCACAGAATGGCTGATGTTAGAAATGACCTCTGGAGATCATCTAGTCCACCTGCCCTGTTCAAGCAGGGACACCTGAAGCACGTGGTGCAGGATTGTGTACAGATGGCTTTTGAATATATCCAAGGATGGAGACTTTGAAGCCACTCTAGGTACCCTGTTCCAGTCCTCAGTCACCCTTGCAGAAAACAAAACAAAACAAAACAAAAACAACAACAAAAAAACAAATTACATTCAAGTGGAGCTTCCTTTGTTTCAGTTTGTGTCTGCTACCTCTTATCCTACTGCTGGGTACCACCAAAATGGTCTGGCTCCATCCTCTTCCATCCTCTTACAGCCTTCCTTCAGATGCTTATACACACTAATAACCCCCTTAGCCTTCTCTTTTCCAGGCTGAACAGACTCAGCTCCCTCAGCATCTCCTCATGAGAGCTACTCCACTCCCTTCATCATCTTTCTAGCTCTATGTTGGACCCTCTCTAGAAGCTCCATGTCCCTCTTGTTCTGGGGAGCCCAGAACTGCACCCAATACTCCAGGTGCGGCCCCACCAGGGCTGAGTAGAGGGGCAGGATCCCCTCCCTTGACCTGCTGGCAATGTTCTTAGTGCACCCAGGATATCATTGACCGTCCTTGCCTGAAGGGCATATTGCTGGCTCATGCTCAACATGTTGTCTACGAGGACCCTCGTGCAGAGCTGCATTCCAGAAGACCTGACCCCAGCCTGCATTTTATTCATCATAGTTCTAAGTTTCTGTAATATATGATTGCGATTGCTAATATTCACGAGTGTGTGGAATATAAGGTCCACTGTTTGAAAAGGCTTTGCAATGATATGTTTCCTTTGCATTTCAGATAGAAAAGAACATTTTATCCCGTGGTGGACTAGTGTTTTTCTAATATTTTATCAAATACTGGAGTTATGTTTAGTTGATTCGGTCAAATGTTCAGTCGGTGGTGCCTCCAACCAGCTAACCTCAAGGGGTATTTTCAAAGCTGGGAAGTCATGATGGTGGCATAGCAACAAGCAGGTCAAAAATCTTTCTGCAGTCAAAGATTAAGAAATGCTTGTGAGGTAAAGGATTTGAATGCAAATAATTCTCTAAGTTTGTCCTGGAATCTAAAAGTCAGATCTCCCTCCATGGAATCAAGCTATGAACATAATAAAAATAAGATCGTCATTCATCAGGATGCAAAGCATACAAGGAATGTCAAAGAGAATGTGGAGGAAATGCACTGAACTGCTTATCTGAACTGCTGTTAAGTGTTTTTTTCTTGTGATACTCCTATAAATGTCATTATAAGTGATGACACTAACATTCTACTGCCATAAAAGTTTATTTCTTTCTCTCTGAGAATCAGAACTCTGTGTTGTTTCTTCACAGATTAATGACTATGCAATAATATATATACCAAGTGTCTCGGTTAACTGCCTGATAGCCTTGCAGAACTGGGATTGGGTTTACAAAGAAGGCAGGAAGGATGTGCTCTTTGGGACCTTTTCTAAGTTATAGATGTACATTATGTGTGTAAATGATCAGAGCAGTCCCTGGCATACTTGTGGCCCCTCATCCAGAAGTCAACACAAGCGAGGGACCATGTCTGTTAAATAGCTTGGATGTATCCAGACCATTTTGGAGTGTTAAAACTTAATTCTCGTCTTAGTTCTGGCTTCATTTTCAGCAATTATGTTTTGAAAATACTGTTGTGTCCAGGTTCTGCTATTTTTGATATTGCTTTTTCTCCAAGATCCTTGGGGGCTACAGTTTAGATCATCCTTTCTAAAGAAAGGATGCTTTTTGTTTTAGAAATTACAGCTTGAAAAATATTTGAAAAAAGTCAAAGGATAGTCCCTTGAACAGAGTGACTCTGTAGTTGGTATATGTAGCTTCTAAAATTGAACACCAGCACAAATTGCTCAGCATTCTGTTTTTCTCAGACTCAGACACTTTGTGAAACCTTAAGTGAAACACTCTGAAAAATGTCTATCATACTGCATAATAAATATAACATGGCCTTAGGGAACCTCTGACAGGAATGGAAATCACAGCACAAGGAAAAATAACGAATATTGCATAGTGTGTGCTTTGAGTAAATGCATACTCATCTGTGCTTGAAATGGATTAAATGCATTTTCCATTGTCACAGCTATCTACACTGCTAGAGCAATACAGAATATTGAGCCTTCTAGTTAGAACAAGACATCTAGCTTTCCTTCTTTCTTTTTTCTTTTTTTTTTTTTTTTT
>VZSV01000057.1:2832431-2843051 GCA_013398735.1 Nothocercus julius
CATGTAAAGAGCAACTCCATCACCTCGCCTTGCTGACAACTTATGTCTGATCTAGAGTGTGCTTTTTAGAGAAACAATTAATCTCAATTTTAAAATATCTACAGATGACAACTCCACTGTAGTCCACAGGGAACAGTTCCTATGTTTAATTGTCCATGCATTTAGCTTCAGTCCCCCTGCCACTGGATCTCATTGCAAGTAGCAGAAACTGTCAAAGAAAACTCAGTAAGAAATTTCTGGAGTATTTCAAAAATTATGATCAAATTTATATAAAATGCCCTTCTTGGCAAATTGAGAGATTATGCTCCTATCAGTTTGTCCAGTTTTAGTCCACATAACATATGCCATGCTGATATTGTGTTGATATTGTGTTTATCAATATTATTCTTTCTATCATGCAATATACAATCCTGTGAAAAATAATCATTCAGCTTTTTCACCAGATCTGTTTTCTATTAATCCACATGAAATCTCACTGATTTCATTAAATTCTGTCACTCTCTATGAATTGAGTATAGGTCAAATACTTTTTATTTTTCCAAGGATGAAAGTCAAGCTGACAAGCTTGTAAGTACACAGGTCATATTAGCACAACACTATTTCTGTGAATGTCAAGACCTTTTAAACAACCCTAGGCCTTTTAATGACCACATTTTTTGAAGACTGAATCAAAAAATCCACATGAATAAGCCAGAGAATTTCTAGGCTGGCTCCTTCAAACTCCTGAGCGGTATTTATGCAGATATGCTTAAATAAATGATCGACTTCTGTAACTGCTGACTGACATTATCCCTTGTTTCTCTTGAAATGAATTTATTTTGTCATTACTCAATGTTAAGCCATTCTTTCATATTTTTTTCCCAGTGAAGAATAGAAACATTTTTTGAACACTTTTGCTTATTGTACATAATTGCCCAAGACTTATGTTTATATATAGTATAGGAATTTTGTTATTCTTAGTTTGTGTTGTTCCTGAGATACTTAAAACCCAGCATATTATTCATAAGTCTGAAGCTCATGGAGTTGTCTTTGTGGCTTTGCTTTCCTTTTTCAGTTTTCCAGCTTTCAGCTTCAAATCTGTTTACACTTACTTGCATTATTGCCATCATCCCTGTTTTCACTTTCTCGCGAAGCCAGGCTGCTCAACTAACCTGCTGAGCCATATTTTTAATTATGGCACTATGGCCTTTTGGGCACCTATAGCATTGCTCGAAGCATCTTTCAGTGATCATCCATGTGTTTCTGCTCAAATTCTTTTTCATAACTGATTTAGCTGGTAACAGCTTTTGGCTTTTTGAAGCCATCCCTTTCAAGAGACTGGATTTAGTGGTCAAGACATTTGCTGTAACAACCATGATTGATCCACAAGCACTTTTTTTTTCTGAAGCAGGTGCTCAGATTGCAGCACTCTCTCTTTTTTTTTTTTTTTTTTCAGCGCTTTATTTTCTATATCAAGATGGAGTCTAATACACAATTCTTCCATGTTCTTCTCTGAGCTAGTAAACTGACAGATACATTTTTAGAAATCTTAAGTAGCACCTCACATTGACAGCATAAAAAAATGAACGTATGTCACTCAATTTAAAAGCACTATCAGAACACAATTTTCTTCGCCTTGTATGAATAACATCAGTTTTTACAGAGATGGTATGTAGCAGATGAGAGCTATTGACCATTCATATGTCTTTTATATGTTAGAATATGAATTTCTAAATGAAGATAATTTGCTTCTAATCTACAGAGACGCGTAGTGCCACTTTTTGACACAAATTGTGGATTTTATCTCACCACATATAATATTACGCTGTAGATGTATGTGTCTGGTGTAATTATCTAATGTCTGTTTAGATTCAACAGAGATGAACGGCCACATTCAGGCCAAAGTCTTTTCCACCCTAAATCTGAAGTGGGTTAGAGGAACTGTACCTTAAAAGCACCTTGTCTGGGCCCTTAGCCACTGAAGGAGCTGCCAGCTCTGGTGAATGTTTTCCCTCTGTAAGAAGCCTGAATTTAGCAGAGATAAACTTCACCCAGAGTGTCACTTGTCTTTCCTCGAGCACTTGATCCTTCCCTTCTAATTGTATCTATTTGTTGTTGTTATTGTTTTGTTTAGAAGGCAGGTGCCTAAAATGAAAATTACACTGATATAAATAGAAAGGAGTTTTGCTTTAACTGTACCCACATATTTGAAACAGAGCAATTTCTGTACATGCACTGAAGTAGTGGCAGGTTGTACTTTGGCACATGATAAAACTGGGCTTCTTCTAACACTGTGACTAGCTGCATCAACACAGCCTGTCCATTATTAGAGCTGGAGGCTGTGTCTTCACTGCTACGCAAGATGAGTTTTTGCCTGAGTTGTTAATTAGCCAAGACATTGTATCATCAAAAAAAATCAAACCCTCAGCCCCTATCCTTCTTTCTAGAAGGACTTCTCAAAATTAGAGTTAATTAACTAAATCTCTTTAAAATTCCTGAGAAGTCAATTTGTAGTTTTTATTGGTTCATCAAGTCAGAGGACTTCAGAACTAGCCTCTACTAATTGATTTCCATAGTTAAGGCAATTGCTTCATTAAGAGAAGATCTAGGCGTGCAGCTAGTTTGCAGAGTATGGGTATGGGCAGGATGCATCACTTAGCCTAGGTGACAGGCAGATGTCACTGACATCAGGAAATGCAACAATGTGGATGTAAATGTGAGTGTTCTTTATTACTAATACAGACTCTCTTCATATTAATAGATAGGGGATCAGTGATTCCCTGGGCAGTAGAGTCAACAGTTGATAAGCACTGTAAGACTTAGAAGGCCTTCAAGATCTGAAACTAGACTTCCTATTGTTAAGAGGGTTTGAGTGATTTTGTCTTACCTGAGTAAGTTTTCAAATCCTACACACACAATGCTCCATTAGGTATAGTTTAAAAATGTACTTGTTTTCGTATCCATTGTTTTTATTCCTATCCTTCTGCTTGACTTGACTAAGGCTGTGATTTTCCCTCCTGAGCTTCACCAGCCTTATCTTTGTTCAAAGGGCATTTTCTGTTCCTAATCCTTTTGTGTATAGTGCTTCTCAGTACACTGTGTGGTTTCAGTATATTCCATGCTGTTCACTCTTCAAAGCACAAAAGTCTGGTGAAAAGCCCTGCTGCTAACTGAAAAACAAAGTTACAGCGAGTCTTCATACTTCAGCTCCTCATATTGCCTGTTGTCAGACAATAAAATCCTGCCTATTCTTTTCACCTACTTTGACAAAGCAGCATTTTGTGTAGCGCGTGGAGTGGTAATTGGGTTAGAGTTTCCAAAATCTGCAGTCCTGTAGGTGGATTCTTTCTAAAGACTTTGATCTTTATGGAGCTATGAGATGGCACAGTTTGTTCCTCAAGGAGTATTTGAGATAATAAATAATTCAAGGATTGCTCAGGGCCTGTAGCTATACCCTCTTTTCTAATCCTGTTGAAATCGAGCTGCTTTTTGGAGGAAAGTTTGCTTTCTTTGGTAGTCTGTGGTGGCTTTGGGTCTTTGAAGGATTGCCTCCTCCAGACTAAATTTCTCCTTGAGCTGTGTTCCTCATACCATGCCTCTGTAATTGCATCCTGATATCCTTCCCCTTTTCTCTGACTCTTTACTGCCCCATAGTCTGCGTTTCCCTGCTGGAGCCCTTGGTGCAGCATCCAGTCAGATATCCCTCTCTCCTTGTCTTGTGCAAAGAGAGGAGAAGAAAAAGTGATGGATGTTAGAGCGGGGAGAGCTGCTCTGTGCGAGCAGGACATTGACTGGGATGCAGGGACATGGTGTAGAGGAGTAAATTTACATGTGAGCATGTAATTGTAGAGTTGGACCCATCAAGTAAACATTGCACATAGTAGTAAAGTGAAGAAAAGTGTGGCACTGTGTCAAGCAGGAAGGACTGGAGAGGGCAAGACATTCTTTTCTGTGCCTGCTTTTATGTGCTAGGTTATACTGGTGGGGAAAGGCAGAGCTGGACATGCAGAAAAAAAACTGCTGTGGTGTTCCTGAGAACACACTTACATGGCCACTCTAGCTATTGAAATTTTAGAAATTTCAAATTGAATTTAGAATCATTAATTTAGAATTCTGAATTTCAAAGAATTTAGAAATACCTTTATTTGCTTTCATGATCAGTCTGGCAGCAACCACCCAAATTGTCTTGCGAAAGTTGTAAAGATTAAATGACAAATTTGCTGTGGACAAGTAATAACCTTTTAATGTCTAGTTGTTGTATAGTTTTGTCTTCAGACAGTGGTCACATAAAATCCATTTTGCGTGGAAGAGGTCCAAGATGCAGGGAAGGGAAGTGACATTTGTAAAGTCCCCAGGTTGTCCCAAAGAGAAATTCTGATCCCTGAAGCTTCCTTCCAGGGTCCCGTTTGCATCCCATCTTGTTTATTTATTTGGCAATCGTAGCAGATCTTTTTATATTTTTCTAGTCTTCTGCTGTAAATGCTGAGGTTTTCACTACCTTTTCTTTACTACTGCCTGTGCTGCCTCTGATTCCAAGTAAAATAGGGTTGAAAGCAACTTCTTGGAGCTTTCTAGATCACTGTCATCACCTCTTTGCTTTCCTAAACGACAAACTGGAGGAAATGGTGTTAGATGTCCTATTCTTAGCTGCTATTGAAAAGTGTCAGGAACAGCTCCGTACTCTCTATGATCACAGGCTTCTTGCAGCAGCCCCCACTTGGAAAAGTTTTAAGCAGTGTAATTTCTTTACAGCTATAGTTGTTTAAGCAATTATCTCGGCTGGTATGAACCCTACCTGCTCTGTACCAAGCGACATGTAATATAGGTAAGAACTGCATCTGCAAGCCTTCATTTTCCTAAAATTCAAGGTTCATGCAACTGGGCAGATGGATTGAAAAAGTTCATTTACATGAATAAAGAACCTATTCTTAATGCAGGTGCATTTGCATTGTAAAAGCATCTGGAAAACACATTTCAAAAATGTGTTCCATAAAAATAGCATTAAAGCTCATCCCAGTGCCATTGAGACTGGCAAGGCATAGTGAGAAAAGCAATTATTTATTTCTTTAATAAATTTACTTTTGGATCAGAGCATTCCTGTTCTACCTAGTGCACCACAGTCTTTGGGAAAATGTGAAAATAAGAACATCTGTAGGGACTATCTGAGTTGCTTTAGCCCTTGAAGCCCTTAGCTCCCCTGCAGATGCATTTCAGAGTTTAGTGCCAGCTTCCAAGTAAATTGATTCCTGTGCAGAGAATTTTAAATTGTTGCTCTTCATTGTGCCATAGAAATGAGGTATCAGCTAGAGACTTCGTTTTGAAGTAGTCGTAGGTTGTAATGTGCTTTAGAAACAGGCCTGGGATGTTGAATTCAGGTTTATTACTCCAGAGGTGCCTTGGAGCAGCAATGGGTACAGTGAGGATAGTTTGATAGGTTTCTAAGGGTTAGCATGCATGAAGCTACTTGTACTAGCTGAAATCTTCCAAGTCCTGGAAGATTCACATCCAAATTATTGTTTACTTAACATAATTTATTAACAATATTGTTAATATTGTTACCACAAGTAAATTGCTGTAGTATAGCAAGGAGGTAACAAAGCTGTGAAAACCTGTGGCCAGAACATAACTTGTAGGGAAGAGAATCCTCTAGCCAGTGTCAGATAACTAAGAGACCTCTAATGCTTTCTTTTTCTCAGGGAGGCAAGTTTTCGCTTTTTGCAACATGATATGACCATACTGAGTTACTGGAAAAATCAGAATGGAATATATTTTAACTTTAGCAAGGAATTTGCTATTGATATCACATGCTTTTCTCTATGGAAACTGGAAAAATAGAAACTAGATGGAACCAAAAAATGAACAATCGTCCTTATATGCTTATATTTCTTTATGAAAATACAACAGTAAATAGCTTTGCTATTTAGATGGAGGCAAACCACTGCTCAAGGGAAGTGTTGGTAGAAACCAAAAATCCAGAATAGCAGCTATGCCTTTCCTGGGAGTGCCAGTGCTTCATTTGCAGTGCAGGACTGGAGAGTCTGGCACAGACTTTGGGTATCTGGAAGAGCATATGTGGAAACATGCGGCAGAGAGCAAAGTGTCAAGCAGCACACTTCAACTTAATTTAAAAGGATTCACATTTCCAATTACTGCAGTAAGTTCCAACCTCAGAGCTGAAAATGTTGCTCAAAATCATTTCCTCTGAAAGATGAAAGGCACGTTCAGGTTTGGAAAATTTCTTGAATTAGCTTAAGCAGTTTTGAAAGCTGAAATGATATCACTGCAGAAGGCTCTGCAGCAGTTAGATCAAATTCAGTCTTCCTGATAAAACTCAGCATCTAATTTCCGCTGAGAGGGATAGGAGAAATGGAAACGTTTAGCTGTGATGAATTAATCTATCAGTCTTGTTGTTTGTAGCAGAGTTTTCTAAGTGCTTTCTCCAATCCTATTTTCAGTGTTCTGAGAGAAACATACTCCATAATTTTCCTTGACATGCTATTCCAATATCATGAGCTTTCTGAATAATCAATGTTTGCTAATATCCAGCTTCTGTTTTCCTTTCCATGTTTGCATGGTGATGGTCCTAGCTCTGTGACTACAGCTCAAGCTTACACAAAACTTCAATGCCATAAATAGAGCTGGTCAAGATACATATTCCTTCCTATGGGCCATTTGGTCACTGTGGGGTTTATCTTTGTTCTGAATTTGAACTCTGGAAATTCTAAACATACTTTACTGTATGTTATCTAAAATATTAAATTAATTTTAGAATGTTTTGAAACATCTTATTTTTCCTATAAATTGAACAGTTTCCTGTTGATGTTGTAATGAAACAGTGTCGTGTTCTGGATGATTAAAAAACAGCAAGTGGCGTGCACCATTTTGAGGTACAACTGTTTTCAGTATTGCTGTTTCACAGATATTTTAGGAACATGGTTTCAACAGATACTTTCCTACCTGTAGCTCTGAATCTCTCACTAATCATAGCAAAAACTGAAGACAGATCTGATCTCTCTCAGATTTATGCTTCTTTTAATCTGTAACAGATTCACTAAAATCAGTGCAGTAATAAACACAAGTGATGGGTGAATTGAGTTCCATTATAAGGATGCAACAATACCCTGAGTTATGAGGTAGCAAAGAAGATAGCTCATGGCTTGGAGGAACGATGGACACACGGGTTTCATATCTCCCCCTGTATGAAAGGCTGCTGGAGTGAGGAGGCTGGTTTCAGCTGTAAGCAAAAATTCTATTACACTGGATTGCTGTAGTTGATGTATCACATAATGTGAGCACATATATATATATTTATATGTATATACGCTTATATACATATTTATATATGTATATTTGTATATATATGTAATCTACCCTTCTCTGATATTTTATATTATCATGATAGTAGATACTTCATCCCTTTGTATTATTAAATCCCAGTAAGTTAAACAGTCTGCTAACATTGTCTCTTGTGCGTTTAAGTACAATAAAAAAAATTACAATAAAAAGTACAATAAAAACCTGTTTCGTCCAGATGGGTGACCAAGGGATAACTATTTCTAGTTCAGCAGAAAACATTTTGTTCAACATTTTGAAATCTATGGTGAAATACAAGATGGGCAGAATGGAGACCACCTCTCTCTCATCTTTGCTTATTACTATCTGAGAGATAGTCAGTGTTAAGGAGCTGTGCAATCTAGTTCTTAAGTGAAAGTAACAGCATTCAGGGACTAGTATACAGTCTTAAATGGCTTTCAAAATTGCAAGGAAAATTATCAGTATCTGGAGATTTCCTCACTGACATAATGATATATTCGTACTTCATATGAAAAGGGAAAGGTAATATTCACACTCATTGCTGTGATCACAGAAGCAAGTCTACCTCCCACTGCATTCAGTGACAGTTTTGGTCCTCACTTCCATAAGATCAGTCATTTATACAGAAATCATCTACCTGTGAGGCCAGATTTCCATGGTATATAATGAATTCCCTATGTCCCCTTTTAATTAGTGAAGAGCCCAACATACATGTGGAGATCATTGTGTGAAACACGTTATTTGTGTTTCATTAAATTAGACAGAGACGTCTTCATCTGAGAACGTTCCAAACATCTGCTTCTAGAAAACATTATTACTGCTTGTTTGTACAGGACTAACCATGTGCCAGCTGCTTTACCAGCACATAGAGCCAAGTCCTTGTTCCAAAAAGTTTGAAAACTAAATAATGTGCTGGAGGAAAGCAGGGGAATAAGGCGAATAAGACAGCAGTGGCCTTGCGATGAAGAGCTTCCAATGATCCCATGTGATCTCTGATTACTGCAGAAAAACACATTCGTTGGATATCTACAACCCTTGCACAGACTGGAGAATGCCAGCAGTATCCTCACCCAAAGTTAGCCACTTGAAGGATGGTCTGAGCATATTGTTTGCTCTCCTGCTTCAGTCGCTGGAGAGAGACAGGCACTCCAGAGGGTGATTCATCCTATCCTGAAAAAGCTGCTAAAGATAGAGAAGGAAGGAAAAGGGTAGGTTCCTTCTCTAATCAGTTGGGTGCTTTTGCCTTCATTAATATAGAAGGAGCTAATGGCTAGCTTAGCTAGAGGCCGAAGGTTTGTACATGTGAAGTTAGAGGAGATGAATCCCACCCCAAAACCTCACCCACCGTCGCCCTTTTGCTCCTACGGGAGCAGAAGAAGCAAAAGTGGCCCAAAGTTCAAAAAAATTAAACCTGCTCAGTGCAATAAAAGAGGGTGTGTAAGAGCTGGGAGAAGGAAGCTTGTTCTATTAAGGATCTGTTTTATCCTCTAAAGCCTGGTGCTAAGAATGAATGAGATTCAGCATTCAGCCCCACAGAGGTGTAGGGATTTGCTCCACAGTGACGCAGGGAATGAGGATGAAGAGAAAGCATGAGAACACACTGCAGCGTGTGCCTGGAGCGACTCTGCTGCTCTGATCCGGGCTGGGATCACTGGAGGATCCCACATCCCAGTGCACACTGTTTTTACAGCTCGGGCGCCGGTGCTGTTTCCCTGCTGCATCCAGGCTCCGGGCTGTGCTGCGGTGCTCGGCGGCGAGAGGCAGCACGAGGAGAGGGAAATCCGGGAACAGGTTCATTGTGTACCACGCTTCCATGAATATGGACTTCTGGAGCCTCCTCTTTGGCTGTGGGCAGCTGCCTCTGATACATTGAGTGTGTGAGCTCCTCTTTCAGAGGGAGCATTTAGTGGAACTGAGCCTCTGGCACCCACTGCCACCCACGCGGAGGAAGCGCAGCTCTCACTTCCCCGTGACATATGGCAGAAAATATCAGTCAGCAAGAACATTAAAATAAACATGTTGGGGACAAAACAGATAGGAAAGAAACTGGGCCGTACAGCCCTCCTGTAGTGTGAAAGAGGATATTGGAAGTGACAAAAAAAACAGAGAGGCATCCATATCAAAACCATAATAGATGGGTATCTTAAGCATGTAAAGACTAATGTGCAGAGAGCTACCCTCATTAAGAACTGAGCCTGGGCAAGGCTCTCACTGGAGCCAGATGGACCTTGTTCCTGTTTGTGTAAGGAAAATGTGATGTGTGGCTCTTGTACCTGGATCTGAGCACTGACAGCGTGTGCTTTTGTCAAGCTATCAGGAGACGCCAAACTTGGGGACCTGTTGATGTGCTTGACAGCAGGCAGGACTACCATCCTAGAGACCTAGCCAGGCTGCAGAGATGGACCGGCAGACCCCTAATGAAATTCAGCAAAGTCTTTTACCAGGAAAGCACAAACCCTTGCAGAGCTGGGGTCTGGTTGCCTGCTCTGGGGAAAAGGCCCATGGAGGGGTCTTGGTGAATGGGGCATGGGCTGGCAGCGTGCGAGGAAGGCCAGCGACACCGTGGGCTGTATGAGCAGGAGCAGAACCAGAGACCGAGGGAGGCTAAGACCAGTGGCAATTAGGATGAGTCTTTGTTCTGCCTGAACTTACAGAAAGGGCAGTGTTCCTGCTGAAGAAAACTATCTGTAATTTTAGAAAAGTTACTTCTTCAGTAAAAATAATCATGTGTTTCAGGTATTTTATGAGCTAAGATTGTGCTGTTTGTTACTTAAAAGTTCACTCTTCTTTAGTCACTCTGATTTTCTCCCTGTGCAGCTTAAGTGACCTGTTGAGGTTTATTTCTGGTTAGCACCACAGGTAACAAGAGTTAAATGAATCTTTCTGCATTAAAGCTTGCTTGTTCTGTATTTCTAGACCTAACCAACACACTAGGAAAGCACACAGACATGCTACAGATGAACGGTGATCATGAAAACGTGCTGTTATTAGCACATCAACATATCCCCTACACCGACCGTGGCAGCTTGCAGCTGCCCTTGCTCTGTGCGTCATCAGGGTGATGCTCTGTGCGCTCCATCAGCTGCGGCAAGTGCTGACATTTCCACCTGGTCACCTCTCTGCCCAAGGGACAATTTTCCTCATATGTTCTCAGCTTGTACCTCTAAGTATGTGCGAAGCCTGAGCAAGGAGATTTGACCTTGAGAGGATATCAGCGTTATCAGTGCACAGTGGACAACAAATGTACTTCCTTTTTGTTTTATTTTATTTTATTTTATTTTATTTTATTTTATTTTATTTTATTTTATTTTATTTTATTTTATTTTA
>VZSV01000057.1:2843121-2893520 GCA_013398735.1 Nothocercus julius
CTGCATTTGATTCAAATGCAGAAGACCATTTTTCTCACATCTTGCCTAACATATTATTTGACAGTGTTGGAGTCTGTTGTCAGAATACATGGCAAATATCAAGCAGGTAATTATGGGACAGGAGCAGTGGGTGACTAGCACGTATTTTAAACTATAAAATTTCTTTCTTATTTATCAGAGTATTACACTCGCATGTTTGCTGCACTGAGATTCAGATTTTCCAGCAGTGTCTTGCAGAGGTCACACAGAGTTCCTGGTAACTCCGAAGCTGCGCCAGCAGCAGCAGAGCCTGCACATAGGGTCGAGCGAGCTGTAACTCCGTGTTGCCCCAGGACATCTCTTGGGTGCCCATCCAGGCAAACTTTGCAGTCTGGTCACTGAGCCCTGGGACAGTCTCAGGTCAGTGCCCCAGCGTTGCTGCAAGATATTGCTTTCCTATGCAGTGAGGGGGATGATGTGATTGTTCTTATCTCACAGAATCTTTGGACAGGATCAGGCTCTCCTGCTCTTTCTCTACTTCACCTCTTAGTTTTCATAGCAAATTCTTTCCTATGATATCCCAAAGCATCTTCAGGGAAGAGGCAGCATCAACAGAAAACAAGAAATGTGACCCTGATGGGTAAGTTACTGTGAAACCTTCATGTAAACAGTGTCTCAAACTGCTAATGAAAACAAGGGATCTAGCAAAAATTGAACCAAATTATGCACCTGTCTTGCAGTGGATTTGAATTTAATGCATGAACTCTTAAATAAAGGCAGACAAAAATTTCACTGAGGAGTCTGCAAACACTCTACATTTTCTATTATAGTTTTCTCTAGCTGTGAAATAAAGGATAAGGAGCTTCACTTTACTGTGGAGGAGGATCTGCTAGGCATTTAGACAGTAGCTACATGCTGGAAATGGACATGTTAGTAAAAAATTCACTATGTTTTTATATCTCTAGAAAGCAACATTTACAGAAATCTGGCAACTTCGAAGTGCCTTCACAGTACTCATTCTCATCAAGGCACTTAAATATCCAGAAACTCAAAAGGAAGCTGGTATATATAAATGGATTTTTTGCCCTCTTATTCTGGCTGAGGATTTAATCCTTCCAACATACAATCACTCACACAATCACCAAATCACCAAAGCAGAAAATAGTTGCAGTTGAAAGGGACATATGGAGATCTAGTCCAACGTTGCAGGTCAAGCAGGGTCACCTCAGGCATGTTGCATAGGATCACATCCAGGTGGATTTTGAATATCTCCAGAGAAGGAGATTCCACAACCTCTCTGGGCAACCTGTTCCTCTATTTGACCACCTTCAGGGAAAAAAAAATAATTTCCCTGAATTTAATTATCTTTAAAAACTGATCTTTTGTAAAGGAACCACCTCTTTGGCAATACTGTTTTACTTTGGTAGAAGAAGATAAAAACCTAGTGCATTATGAAGAGTAGCTGTGACAGCTGTTAGGGTGATGGTGAGTGAAAACAATTCTCCCATCGTGCTGAATGAGACTTTCTTTTTAAATTTCAAAATAAATAATATTTTATTTTAATATAAATAGTGCTCCAAGGCCCTAGCCTGCTGATTACTGCTGTTACTAGGAACGTTGTCTTCAGTGAACCAGTCTTCAGCATTCTCCTGAAATGAAAAATCCACCAATTTTCACTTCAGGTACTATTAAAACATTTTATTTCAATGGTGCCACCTTGATTCACTTTGCTTTTCCTTTAATACTGTAGCTCAATATTAAACATATTACAGCTTATTTAACATTAAATGCCACACACTGTATAACACATTATTAGCTCACTGTTTTATTACATTAAGCAATGAAACTGAAATGCATCAAAACAAATCGCTTGAAAGAAGAAATAACTTTGACATTCCGTCACAAGGGAGTGCTTTCCTTTGTCTAAACAAAATCTTTCTTTATTTTCAAAATCTTTTTTTTTTCAAAGTCCTTTTTTCTCTGTAGAAAAACCTCATGGGCATGGACACATTTCCGTGAATGAAAGCAGCACTTACAGATTTCAGGAGAAAAAGAAAAATCAAAAAGCAAACAAAATTGCTTTGAGCAGTCTTTGTGAAACCTTAGAAGAACTTGCTTGCATAGCAGCAAGCTTGATAAGAAAAGAAGCTGCCCGCCCTCGAAAAGGCTCTGCCTGATGCAAAAGAGAAATAAGGGGCATAGGCTGCCCCTGGTGCCCCACTGCTGTGTGGGGCAGTGGGACAGGCCCTGGCAATGAGCCCCGGGGAGCTGCTGAGCCCCGTGGCACCAGGTCCACCACAAGGATCATCACCGCTGCAGGGTGGTGGGTGGCAGTGCTTGGTGCCACCAGATGTCACATGCTAAACAGGGACTGAACCATCACCACATACCTGAGGAAAAAGGCTAATAAACAGAGGAATTTGTATTTCACACTATTAGCTATAAGTGGTATCAAAGAGAAGCGTACATAGCTAGTAATCAGCTTTGGTGCTGGAAGCAAGAAATCATCCTCCGTAAAACTGCTCTGCAATAAAGAGGGTTATTAAAATTCTTATTAGTTCTTTGCCATTGCAGATGAAATATCCCACAACACTTTTCAAGGAGAGAGACGCATCCCTGGTGCCTTTTCCATCTAAAAATGCTGGAATGTTTCTAAGGTTATCGGAGGCAGGTGGCAGCACTAAGGCTGACGCAGTCCCACCCTGGTGCGTGCACCTCCTGTGAAAGGGAAGCTCGTGTCAGGTAGGTGAGGACACGTCCTCCAGGCTTGCTCTGCCCTGGCTCAGTGTCCCCTGAATTGGGGCTCTCCCTGCGAGGCCTTGGGCAGCCGTGTGCCTTTCTGAATGATTGAGCCTGCTAAGGCAAGCAGAATTGGAAGCGTCCTTGGAATAATCATTGTTCAGAGACTGCCTTGAGCAGCCCTGAGGCTACAGCAAACTGCATCAACCCCATCCTTGCTGTGCCACATAGAGGTGGTGTCCCCAGACGTGGCGTCCTTGGCCACCAGCACTTACTGCTGTTAGGTGGCTGGTTTAGCATATGGTACCTCTTTGCAGACCGAGGGTGTTGTGGTATTGAACAGACTGGGACAAGAGGCATGAAGTGGTCAGCAGGAATAGAGGAGCTGGTAGGAGCTCCCTACTTTTGTCTGTGTCTTTATTTTTCTTCTGGTGCGAAAAAAATCTCTGACTTTGATCTCTGATTTTGAGGTTGTTAATATTAAAAGATTAGGGACTGTCACCTGATCAGGAGTCTTCGGCTGGATCCCTTAAAACACAAGGGGGCCAGAGGGGACTTGAACCTGAACAAGGGATTACCACGTACCCCAGCCAAGTTTACACTGTACATTTTGGGTCACAAGTGGCACCTACTCTCTGCCTTTTGGTAAGGCGGTATTTTGGAGCTGGTTTTGGCTTACAAAGGCTCCTGTGAGCGTATCTGCTTTCACATGCAGGTGCCTGAAATCCACCCTTCTTGTTCTACTTTGTCCCAGGGACAGGCTCAAACCCATCCCAGACTGGAACAGAAATTAAATGTGAAGAGATATCTGAAAAGACTCCAGCCTAGACTTACAGAAAATGTAAGGCATCAAGTGGAATAAAGAATGCCAGAGAAATTGAATTGGACTCCTGCTTGAAGGCAAAAACATCTGCCAGCTGGGGCTGGGAGGGAGTTTTTCTCCCTGCGATGCTGCTTTGTGCTATTTCCCAGGTGCATTACAGGGCTCGCTTTAACTCCTCCTAATGCCAGAAGCAGGATGCTAAAGCAGATGAACCCCTGGCCTCTTCTGGTAGAGCAATTTCTGTGTAAGCCTGTAATTTGAAAAGCAATGCATTATCTCTTTAGGGCTCCCTAGTAAATAAAATCACTTGCTATTCATTATATACTTTTGTATTTACTTGGATGGGTATTTTTCTCCCAAAGCACAAAAGTACTAATGCTAACTGCTCTATCTTATTGACTGTCCCTTCTATAGTAGATTATGAACAAAAGCCCGCTCAATTATTTTTACTGTTTATTTTCACTCACTGTCATTTCCATCTGGACTATATCCTTAGTCCACTCTCTTCTGCATTCAAGCTAATCCTAGATGATGTAATTTGCACACACAACTTTGTCACTATCTCTGTTTTGATGACTTGCAGTAACCTTTCTGTGGCCACATAAATTGAATTCTGTACCTTTGTTGAATAATAATCACTGTGGAAGTTAGCTGGTGAAATACTGTATCAGACTAGACTGTAAATTTTATTCTTGGCCTTAAAATCAATGAAACTCATTATAAGTAGCTGACATTTCATCACGTATTGCTGACCTTCCATATTCTGTTCTGGTTCTTATCACTGTTGCTCGGCTGAATTATTTTGGATGTCCAGGAGCCACCCAAAATACAGACTTAAATTTGACTTAGTTCGGTTCTCTCTTAAACTTCTTCTCTCTTTATGCTCTACGAAGGACAGCAAGTGAGATAGAGCTTTGATGTGAATATGATAGACATTTTCTGTAAGGTAAGCACTGCATAGGACACATAGGACTTATCTACTCCCCTGCCTGGCTAATTTCCTTTGGCAAAGGCTGATTTCCTTTGATTTTTTTCTGCTCCTGTCTTTCTTCCCCTCTTTTTTAATGCTTCTCTGCCAG
The DNA here is from genome assembly GCA_013398735.1 of Nothocercus julius. NCBI lineage: Eukaryota > Metazoa > Chordata > Aves > Tinamiformes > Tinamidae > Nothocercus > Nothocercus julius. The sequence continues at coordinate 2,847,742 of VZSV01000057.1, forward strand.
TGCCTGAGAGTTTCCCGGATGCCATGTGCCTACCCACCTATTCCTTCTCCTCCCACCTGCAGCTGGACTAGCCACAGCTGCTCTCTGATGACTTGTAGAAATACAGGGGACGCTGCTCACTTGCCAGCTGACAGTAGGATTTTCAGTGTTGGACCCCTGCTGTGTATTTGTTGTGTGTGAAGCCCTGCAAAAATTCTATAAAGTTGCAACGAAAAATTGCAATGACTTCCATCTCCCTGAATTTCACTTGCTATCTATTAGTTTTGGCCTGTTTATCTTCTTGGGACCAAATCCACAGATGTTTGAAAATAATGGAAGATTTTTCATGGCATATAGGCTTTGGTTTAAGTGCTGACTTTCTAAATGACATTAAGAAGGTACTAATTTTCAGTCTTTTTCTTCTCTGAGTGGAAGAGAAGAAACGTGTTAATCTTTGTGGATCTGATATTACGTGTTCACTGAGAAAGTTTCTATAACACTACAATGAAGCTAAGCAGCATTTACTGGGAACTTGCATGATGAAAAGCAGGAACAGATTTTGTATTTTTTTGCTTTCCTCGATAATGCTGGAACAAAAACCCTTCAGCTTTCCAGCTACCCAACTTTTAGATGCCATACAATTTATTACAAAACCAACCAATGCTGACACTTTTTTTTCATTCCGTTCTTAAAAGTAGAAAGGTTACATTTGCATGAAAGTGCATTTACATTTTCCTATTTACAGAACAAATTTAACTGTATTATAAGCAGAAATAAAAATGCCTTGTTGGTTAGTAACCTCTGTCTTCCATATGTGATATGCAAAGCTTTAATGGAATTGCCTATAATGGGAGTCTTACAATTAAAGTACTGTAGAATGCTTGGAAAATTTAAAGATAAATTTGTAGAGACATGGTCTGGAATACCTCTAACAGCAGAGTAAGAGTAAGAGGATGAGGACACCTATTTTTATATATATATATTTATATATATACATTTACTTATATATATAGTATTATTTACCATTCTGTGTGCACGATCCTGTATCCACCACTTCTGACTCAGTGTGGCAGGTCAACGGGATTAGGGTATGAAAGAGCTACCCAAACTAGGACTTCACCCCAGGTAAATTATGAGCTTCTACTGTCATTCACCCTCAAAGCTACAGAAATGGGGCAGTGGTAGATGTGGTTGTTGCACTAATATGCGTGGTCAGCTCCATGGGTTACGGGGCAGTAAATAAATGGCTCAATGCACAGGGAGTATAAGCTACTACCAGTGAAGCCTACTTGTCTTATTGTCCCAGGAAGACTGTGAGATGTCTAAATCTTTGAGTGCCTGAAGTCTACTTAGGCTCCCTTTGCAATTAGAGGGCTCTGCTGAAGGCGGTTCAGATTCTACGTGGGTTGAATTAATTGGGTGCAAATGGCATGAATCTGGACCTGAAAGCAGCTAGGAATCTAACTTATTGTTTCACATTCCTGCCTCCAATTCCAGTGCCAAATACACTGTGTTGAATGGCTGAGTTCTCCTGGGAAGCATAAGGCACAGCTGATTTTAGAGGCACAGTTAAAATACATCTGGGCTTGAACAAAAAAACTGGAGCCAAACATTTATGCATATGGGGGAAGTCTGTAACCAGAGTTGGAGTACTGGATCTAATGACTTAAATAAGCCAACTCTTTACCTGAATTCAGGTCCATAATTAGGAATCCAGTGATTTCAGAGATGTTCCAGGGACCTGTAGATTTCTTCTGAAATGCAGTGAGGTCCTGCCCTTACTTTTACGAAAAAATACACGCGATGAATTTTAAATTCTCTTGCTGACTTACATTTTTCTTCTTTTCATTTGTTTACTCTTTACACATCTTTTGTCTGAGTTTGCAACCACATGCAAGCATTAATCACAAACCCTTTGTACCCCTACTGTCTGTCATTGGCCTGGTCACACCAGACTGTCCTGATCTGTCATGCTGTGATTTGTTGAGGCACAGAGAGACCATTTCATAGCTCTGCAAAGTGCTATGAGGACCTATCTGCCTTTGGGTGTAAGGACAAATACAATAGAAATGAAGCAACTGGTTTCCATAAGGGATTAGCTCACAGCTTAAGAAACCTATGCATTGGTACCTACATGGAGGTGCCTACATTTGTCTGAGATTTGTTATGATCAGAGGAGACCAGAGTGGAGTCCAGTCACGTGCAGTAAGGTGCCTATTGCTGTTACAAGTGCCCTGGGGTATCCAAGAGATCTGCCTGAGCAGATGTTATGGCAGATGTTCTAGGGGGCCTGTGGAAGACCCTTGCCATCTAGGATAGCGGCTGGCGGTGGAAGATCTAAGAGCCACTCAAATAACACAAGATGTACGAAAATGTACAAGTCTGAAACAGAAGTACAAAAATGCACTGTGGGTCTATATTAACTGCTGTTGATTCCTCATTTGCTCTCAGCTGGTTACAGCTGCTGCTCATGTTTTTTCTTTAGTCCAAGAATTGCCAGAAAATTGTTTCTTTTTGCTCTCTCCCCATAGATTCAGACACCTCTCTTAAAGTGTTTTTTGTTTTTTTCTTTTCCTCTTTGGCTCTATTTTCTCCTCTTATATACATATATGCACATTATTGTTTCAATTAGACATATTCAATGTCAGTAATTATCAGGTGCTCGTATCGACTGGGCCGATAGATTACTGCCACCAGCACCGTGGCACTCAACATATTAAAATACCACTAGACTGTCACAGGAAGATGCTGGCTGACAAAGAGCAAATTCATTAAACAAAAGTCTGACAGAGACCTGCGGAGACAATTAATCCACAGACAATTTTTTCTCAACCTCTACTTTCCAAAAATCTCACTTTTCAAAGGAACATTTGGGCAGATGAAGAAGAAAGGCTAGGAGAGCCTGGGGAGCTTAATGCTGCAGACACAGCCTCCTACCTGGCGAGAGTGCCATCTCGCTAAATGTATTTTTCAGTTTACTCTTTGTTAAACAAAAACAGGCTGCTTTATTTAGCAGCCCGTTCCGTGGAGCTTTTTCTTCACAAAGTGTATAGATGCTGTTGATGTCCTGGGCAGCATTTTTCTCTGCCTCGCAGGAAATTGCTCTAATGTAAAAGACTAGGAACAAGCTATTCCAGAGAACATAATAGCTGTTGTGCTTGATCACACAGGCACAGCACTAGCACTATAACAATCTTGAAAGCTTCTTAATGGGTAATGCAGACCAAACTCCAATGTGTTAGATCTCCCCGTATTATCACTGAGGAACACCCTGATCAAAAAGTAACTTGCAACAAGTGAGAAGGGGATCAAAATTCCACATTCTGTGCATTTATGCTCTGTCAGATAATTTTTGCCTTTATACAAAACAATTCCTCTCACATGTCATCTGGGCACATGAATATTGTGGATTTCATGCAGATTTATGAAGGCTTGATTCATTTCTCCATAACTCAATTTCTTTTCAGCTGCTAATGTGAGGAGGGAATTATGTTTGTGTACATAGGTCCTGCTTAGCATATGGTCCATAGCCAGGGCCAGCGGACACTCTCCAGCTGTTGTGTTCTCCAGGACTCCTCCCTGAGATTATTGGGCTCTTCAGAGTCTGAATATTCTTGCTATGAAGCTCATCCACAAAGGGGTAAAAACCTGGCTGCTTGCACTGGATGTAGCAGGAGGTAGCAAGATTAAAAAACTCTCCGTAATGTAAAAATTGACTGGCTGCTTGTAGGTACTCTCTGTTAGACTGGTGTGAATCTGGAGAAACTCTGTAGCATTGATTTTAACCTTATGCCTGTGTAAGGAAGGCAGGAAGAACTGCGTGCTGCTGGATTTGTAACTTGAAAAACCGAGTCCACAATTCACTGTGAGCAGCACCAGTTTTGCTCCTCCTCTCCTTGTCTGGTGTAACCCAATTTTGACATCTCTGAAAGGTGAGAGTATGGGCTAGTTTTCCACTTTCTTCCTCTTTTCCCAGAAAACAGGATGGTAGTTTCTATACTGCGGAACTGCAGCAGCTGAAAAGCAAAGTGAAGCCATGAGGCAGTTCCTCATGTGTCGGTGCCTGGTCATTCCATCGCAGCAAATTTCACTCACTACCAGGTCAGATAGGATACAAAGTGGTGACCCAAAATCAATATGCTGACTTCGCCAGTGCCTTCATCCCAAGCTCTGGTACATGATGCTATGTATCATTTATAGATTTAGCAAAACAAGTTTTCCCTGCTTATTTATAATGCTTTTAATGGTCATTGGGGATTCAGTAAATCCTGTGGCACCCCACAGCCTACAGCTGCCTATTATGACTAACTCAGCCCTGGTACGGTTCTCACTGGCTTCCCTTGTGCATTACTTTGTTTAAGTTGGAGAGTTATATTACTTCTTATTGGCATGAGTTTACATCTGCAGAGCACCATAAGCTGGCTGGGACTAATCCAATTTATTCCTTACTGACAGAAAAATGGGAGGGACTGTCACTTGCAAGTCTCAGTATGAAATGTGATTTCATACTGACTCTTGCCAAAAATGTAAAGCTGAGCAGGAGTATTACGGAATGGAGATGTTTTAAAGATCATGGCAGCTGGGAAGGTTTTGCATTTTTCTCAGCATTTTTTTTTTTTCCAGACATTAGATGGTTATGTTTTCTTTACAGTCTTTGAACTGCCTCATTGAATTCTCATTCTTGTTGTGTATTTACTTTCTAGGATCTAACAGTAACAAGGCTGGAGAGATGATATGCTTTGTTGTTACTAAAGGAGTAGGTTTAGAACACTGTGGTTCTGGAGCCTCACTTTCCTTTGCACTCCTGGATTACAAATTAGGTCTGGTCATAAGTGAGTCTGAGGTTCAAATTGTCTCCTCTGTCACCAGAATACATTTGTCTACCCGCTAGGGATGTGTCCTAGGAAGGGGACCTCCTGCAGAAGGCTGAGTGTCTCCTGGGTGGTCCAGGGCACACTCGATTCCCGTATATGCTTATTACTTTATAACTTAAATGGGAAAGGAGGATTTGAGGAGGTTCTCCAGATCAGAAATAAGATATAGATGCTAACTTACAGAATTGCTTTATTCTAGAATTGAGCAACACTTTCTTGTCTGTTACTGAGAAAATCCCTCTTAGTAAAGTATAAGCTTAGTTGGTATTCATGTAAGGTAGTATACATTTAAAATACAGGCTTGCACTACATAAAAAAGAATTGGTAGGTAACTTGAGATGCTGGTAGAGAACTACACTGAATTCCTAACTACATTGCTCCACTTTTTGTAACATATACATCTAGAGTTTTATGTATAACCCATTATTGGCCTTATGTTAATTTGAATGAATTTGTTGATCTTATAGATGGGTAGATATGAAAATAAACGTGGTATGACGTATCCTGTCTTATAGGTCTTTTCCAAAACCTGTAGATACCTGGATTCTGCTGTCAACTTTTGTCTGGTTAAGGGAGATAACCTTGTTGTTGCTACAGCAAATCACATTTGTTGTTTTACTACATTTTTTTGTCACAACTTGCTTACACAGCAGTATTGAGCCAATGGAGAAAACTTACTAAAACTAAAAAGCAGGTGAACTTCCACAGGGGCACCTGAGCTATTCCTGCTTGGAGCTAGTGCTTACTACCAGCCCTTTGCTTCATCCACACCCAGGTTTCACAGCGTGCAATAGAGGCTTACAAGTAATATTTGCCCTCTCCTTTCTGCAGAAACGCCACTTTGCCACGGGTCTGGAGAGCCATATTCCTGTATAGCTGCCACAAATGTCTTGGTTTGCACCAAGGGTAACATTGCTTTCACTGGTATCAGTACAAATCACATGACTGAGCAAGAATTTGCTTCATCATGCTACATAAAGCTCTCTTTCAGAGCTTTCTTATCTCTCAGATACCCTAAAGACCATTCTCAGCCATCTGACAATTTGTTTAAGAGCTGGGATGAGAATTTCTGCCTGCTGAGACGTACAAGAAGGTTGTCTAAACCACCATAATGGACTAGTGGTCATTGGATTTGAAACTGGGAAGAAGGAAGAGCACAGTGGGCCAGATATGTTATGGCTTAGCATTGCCATAATGACCCCGTGATTGAAATAGTGATTCAAGTGAATGTGCTGATTTTAGACAAACGCCCCAGTGTGGGCATTTCTACCAGAGCTAGTCACTCTCAACACTCTCCATAGCCAGGATAGACAGGTAGCGATGTTCAAGCACTTCCTTAAGGGAATGAACTGTGCTGGAGATCTGATAGGAATAGTGTGCCCCTCTGCCTGGCACCTGGCTGATGGTGGAGCCTTCGTGGGAGCTGGACTCTGTCCTGCTGTATGCCCAGAATCCTACACTTGGGCGCAGAAAGAACTCTGCTGTGCAGAATAGAAAAACAAAGGCCTTTAGGAAAGTTAATTATTTGTTTTAAGCATTTATTTACCATCTAAAGTGCAGAGGTCCCTCTGCTGGGCTTTGTTGGACTATGTCCTCTCTGTGTTTTACATGGAAATAAACTGTGGTACAACTAGCCTGCTGAATACTCTTGCTTCTTGTTTTTCTCCTGAGCTTCGCTCCTTCGTTTGTCAAAAATGCCTGTATGTTAACTCATGCCTGGGAATGCTACTTGGAGTAAAGGAAATTTTTCTCTCTGAGAGGAAATCAGCTCACGGCTGAACCAAGGGAACAGCTGAGGCTGAAGGGAACTCTGGGGATTGCCTAGTCTAATCCTCTGCTCAAAGCAGAGTCCACTACAGCAGCTTGCTTAAGGCCTTGCCCGCCTGAGCTTTAAATATTTCCAAGGATGGAGACTCCACAGTCTCTTCGAGCAACCCGTTCTAGTGTTTGACCACATTTGCAGGGAAAAAAAAGGTTCATTTTTATGTATAAACATAGGAGACAGGACCCCCCAGATCCTTCTGTCCGAGGGTGATTTCCAGCCTGGTCTCCAGGCTGTCCTGGTGCATGGGCTTATTCCTCCTCGGGTGCAGGGCCTGGCATTTCCCTTTGCTGAGCTGGTTCCCGTCCACCCGTTTCTCCAGGCTGTTGAAGTTCTGAAGGACAGTGCAGCGATATCAGCTATTGACCACTTCAGTTTTCTATGTCTGCAAACTTGCTCCCTGCTCCACTGTCAAGGCAATTAGTGAATATGTTAAAAAGAATTGGCCCCTGTATCAGCCCCGGGAAAAAGAGCACCACTGTTGAATTATCTGTCCTTCATTCCTTCCTCAGTTTGCCAGTTACGGGATGTTACGGGAGGCATTGCTGAAAGCCTCACTGAAGTCAAAATAAACAGCATCCGTTGCTCTGCTCTTTTCCACGGAGCCGGTCAGCCCATTGCAGAAGGGGCGGGTGTAGGCCCTGTTTGCCGTGCCGTATAGATGCAGACCCTATAGTGTTCTTTGCAAGTGCTGGGCAAAGCGAACATAGGCAGTCCAGAGGCGCCTGCTCCCGAATAGCGCGAATGGGGACTAATCCAGACCATGTCATCCAGGTGCTTGGACACAAAAGCGCTATAGGCATAGGCTAAAGGATAGGATGCTCCACGTCTCAGTTGGATGCTTCTGGAGACTGCCCTTAGCACTAAGACTTATTGGCATATAGAGGTGCTGGAACTTGCTTGCTTTGGTGGGATTCACAGGGCAAGATTGATGAAGCAAACAGACACTACAGTGCTCACATGGCCAAGCACTCCTAACTCTAGATATCTCAAAACACTATAGGTAGATTAAATTTGTTTATTTTTTCAGGACAGAGACTGCTTAAGTACAAATGATCCAACACCTTAAAGCATGATTTCTTGAGAAAGCTGCATGTTTGCAGCTTTATAAAAGAGATTTCAATATTTCTCTGTCATATTGGGTGGATGTCTGAAGTGCAAGGGTCCCATGGGAGTCTGTGTTGGATTCCGTACAGTTCAGTATTTTAAATAATGGCTTAGAGGATGAAATTGAGAGTGCTTCTATCCAAATTGCAAATGACTCTGAGCCAGGAAGGACTGCAACTATTTGGCAGAAGGGAGTTAGAATTCAACATGATAAATTGAGGAAGCGGCTGAAATTGATATAAGCAGCCTCTGTCCTGGCAAAACTCAATAAATGAAAGCTATCTATCGTATTTACTCTGAGATATCTAAAGTTAGGTATGCTTTGCTATTTGAGTAGTGTTGTATCTTCAGGAAACAGAACTGTGAAGGACAAGACCCATGAGGGAAAAATCAAATATACAAATGCTGCATGGAAGATATCTGGCTATGCCACTAGGCTGCAGTCAAAAACATGGGGGAATCTACCGGGTCACTGAACAGACATATGCCAACCGCAGACAGCTCCCTGTCTTTGGGAGGGGTTTATAAAGATCACCCAGGTGAGACTTGCTAGGGAAGCACCTTATTCTCTTTAGCAATGGGCAGTTTCATGGGGAGCACCAGGCTCAGTTTTAGGCACCACATTTTAAAACAGAAATAGATTAGAGAGAGCCCCAAGAAGAGCACCTGAGCTAATATGAAGGCTGGCAATATGACTGTAAAAGTTAAATTAAATGGACAGTTTACTTTTGAAAAAAAGTGAGTTAGAGAAGGTGCAGAATAAGACTTTTACTGCACACTAAGAATTTTAAAAACAAGGCTACATTTGCATGTTACCCATGCATTGATAATAAAACAAGAAATAAGCTGCAGAACAGGACATTCAGGTTGGGTATTAGGAAACTTCTCTAACTGCAAGGGTGGCACTGGAATAAGCTATGAGCTGAGGCTGTAAAGCTCTGTTGTCTGACACTTAAGTACAGATTGGACAAGCATTTTCTCCTTTTGCAGGCACCCTGGATTCTGTCTCAGGCGGACAGATTAACTGGCCGCACCAAACCGCTCGCACACCCATACTTCTACAGTTCCTCGATCATCTGAAAAAGGAGAAAGCACCTGGGTTTTCTGGGCAAAGTCAAGGTCTTTTAAAAGTGCATCTCCTAAATACTATATAAATAGGTTTCAAATAGATTTAAATTATCATGGAAAACCTTGAGGGCAACGGAATTCTCTTTGCAAAATAGGAGGATGTGTTTTAATTTCCACATTTCTCTTCATTTTCTGGGTGCTCTTCAATAGATATGAAAAGATCCAAACGTATTTTATGTGACCTATTACAGAGTTTTGTATAAAGAGACTTAGTAAGGGAATTAGGAGAACAGATTTCCCTCTCCTGTATTTCAGTTCAATTAAGAGCACAAATTACAAGAAATCTCATGAGAAAAGCTGTTAGGTGAGGTTTCTGGGACAACATAGAGAATAAATAGAACCAGAGGTGTTTAGGAGAAGATGTGAAGCTTTAAAATAATTTTTATTATTTGAATTTAGCCTAAATTATATTCTGATTTTTTTTCCTAATGCTGAAGTATTTCAGGCAGGAGAGATTATTTTCCATTGATAATTTCATGTTATGATAGAAAGAATGTAATGGTTTCTTTTATTTTCCAGCATCTTACAGGATTGTAAAATCACATCTAAATTGAGAAAATACCTCAGTTTCTGAAAGAGGTGCAACTGCCAATTTTTAATCCACTAGTGCTCCAAGCCAACAAAGGCTTTCTATAAAAATTCTTTCCATGTTTACATTTATTGATTTGAGTATATCCAACCACCAACATACCAGCTACTTCCCTAGAAGTCTATAGGAAAGGAAATCAATTAGATTGTATTAAGACTGGATATGCAATCTGAAGAGTCTGGGTATCTGGAGACTAATTTTTCTTGAAATAGTTAATTTCACGATCATTTCTGAGATTCCATTTTGTATGTGGTTTGAGAGAGTGAGTTAAAGTGCCTTGGAGCTCAGAGAGCAATTACTTTTGACACACTGCAGAATGAATAGCGTACCCACTGGAATATAAAATTATTCTGTTTGGAAGCATACTCGGCCCATGATTCATAAAAATACCAATATGTTACTATGTGTTATGTGAAGTTTGAGAATTACCTTTTTACCACCCCTAGCATTTAAGGACTATTTCTTGGTTTTAAAGTGCATGTAAGAATTAAAGGGTTTAGAGCAATAATTGTATTAGTCTTGACAGTGGCCTTAGGAAGGTGCAGTGACAAAAGTCAGAGTCTCTTGACCTTTATAAAGTTTTCTGATTGTGGCAGGGCCAGTGCAGTCATTTTTGATTCAAAGACCATAGGATGCTCTCAGCCCACAAACTCCCCTCTGACCAGTAGATACATTATGCATACAAGCAAATCATGGCCTTATGGCTCTTCAGGGTAAAGCTAGGTGTGCACAATCACAGATAATAATCACAACTCTGTTTTGTGCATTAAAAATCTCCAAATGACATTTTTTTTTGTGTGTGAAATCTATGACAAGTTACAATTGCCTCTTCAAGTATTTCAATGTTGTCTTAACAAAACAGGCTAAATGCTGAAATCATCCCTTCACCTGGATTCATCCTCTGGAAGAAACTACTTCAATGAAATTAGGTTTTTTTTGTTGTTGTTTTTTTTTTTTTTTTTTTTTTCAAAACAGGGTTTGGAAATCAGGTTTACATTTCTCCAGAATCATAAAATCATGAAATACAGTGCATACCTTCATGCTAAAAGCTCATGGATAAAACCAGTCCTGTATTTCTGAGAAATTACAAATTCAGGATTGCAGCTGTTTGAACAAGCGAAATGGAAAGATTATAACAAAATACTTGGAAAAAACAATGTCAGAGGAATAAGTGAAGGTACTAGTTTTGCAAGCCCTGGGCTTTTCCTGCCATGTGTGTAGAATTGATGGAGTGTAAAACTTTAGCAGACAAATCCAAGTAGCTCATGATTTGATGTGTGGATTAGGAAAAATATGAGGCTAACTACAGAAATTTACAGCATCGGGTACAGATAGAGACAGTCTCAGATAAAGCAGTGTGATGTCCAAAACCTGGTGCTTCTGACATTCTGGAATCAGGTTTGCCTGGGATTTAGGTCACTTTGCATGGCCACAGATCTTTGGCTCAGAGCTGTTCAAATCAGAAGAAATTTTTTAACAATGTTTTCAATAAGGATACATGAACTCTTATTCAGCAGAAACTTTCAAAATTAATGAAAACCAAACAGCAGCTGTCATGTATTAAAGATTGTACAAAAGATGCTGCTGACAGGTTTTAATCTACTTCAAGTAAGTATTTGCATTGCCATAATGCTATAACTAGAACCTGGTTTTCTGACTTTGCTCTTGGCGTCCTGATGCACGTGCCAAACACTGTAAATGTCCGAACAGAGCCTATATCCTCCTTTTACAATCTATGAGCCCCCAGCCAAGGGGATGAGGGGGAACTGGCATTGCCCAGCAGGAAGAAGAGTGTGACACCAAGCTGAGCAGCTCTGGCCCCATCCTAGGGTTAGCAGGGGTTCGCACCAGATCTCTACAGGGTTGCTTCTCTCTCTTGTGAGGTCTCAAAGAGATCTGGCAAAGGTCAGTGTTCCTGTCTCCATGAAGCACTCGTGCTGGCGGGACCAGCCCCAGGCTGTGGAGCGCCGCTCTGCACACCGCGGCGATAGTGAGCAGGTGGGCTGCGCGCGTGTTCCTCAGCTATTCCACCTTCTCTAGAGGCCTCAGGGAGCAGATCTGAGAAAACACTGCGTAATTAGCTCAACAGACTCCCTGAACCTGGAAGTAATTGGAGTCTTAATTCACTTTTCACAATATGCTTTGTTTTTATGAACCTTGTGTGGAGCACCCACTATGTAAATAAATTATATTTGCACTCCTTTTCCTCTTTTCCCCACACCGGGCTCATTTAATACTCACTTGACTTGTATCTTAGAAGCAAATATTCAGAGACCGGAAAGACCAGAGCTCTTTAGTTTAAACAAATCTCTTGCTGTGGAGCTGCAAATTTAGTTTAGTCTCGGCAAAAAAAATAAGCTTTAGCAGTCTTTGGAGGCATTTTTATTAATATATTAAAAACCTTATTAAATCATTGCTGCCTGGCTGCCTTAGTGTCTGAAAGGTTGCCTAAAGATATAAGGTTAATTCAACATAGCAGACAGGTATCTGCATCTGGACTTGAGTGGGATTTGAGGTTTATCTCCAGGGAGCAGGGAAATCCTGGGGAGAGATATCTCAGCGAGTGACGAATTGAGATAGGTTAAGGCACAGAAAGCAAGACCATGAGCATGGCCATGTTACGGTATGAGGGTGCTCTCTGCAGTAGCAGGGGTTTGCAGGAAGTGTGTTTGCAATGTGCTCATCCCTCTGACATGACAGGTCACATTAACTCACCCCCCTCCACGTGAGCAGATGAGCAGAGGGCTGCGGTGCCCGGGGCACAGACACAGACCGTGTCCCCTGTCCTTGCCAAGGTCAAACCACAGTGCGGAGACTCCTTGGGGCCCTGGAAGTTGCCCTGTAGGGCCCGTCTCTTAAGACAGATATCCCATACTCTGTTTTTTGAATTTGCAGGTAGCCTTTATTGACTCTGGTGTTCATCCATTTTTATGTGGTTTATCTCCTTCCAGCCCTTTGTTAGCTGTGAATCAAGAGAACATAAAGATTAAAGCATAAAAAATATGAGAAGCTTTTATGGATTTTCCTCCAAAAGCATTAAGCCTCTATTTTAGGAAAGATGGATGAGTCCTGGTGACAAACAAGGCATGTAGATTTAACCTGCACTCAGGCACTTTTGAGGTGTTACTTGCAGAGAAAGCTGGAGCCCTTTGCAAAAGGTAGGGAAGCCATGTAGGTGATCGGTAGGAAAAGAAGAATCATCCTTAGGGATGGGGGTCTGTCCTACAATAAAGACTGGATTCTAACTAGGTTGTGGCCTAAATATGATGGGAAGAAAGTGCTCTGTCCTGATCAGATGCTCTTCATAAATATCTCCTGCAAATCAAATTGATAGTCAATATTGCACCAGACTATTAAATACCCATTGCATGACAGACAGAGCAGTATCTGGAGCACTCATCTGCGAACACAGAGAGCCAGCTTTCCATCCCTCATCCAACACATATTGAAGTACTTTATATGCAAAGTGGAAGAGTTTCAAGAATAGAAAAACAAGTAAAACCATTGCAGAATTTCTTAGATCAGTGGGGAAAACAACAAACGAAAGTCAAAATCCTGACTTTGAGTATAGCACTAGGATGGGATATGCATTGGAGCAGCCCAGGCTACCCCTGCTCCCATCCCCTTGATTGTCTTATTTTCCTACATGGTCTGCGCCCCTACATTTATTAAAAATGACCTAACAGCACGTTTCAAGTAAGCAAAATGCCTCATTCAAACCAAATGGAACTGGTTATTTTTTTAAGTGCCATCCTTTTTTTTTTTTTTTTTTTTTTTTTTTTTAAATTTCCTTTGAGCAACTGATGCTTTGATTTATTAAAGGAACTTAAAAACAGCTGTACTTTTGCTTCAGGTTTGCTAGTGCACTTTTTCACTGCTATTGCTGAGTAAAATGAGAGGGCAAAGCCATCAGTAGACTATTTCCCTATGATGGTAAAGAAAACACTAAGGTTTCTTCTCCATAACACGTGCAGGAGAGAGGACTGGGAGACAGAACAGGATATTGCTCTCTCACTCTCAGTTGGTTACATGTCGAGATTTCCCCTGAGATTTCCTATGTTACCTCTCAAATAATCTATATTGTGGAAGGGCTTCAAGCATTTCTCTTTCTTTACAGATTGTGTAATAGATGGGGAGTGCCAAAAGAAGAGTCTTATCATAGAGGTGCTCTCCATTTCTACCTAGATGCCTTGCTTCAATGCAAACAAAAAATAATTAAAACTCCTCCTTAACTGTGAACACTCTAATTGCTCTCACAGTCATATTCCTTATACAACCATATACCAAGACCTACGTTAAAAGGAAATTAAAATTGCAAGGTTAAACACTTGGAAATTAGGAAACACCAGAATAAAAGTCATTTGAGTGATCTTCCGTCTTCTTCCCCCATACACTGTGGTGTAGCATTTAATTCACTTAATAAAAAGAACATTTCTTATATTTTTATAAAAACAGCAAGAACAAAATTCCCATGCTGCCACACAGGGCCTTGCACAGTTTGGCGTCTGAGTTAAGTAATTTGTTTAAGAAGTCGAAATCTGCTGTTCAGCTTCACCTCCAGGAAGAAGAGGATCCCTGCATGGCCTGGGCAGTGGAACAAGAGGGAGACACAGATTTTACCTGTGACACCACAGCTGTATTCCAGGATCACCTGAGCTGTTCCCAGCTTGTCCATGGTCAAACTCACCTCATTCCACTTTTGGTTCCTGCCCATGCAGTGGATGCAGGAGTAATCATGGAGATAGTCCTGCGCAAACCTGGGAGTTTTTGTAGTCTCATTATAAGGCGACTCCCCTTACAAACTTCAAGGTCTGCTCCAGCACTGGAGGCTGCTAAAGCTCCAAAATGAAACATCTTAATATGGGAGAAAAACCTTCCCTAGTCTCCTTCTAAACAAAGAGCTCCTAAATTATTTCGGTTGGAAGTTCTATAGAAAATCAACCCAAGAGAGATACCAATACTTCAAATTTTCAAATTGGGTGTAAAAAAAAAAAAAAAAAGAAAAGTTTAGGAAAGTTTTAAGCAGCTGAACAAAAGTCCTCATAATGGCAAATCTGAGGACACCTTTTAACAGTATGTCCTGCCACCTGTGCATCTGCCAAGAGCCTGTTTGATCCCTCCTGCATTTCTGATGGGTTGTCTAGGGAGCAACTCTGCAGCCTGGGGGAAGTACAGCCATTCCTGGCACAGCCTCGTGGCCTTGGCCATGGCAGTATTTCACATCAGCAAAATGAAAAAAAGAATAAATGAATTGAAAATGTCTTCAGAGCAAACTTTAAGTAGGCAGAAGCTGAACGCTCAGTCGGAATGGATCTAGGATTCCAGTCCTCTAAGTAAAACAACTACAATCAACTTATAATGACAAATGGGACTTTTTACTTCTCTTTTCTTCTTTTGTCCAAAAATATTAAGTATCAGAGATAATAAATAAACCTTGTAACAATCTCCTTTGCAAGAAAAGAAAATCTCATAAAACTTTCATAGCTGAGACAATGCTTTTGACTTACCACATTTCTGAGATAATTAAACTAAATATTCAGACTGTGTATATGCCTCTAGACAAATACTTAATCATCTGCTTTTTTCTGTTTCTGTTGTAAGGGTAGTTATTTATGGTAATTTGCCAGTGATGAGTGGAAAGCAATACTGCTAATTGTCTCGCTTTACTGTTCTGCTGGACATGCTGGAATGCAGATAACACACTCTGGTGTATTAATGGTGTAAAGGGATTTATGGTTACTGTTCTCATGGACGCTAATGGAGTTAACGCACATTCATAAATCCCATAAGCTTCCATACAACAGAATGTTCACTAGCAGGAGGCCTGACCAGGAAATATTGAGAAATATTCTCCTAATTTGTTACATGTCATTCCCTGGAGAGCCTGTCAGAACTGAAGATGCTTTGATAAATATAATCAAAATATAGAATATGGCAAAGGAGTTCTACATCCCATTAAATTCCCACCACAGCAGGTCCTCTGGAATGAAAGGCTAAAATCCCAACGTGACATCTCCTCAAGGGATGGATCTTTGTGGTCCAGGCAATGGAGGAGCAGCAGGGTCAGTCTAGGTGGCAGCAGTGCCACTGACTGCTCTTGGGTTTTTCCCAACTGACAGGGGTGTGTGTGCACCCTTGCTGCTCGCTTAGCTGTACATTAGCTCTCTCACACCTCTCCTACTGCACCTAATACCACTACCCACCTGTTATGGGACTTTCAAAGCTCCCATCTGTGGCCTCTCTGCCATTACCAAGAAGAATTTATCACCATCCTCTTGGCAACTGCCCCTTCAGGTAGTTGCAGGCTAAGATTCATTACATCCTCCCCCTTAGCCTTACATCTGCCAGACAAAGCAAGCACAAAAACCTCAGCCTCTCTTTGTGGGCTATGAGCTCTAGGCTCCTGACCATCCTGGTAGTCCTCAGCAGGACTCTCTCCAGTGGAACTTAGTTAGACAAAAGTGTATACAATATGGATAATACATGAGATGACTGGACTGCTATGAAAGCCCCTGATTAACAAGAGTTTAAAGCTTGCCTTCTCTTCAGTAAATAATCAGATCAGCAAATATCTTTGACTCTGGCAGTAGTCAGTAGCTTTTTAGTGATCCTTTTTAGAAGTAGGTAAGTTTTTTACAACTAAGCCTAATTAGCTTCTTAAATATAGAATTTTGTATGGTTATCTGCTATAACAAAAAGTTGTTCTGAGTGGTCTTTGAAAAGGAAACCATTCTGCTGACATTGCAGAGAGAGCTGAAAAGAATTGTTTTAAATATATGAATTAGCATTTTGATATCACTTGCCCCTAAATATCCAAACCTTTGCATACATCAAATAGTTTACTAGACCTTTGGCAGATGTGGTAAGAAGAAGAAAGTATTTTCAACATGTGGTCCCAAAGCAAACTTCTCCAGTGCTGTCGAAAATGCAAACTTTTCTTGGCAAAAATAAAGAAATGTTCTCTGGGCAAAATTAGGATTCTTTGGCATAACAGTGTACTCCAGCTATCAGCTTTCAGAAATTTTATGACATCTAAGGAAAAAAAAGAAATGGGAAAGGAAAGCTGAGGCATGTGCAGGATTTGCTTATGGGTTTTGCTTGGAAGATGATGGACTTCTCTCCCAACTCCATTGCACTGTTCATGTGTTATTCACATGGAATCTGTTTTTAAGGCCAGATGAGACTAAGGTTTTGTACTTTTCCAGTGGCCCACCTGCATCTCTCCACCTGCCAAGACACTACCGTGGAATACAAAAAGCAACCACACACTTAGTTCTGTGATTCATGCTTTTTTGGTAGTTCTTCAATCTCCCTAGCATAAGATTCTATGTTTGTGATGCAAACGATGGCCAGTACCTATATGTTCACTATAGATAACATTTGGTTAGAGTTCATTTCAAATAAAGTCAAAAGTTTGAGAGCTGTGAGATCTAAGCTCATCTGGGCGATGAGCTCCCTTCGCAGACAGGGAATAGAAACCGGCATCTTCAAGGGTGACGCCCCCAGCTGTTTTGGAGATGAGCCTGTGTGTTCCCAGTGACTCCCAGGGAACTTTCCTAGATCTTCTGGGCGACAGCTAACCTAAGTGGCTGCAGGTAGGTCTGATGGATCGCACTTTTAGGGATTAAACTGAGATACCAGGCCCTTTTATGTCCATGCTCTGCAAGGAGTGAAAACAATTCGTGGTTATTTCTTTGTGTGCTTTTTTACACACCTCTCTGGCTCTTCCTCTTATTTCTCCCTTTTCCAAGCTCTGGCTTAGATCTGTCTGGTTAGAAGCCAGAGCCAAACATATGTGGGTGACAGTCAATAGGGATTATTGCTGAAGGTGCTGTCATAAAACTGGATCACTAGAAAGAGAAAATGGATATTAAAATGTGTGTTTATGGAATGTTTGCCAAGCAATAACTTATTAGACAAGCAACACTGGTCCAATTTTCCTGATAATACTTTGTTTATATCATCCAGCGTTCCTTCACTTACTGTTGTGATATACCACTTATTTCTTTAGGAGTGTTCCAAAAAATAAGAAGAACATGTTAAGTACTAAGAGGACCTTTGGGACATCAAAAACTGTCTAAATTCTTTGAATTCATTTGCCTTTAAAAACATAAAATATTTCATGAACTAATGAAATTCATCACTGAAATTCACCTGTAAACTGTAAGTGTTGTTGAATTCAGCTTCTCAGAATACCCTCCCTACTAGACCAGCCCTTTCCAGTGATTCTTTTCCAATCTTAGAGGCACACCAACAGATCAAGCGCATTAATTATATTCATAAAATGAAGTAAAAGTATCATTAGAATATTAACAATGTAAACACATGTCTTCACACATGTATTTTATTACCTGTGCAGATTTGCAAATTGATACAGTTAAAGTATATGAATAAAAGAAGAAAAACTAGCAATCAGTCACACATCTGGAGAACCAATTATTCTTTTGACCAATGATGTCATCTTTTTCGTACAAAGTGGTGAGGGAGGCCAAGGGATAAAGCAATAACTCATCTCATAATCTTTATAATTTTTCAGTGGCCTGCTTTGTAAGGTTTGTAATTGTTTTTACTGTACACGTGCCTGAAACAGATGTAAAAGCACATTTGGGGAAAGAAAAACAGCAAAATTGTTTCACTAGTTTTGGGTGGATGAATTTTAGCAATTGCACTTGTCCTGTAGTGAGGTAGTCTGGGCAGGAACAGTCTTGCTCACTTTGGCAGGACCGCAGGGGTATATGTGCCATTTTGAATACGGCCCAGCGAGTCAGCAGGTGGAACTGAGTCTACAGTGTACGTGGACATGTAGTGCAGTCTTCAGTGAGAATACGACACAAGAATATAAAATGTGTGTGACCTCTAGAAGATAACATAGCTGGCTCACATCGCCATGCAAAGAGAGACTGAAACCATCCAATAAAAACACTGTATGGTTCAATAGAGACATTAAAGAGGCTATGAAAGGGAAAATATGGGAATTTAAAGTGTGGAAGAAGTGCCCAAATGAGGGAATAGGAATACTCACTAAACATGGTAGGTCAAATGTAAACAGGAAAATAACAGACTGAACAAGAGGGCTGCTAGAGGACTGGAAGAAGTTAATGTCACTCCAGTCTTCAAAGAGGCCAAGGAGGACCGAGGGAACTGCAGGCCTGAGTCTCACCTGGATCCCTGGAAAGGTGATGGAACAGTTCATCCTGGACACCATCTTCAAGCATGTAAAGGATAAGAAAGAGATAAGCAGTGTCCGGTGATCAGCATGGGGAAATCATGCTTAACCAACCTTCTGTGATGGAGTGACTGGCTGGGTAGATGAGGGGAGAGCAGTTGATGCTGGCTACCTTGACTTCGGGAGGGCTTTTGGCAATGTCTCCCATAACATGCTCATAGGTGAGCTCAGGAAGCGCAGGATAGCCTTACTAGACAGTAAGGCTGAAAAACAGAATGCGGAGGGTTGTGATCAGTGATGTGATAGGTCTAGTTGGAGGCCAGTAGCTAGCACAGTCCTCAAAGGTCTAATCTTGTTCAGCTAATTCATCAATGTCTGGGATGTGGGGACTCTCAGCACATCTGCTGATGATACAAACCTGGGAGGAGTGGCTGAGAGCCCAGGGGGCTGGGCTGCCATTCAGAGACCTGGGCAGGCTCGAGAGTTGAGCAGAGAGGAACCTCATGAAGTTCTACAAAGGCAAGTGCAGGGTTTTGCCCACAGGGAGGAATTATCCCAAGCAGCAGGGTGGGCTGGGAGCTGAGCTGCTGGAAAGCAGCTCTGCAGAGAAGGACCTGGAGTCTTGGTGAGCTCTGAAGAGCCCCTATTGAAATTAGGGAACTGTGGGCCAATATGTGTGAGTTATCATTAGAAACAGCCATTGTGTCAGAGGACTGGAGGATTTCCAGTGAAGCTCCTATCCACAAAACTGCTCTGAAGGGGTCCTATCAACTACGAAGTCTGACTTCCATCCCTGGTAGGATGGCAAACTCATTACTGAATAACATCACTGAACACCTGGATCAGGATGATCTCTGTCAGGGAACAACACAGTCCCTATGAAGGGGTTGCTCCAACATGATAGTGTTAAAGGAGATGGCAGTAGCAAGTATGTGGTTTAAGGACAACCAATGGTATAATCACCCTTGGAGGCACCAAATGTGGATTTGAAAAAGGCTTCTGACAGAGCTCCACAGGAAAGGTTATGAAAGAAGTCAACACTGCTGTGGGACTGGGGAAAAAGTCCTTCCTTCCATGGAAAGGCAATTGAAGGACACAAAGCAAATGATAAAGCTTAATGGTCACTTTTCAGAATGGAGAAAGGTCAGCAGTGGGATGCCATAAGGGATCTCTACTGGGACAGATTTTATTCAACATCATCAATGCCTTGCTGAAGGAAATGTGCATTGAAATGTCCAAGTTTACAGATGATACTAATTTCTTTTGGAAGATCAAATGAAAAGTTGATAGAGAAGAACTCCAAAATGACTTCACAAAAATGAATAAGCAAAAGGTTCACAGAAGAGCTTTAGTGAGATAAATCTAAGGCAGTGTATCTAGGAAAAAATAATCAAAACCATGCTTATATAATGCTGGACTTGGAAATGGTGGTTGCAAACTGGACAAGAGAACTTGGAGTCCTAAGAGACAGTTCTCCAAAATCACTGGCTCCATGTTTAGCAGCACCCAAAGAAGCCAAGCAATTGCTGAAAAAATTGTATTGAGGAAAAAAAAAAAGACATCACATTCCCACTATGCAACACTTTGTACCCTTAGAAGATATTGATGTACCCTCTGCTGTTCTGGTCTCCGCATCTGAAGAGGGACATAATGCAGTCAGAAAATGTGCAGGGAAGGACAATGAAAACAAGTGGTCAAGAAAGATTAATAGGGTTGGGACTGTTCAGTATGGAGAGCAGAAGGCTGAGAGGAGGTTACAGGATTATAACAGCAATGAATACGTTTAACCATTACTCATTAAATTCCAGAAATAATAGGGTGTGCTCATTTAAACAGATCTTTTTTTAAGCCTGAATTTGTTGGTTTTAAAACAGAAAATGCATCTTTCGAAATAGGTAGTGAACTTCTAGAGTTTGATGTCCCAGCAGGTTGTGGTGCTACTGAGCAGTAGAAGGTTCAAACAGGGATTAGACAGATTCATGAACAGTTCAAAAACAAGTATAAAAGGGAAAAGATAGGTATGTACCCAATGACAATCCAGATTAGGAAGCAACAGCAGATGCCGGGGAAGTATGATGGGAAAAGACCACAAAAAAATAGCCAGGCTCACATGCCCTTGAAATAGCTTCTCCTACTGCCAATGTTGCGATAAGGTACTGTTCTCAGCCATCTCCATGCATAAAATAGAGATACTTTTATTTATTAAGCTTTCTTCACACTATGAAACTTGTAACATAGCACACTTTAAAATGTCATACTTGAGAAAAAGAAAAAAAAAGAAAGTGCTTTCTAAAAGCATCCTGGTTTCTAATCTTATCCCAGAGCTGAGGGTTATGTGGAGAATAATTCACTTTGTAATGGAAGAAGACATGTCAGCCATATAGAGGTCAGGATCAACAAAAAAGGGGGAAACTTGGAACAGATCTTTGGTAGAAGTCTACAATGTGAAGCCCACAGTTGTAGTAGCAATGCTGACCACAGGCAGGAGTCATAGCCGTGTCAGTCGTGATCATAGCTGTCGTATGGTTGGTGGAACAAAATAGCCTTCAGAGATTTGTGCTGAACAAAACTCTTCTTCTGCAGAGCTTTGTGTTTGGAGGAAGATGGAACAGCAATTTGGGATTTTCTCCTCCTGTACCCTTCCTTCCCTAGCATTGTCTCTGCTGTGTCCCATAGAGCCTGTGCCTCTGCCTCCCCATCCTGAGGCACCCACCGCGAGCAGAGCACTTCCAGGCATGTTGTGAGGGTGCAGGTGAATATCAGGCTTGGCACTGGAAGGTTCCTGAATGTCCAGACATGTGACCAACATACACTATATAAGTGTAAGCCAGAAAAATTGTCCTCACATCTAGACCTTTGCCTGTGGGCTGTGTATTGGCTTCAACGACAGCTTCAACCATCTGTCCACCCCAATGGAAAGATGTCAAGGCATGTTTTGCCTTCATCTGTACAAGTTCCAAAGGCAGACCTGGTACCTACATCCAGCAAAGTCATTGACTTATGTGTTGTTAAAAATCAGGGTTGTTACCTTTAGGTACCTTTGAAAATCTTCCCTTAAAACACTTCTTAATTTAAGGTTCTTTTTTTTTTAATTTTTTTTTTTTCCATTTGGAAAATGGAAAATCCCACAAGATTCCTCTCATCCCAGGTGTTCTCAGATTTCTACTGGAAAATAAGCCAATGCCTGGATTAATTCCTGGATGGTGTCACTTGATGTAATGCTGTTGAGAACCAGATGTTATTTGCACACACTTAATGCACTTTCAATGCTGCATGTGTAGTATTAATGTATGAAAGTTACATACGCAGTCATTTTCCAATCTTTCCTACTAAACATTGACTGTGTCAGTCAGCTCTCCTGGAAGCCTCTAAGTACTACTGTTAAAGGGTTTTCATACAGAGAAAAATCCAAGCACTCACAGCTTGATCTGAGATTGTCCACAATATGTGTGTGTGTGTGTGTGTGTGTGTGTGTGTGAAAGAGTGTGTGAGAGACTGTTTGTTGCTATGAATATAAATTGGGTGGGCAAAATGGGATGGCATGGGTTTACAACAGGTAGAAATTTGCTTTACAACATGGAGATTTTATTAAACAATAAATTGCCATATTTTTCTTTCATGTGTTGGTCTGCAACTTGTTAAATTGGTTAGGTTTCAGCAACAGAGGCCACTCTAAAATCACCCTGTTAGCATCAAAATACTAACACCTTGGAGGAATTTAAAGTATTCTGTGGATAAAAAGCCCTTTTCAATTAATGTTCAGAAACATTCACTGCATTGTTGACTTAAAGGACAGAGTTCTTTGGGAGAGAAATTGCAATGAAGGGCCTCAAGGAACCATGTAGTCACAAAGTTTTGATGAGAGAGCCTGTTACTTCTTACAGAGGCTCCTGAAATGCTGACTGAAGCAGATGTCTGCTCATTGCTTGGCTCTCTGTGATTTCTGAGCAGCACAGGAGGAATCATGACGCAGAGGGCCCCGGTGGGCCTCTGATGGTTTGGAGACTCTCCTTAAGTCTCGGGAAGCAGACTCTGTCCTTGGGCTGCTGAGAAGCTTGTCACAAACAGGCAATGAACTGATCCTGCCATTGAGCACTCTGCATGGAGTCAGAAATGAATTTAAGTACAAAACTGTTTCTCCCGACAAAATTATTCAAGTGCTCACACCCACAACTGGATCTCTTCCTGGACTCAGCCAATGTGTCCTGCTTTTGGCAGACCCCATCCTAACTTTTTACAGGCAGTATCAGGTCCCTAACAAGCATCCTGTTTTTGCTCTTCTTGCATATATGAGGATATTTTGCCAGAGATGAGGAGGATGAGGGGAATGCGGATTCTGGGTCCTCCTAAGACAGTGAGGGAACAAACCGAGTGCTCTGTCTTCTAAGGGAATCTAATTGCTGGGCCCAACCAGGGCATCCTCCATTCCTTCCTGTGAAGCTGGGCTCCTTTACAGACAGGAGAAATCAGCTTGGCGTTAGGGCACTCGGCAGAGAGGCAGGTTTTGGAGCTTCACACTAGATTTTCCTCATCACTCTTAAAATTATGTACAGTGCTTGAGGTGAGGGACCAAAGCGCCACTCTGGATCTTATACTCATTCTTCTGGATTTCCACCGCGAGTGAGCAGATCATCTTCTAAATAACTTTCATCTAGTTCTTTTTTTCTGATACCAGCTGCTCTAGTCCCGTGCTACAATGAAATCCTTTGCTTGTCTGTTGGGACATTTTCCTTCATCATGAAAACACTGATTACTCCTAGCTGGGAGAATAACTGCTCTGAGATCAGCATATCCTTGATGACAGGTGCATGTCAAGCAGGGGCAGAATCAGCCTCCACCAGTGTCCCTACCATCATGTAATGGTAGGAGTTGGGTGTTGCTCAAACGCACCTTCCCCAACCTTCCCTTGCCTCCTCTGCCAAGGATGCCACATCTAGGGTTGCACTGGCCCCTCCAAACTGCCATGCACCTCATTTGAATGTGTTTCAACCTGCTGCTAATGAAGACAATGAGAGTCTTCTGTAACAGACCATCCATGTGAGTTGGGAAGAAGTGCTCTGATCTTGCAAATCGATTTACAAATTGCCTACATCTTTCTCAGTTGTTAGCTTATTTGGTTTAGTTTTCCTCCACTGCTATCAGCTGGTGCCAGATGAGGGAGAGCAGTCCAGACCAGACTAACCAAGGATCCAAGCCAGCATGGCAAATCTGGAAGGATTTCTCTTTTCTGCAGCTACAGCAGCAGCAGCTACAGCTTTAGAGCCAGTACTTCACGGTCCCCCGTGACTAGCACAGATTTAAAACTCGTGTGATGTTGCTTGGTTACACTCAAATACAGGTCCTGTACATGTCCCAAGGACTGCCCTGTACTTAATCAAAAGTAACAAATACTATATAAACACACCAAATTCAGGGGCATGTGTTATTAATTGAAAAGAGCAAGGGTGACAGTACTGCTCATAAATTTCTCTGCATATTCTCTACATATTAAACAGAAATTGTTGAAAACATAACTCTTACCATATATAACCTGTAAAAATGGAAAAAAACATGATTCATTGCCCATTGATAGCTCAAAGAAACTAAACCTATGGAGCAAAACCAAGTGAAAGCAGTCCATCCGAATCAAACGAAACAGTATCCAAGTTAACAACAGACAAGATTCAGACTCTGGCTATAGCCACAGATCAAAACATTCTTCTGCATATAAACATCCTGCCATGAGGGCTGATCAACATCTCACATTAGTAATACTATATTCCCTGAGAAGGGATTTCAGGGCATGCATCAGCACAAAGGACGTGAAGTTCAAAGCCAACAATAAGAAAACAATTAGAAACAGATATCTCCTACTCAAGGACTCCACCAAGCATGGCAAGCTTTTTTATTAGCACAATAATCCCTGCCATGGCTAGGCGAGCTCTCAGAGAAGTAGTACAAGAGACAAAATAGTCTGGAAAAATTAGAATAACATTATACTAGTGGTCAGCGTTTTACATGTGCATACTGGGAAACAAAAAACAGAGAAAGCATGAGGTAGCAATAAACAAATGAAAAGATTCGGACTTTTGAGAAAAAAATGAGCTTCAGTTTATGTTAGGTATTTTTACATTGAACATACACCAAATTGGAAGATTTCACAGTCTTATTTATGAGTGTGAAGCTCTTCCAATAAAGGGATTATTCCCATTTTACATGTGGGGACACATGTAAAGGTACCTTGCCCAGGTAACCTCTGAGGAAGAGGGGGAGTCAAAATGGTTCTTTTCAGCACGAGCCAACCTTGGACCACACTTCTTTTTTTAACATAATTTTTCTGTACTTGCATATCATCATGCAGTATGTATGTTACAGTAGCTAAATAGATGCATAATGTTATCATGATCCGTCAGGAAGGCCTACGTCCTTCTACTACTGAGCTTCTTTTGAAGGTTTGTTTTATGAACCAGTCTACATTTGCACTTCTGCTTCAGGGGCTCCTTTTCTCTCCCCAAATTTTATTCTGCTCCCGGGTTTTTGCTGTAGCAGTTAGGAAAAAAAATCCCATAGTTGCTGTGATAGTGTTAATCACAAAGTGTTAAAATAAACAGCACTTCTAGTATTAAGACAGGGCTATGCAATGGCCGGGCTGCTGTGTTATGCTCTTCTGCCATCTCTTTCTGCTTCCTGACAGCCACTCCATCACGCAAGGGCTTTACGTGTGCTGACACAGAATCCCCTTTAGAGTTGTCACTGTAGTTAGTTCAGGTCACTCTACAATTAGTTTATCTTCTCTGGTATTTATTATTCTTGTGATTTTTTTTTTTTTTTTTTTTTTTGGTTCCTTGGCAATTTACTGTCATACAAATGAATCCTGATAAAGCACTGGACAGCTCTTTGCTCAGAGGTTTGCTGGAGAATGAGGCAAGAGGCCACTGTAGATCCCTTAACCCCAGGCAGGACCTTCCTGGCAGAGGCTATTTGCAGAGGGACATGTTTACATGTGGGAAGGAGCCCAAGGATCCCTGTTATTAGCGCTTCTGCTGAAATCACAGAGAAGTTGTATTATAGCTCCTCTTTTAAATAGGAAAGGTAATTGCACAGGAAGGTTTATTTGGGAAGCATTCGTCTTCATCAAATAATATGCCTTTCATATCAGAGTGTACTTTAATGTGGTTTCATATCAGAGTGTACTTTCATGTGCCATGTCATAAAAACATTAGAAATCTTGGCTAAGATCTAATAGCAAATCTTTTATTGCTCAAAATTAGTTCTTCAAAAATAAAAAATTTGGTGGAAAAATATAAAATGAAGTGGAGCCGAGGCAGAGGAGGAGGTATTTATACTAGAGGAGTGTATCTCCTCAGCATGTTCCTCATGTGGATGCCGTGCCTATCACTGATGGCGCTTTTAAGTACTTGAATGTAGGGAGGATGGGGCCAAACTCTTCTTGGTGGTGTCCAGTGACAGGACAAGGGGGAATGGGTGCAAGTTGAAACCCAGGCAGTTCCATCTCCATGTGAGGAAGAACTTCTTGACTGTGAGGGTGACAGAGCCCTGGAAGAGGCTGCCCAGAGAGGCTGTGCAGGCTCCTTCTCTGGAGATCTTCCCAACCCGCCTGGCTGCCACCCTGTGCCCCGTGCTCTGGGTGTCCCTGCTGGAGCAGGGGGGTTGGGCTGGATGACCTCTAGAGGTCCCTTCCAACCTCAACCCTCCTGTGGCTCTGTGTGATTCTGTTACACGCGGCCCTTCTCTCCCGTGCTCTACAGCCAGGAGACTCTTAGGCAAGGATTGAAAAGAGCGAGTGAGGAGGATCCCTCTGCTCTTTGTATTGACAGCATAAGTCATTTGTTAATTACATCTGAGAAAACAAAAATCTCCTTGAGATACGTGAGCAGAGCGCTAGCGGTGCAGTGCAGTCCCTAGGCTGGGGTGGTAGAGAGATTGCCTTTGGGCAAAAGCAACATCCCCTCTTGAATTGCCCAAATCTTTGGCAGCTCTTAGGAACATGAACCAAGTAATTTTCTAACTGTGCCTTATTAAAAGCAAGTTACAGAGAAGAAAACAAAAGTTTAAAAAGTGGATAGGGGCAGTGATGAATTGCAGACCTGGGCCTGAGCGGCAGGTGGGGAGCAAGGACCTTGCGAGGAGCCGCGCGCAGGAAGGTTGCGCAGGGGACTATCTGTGGGGTTGTATCTTCTAGCAATAATTTCTCCAGCAATTCTCTACACTTGTGGAACAATTATAGGCTCCCATGAAATAGCTGGTGCTTCTATTTAATGATGACCCTGTTCAGAAAGACTTTGCACTGTGACAAGAGGTCCGTGAGGTGAACAAAGAAAAGGTGGAATGTAACTAAAAAAGGTGGAGTGGAGAATATTTTGCAGCTATGAAGCCACATTCAGATCGATTAAATGCATAAAGAGAGAAAATCTTCCACCTTTCTTTCACACACACATAAGCTTTCAGGAAAAACTTCATTAACTTGCCATTTTGTTTTAGACAGTTCTGCTGTAGAAGCTACTATTATTTCAGCTATCTAAATTCATAAAGGAGTGTAGCTTCTTCTTGCAAATATCATTAGTGGGTGTTAGCAGTTTGTATTCCACCTATAACAGTGATTCACTAGAAATGACTAAAATAACTCTGAAGAATTGTCCTTAAACTTGGTTGTTAGACAAGACAGTTAAGAAAGGACACCAAACCCATAAGAAACACTTTAGCAGCCATAGAAATCAATCACCCCCAAATTAACGAGAGAGAATCACTGATGAAGCAAATATGGTGAATTATTTTTTGAAATCTCCTCAAAATGGGCCCGGTTCTGAGCCCCACTGCCCACCTGCTTCTGAACAATAGGTTTCAACTGGGATGAAAAGGCAAACATATAGTTGTTCCTATTCCTAGACTGGTCTAATACAAATCTTGAAAAATGGAGCAGTGCTCATTCTGTGGGTAGAAATCTTAGAAGCATGTCCATATGCAGTACATTTCATCTTTAAACTATTTTCAGTCTTCTGTAGTTATTTTGCCAATGACATTCCTTTCTATCCTAATTTCTCTCCCTTCTCCCATTACATAAACATGCTGTCACATTATTATCAAGCTTTTCCTGAGCATTGGGCCCATGGTAGACAAAAAAATGGGAGCATTAGTCTTTTTTTTTTTTTTTTTTTCCCCTCATTTTTTTTTTTTTCCCAAAAAAAAAATAAAATCCTGCAGGAAAAACCCCCCCCCCCCTTTTTTTTTTTTTTTTAACAGACATTCTTAGATGCTGCAACTCGTTCAATGTTTTTAATTGGAAAAATGATTCCTTAAGACAAGACAGAATCTATTTGTGTGCTTTGGGGTTTAAAATGGAGACTTTCAAAGAACTGCTATCGATCAAAGTGCCGTAGCCATTGCAGGGGGAGCAGCCTGAGGAAAGCCAGTGCCTGAGACTGACAAAATATTCTGTGGCTTATGAAGACCTGCTTGGACAGCCTGGGGCTGTCACTCTTAGCCTGGCTGTGGCAGACAAAATGTAAAATTCTCCTCTGCAAGGTAACTGCTGTAATTCAGGTCTGGTTTATTCGTGTGATGATAATCTGCTGGGAAGGGTCAGTGCGTTATTGCTATGTAGAGCAGAGGAGGGTGTTGGGAAGGTCACGGCTGGTTCACTGTGCTGGGCGCTGGGGTTCATCGGGAGCCACCACCAGCACAGGCTACCATGCGCATTGCTGGAACATCAGCATCACAGAGTCCTGCTGAGCGAGAGGACCAGCACTTGGGCCACCTAGCTGCACATATTGCTGGATATGTAAAAGCAGTTTGTGCCCATGGCAAGGCTGGCCACCCCTGCACTGCACTGCAGCATAAGGAAGAGCCTTGCATGGCAAGAGCCCACAACGCCCTCCAAACCTTTGGAGCAAGCTGTTTTCCAGGCTCCCACCAAGCTGCTCGTCTGCAGGAGTGTGATGTTCATGTGCCCAGAGCTATGAATGTGCAAAAGAGATGAGCACATGCTGGAGGCTACTCTCGGATCAGCACTATGTACTTACATATTCTTGAAAAAATGTGTGGTAAATAGGGACAGTAGAGGCCTAGAAAATGGGGAAAGTTAAAAAAAAAGCATACAGGAAGGAAAAAGAGTGAGGATGTAGGAAGGAAAACAGTTGTTCATATAAGGTGGAAATAGCTTGGAGACAAAAGCATGTGGATGAGAGCCAGCTGGGAGAAGGCAGAGCATGAGTCTCCTGTGGGAAGCCATGGGGAGCTGGTAAGGGCATAGATTGAGTATCTTTGTACAAAATGGTACTCTGGTACCTAAGAAAGCCTGGTTACATCCCTCCTAGTCAATTAAACAGGCCATGGAACCTCCCTGCATGCTGCAACCTGCCTGTCTATACTGATGAATAGCTAGAGGGTCCTGGCCCAGTGTAGGCCCACATAAGCTTCAAGACAACCAGCAGTGTTCAGCAGTGAGCTGCTCAGCCAAGAGCACATTTACAAATGGGTACATTGCAAATGGCCGTAGTTTTAGAGTCAAATAGCTCTGCGTGTAGGTCATGCTGGGCCAGCTAGCCCCAATGCCAGAAGGCAGCCCTAGCGCATTTAATTTACCAGTAGAGATAAAGCCCTTTTGTACATGCTTGTGGACTGGGACTAACTCAAGGCCAACTCAGGAGGTCTTGGACATGACCAAGGCACCTGCACACAAGTAACGTATTGCCCTGCTTCACTAGACGATGTCCCTCTTAAGGGAGGGTGTCAAGAAGACGGAAACAGACTATTTTCAGCAGTGGTCTGTGATAGAATAAGAGGAAATGGCCACAAAATTTGAGGAAAAAAACTTCTTGACTGTGAGGGTAACAGAGCACTGGCACAGGCTCCCCAGAGAGGTTGTGAAGGCTCCTTCTCTGGAGATCTTCAAAACCTACCTGAACCTGATCCTGTGCATCATGCTCTAAGCGACCCTGCTCAAGCAGGGAGGTTGGACCAGATGATCTCCAGAGGTCCCTTCTGTGCTGTGATTCTGTGATTTTGTAATGTACAGTCTCACTGCTAATGTGATACACACTCAGGCTGATCTTTATAATGTGAAAGCCTCCTCTCCATGGGCAGGCAGTGAAGCCCAAGGCTGATCACGCACAGCAGCTCTGGTTCTTTACCATTGCTGCTTCTGCACAGAGTGCTGCCAGCAGCGCTGGCAATAATGCAGGACCAAAGTGATGGGACACTGACCTGGGGACTCTTCCAATGTGGAAGTCCTGCTCCAAAGACTCTAGGTCTCGCAATAGCCCTGTTAGAATAAATTTAAGAGGATGAGTTGGAAAACAGGAGGACAAAGGCTACAGGATGATAGATGAGATAAAGCCCAACATGAGAGTGTGTTCACACAGAGGAGGAGAGACTCAAATTAGCACAGAGCTGCTGAAGAATATGCAGAGGAGCCATCCAGTATGCTGAAGGCACAAAAAGCTGAGAACACAAACACAAAGCTCACCAAAGAACCTGGATGTGGCTGTCCACAATTCCAAAATGTTGACAAATGTAGTATTTTAGGTGGTCTAGGCAAGATGTATTAAGGGGACAGGTAGGATACTTGCAAAAGCTTGCAGATTTGGGGAAGCCAGAAAGGGGTCACTGAAAGGGAAGTATGGGATCATCAGAGGGCTTTTGAGGAACAATGAGAAAAGTGAAACATGAATTTGTGCGATGATTATGAAGCGGGAGGGTTTTCTCTATAGCAGCAGTTGACTGAAATAGTAGTCAGCAGTTGACTGAAATGACAGTCTATTACTGCAGAAAGTGTTCTGTCCCTACATATCACATAGGCATTTGTTTATCCCTTTCTTCTTTCCTTGCCTCCTTCCTTTCTTCCTTCCTTCCCTCCAGACATGTGCAAACTGGAACACTGCAGGACTAAGGCAAGTAGATGGCAGCCAGAAAAAAGCCGTTCAAGTCTCCTGGCCCAGAGGTATCACTACACATCTCTTCAGCCCAGGGTCTATTTTGGGCTTGGCCCCCTCCTTGGCAGAGTCCTGAGCTCCTCCCCTGTCTCTGCCAAACCGTGGGCTGAGTCTCCTTTTTTGACAGAACCAGCACATGTTGTTCTTCATTCACAATCTGCTTTTTTAAACAATTTCATTACAGCAAATAGCCAAAGGAAACATTTTATTGCATAACAAGATAGAAATAGTGAGATGAAGGTGAGAAATATTCTCAGGAATGAAATTAATCATTTTTTAAAAAAATGTTTGAAAACAGGTTACAGGTTAACTCATGCCTGTGCTATTTTTATGTCACCTACTATGGCATTGTCAGGTCCTGGTATAGCACCATGTCTGGGGCTCCCTTGTTACTGACTGCAAAATAAGCACTATATCTAAAATGCTTTTCTCATTTTCTAAATCATCTTTCCCTAAAGAAAATGTTCTAACAAGTAACACAGACAGTTGGTGCTGCAAAGCCTGGGATGCCAAGGCCTGGACTAGCTGTGCCTAGCTCCTGGTCACTCCAGCATGCTCTTAGGCGCTGGGTGAATGGAGTGGACCCAAGCCCACCTCCAGCCCCCAGGAACGGTGTGTGCACCAAAGCTCCCATCCAAGAAAGGCAGCTGTCAGGCTGCCGGGTTGAACAAGCAGCATCCACTCAACTGCTGAAGCTTGTATTTCCAGCAGGAAGCTCCCCAACAGCCCTGCTTAAAACAGAAACATCAATTCTATGATCTTCCTCCTAGAAAACGGCCATCAACTGCTCCTGAGATTACTTTTTCTCTTCCATCAGACTGCATTGCTCCCTAGCTCCAGATGCTCCTCTGTGTGCTTCACAACGGCAGCATCTCCTGCAGCAGTAGCAACAGACCAGACGGGTTATCATGTGAACCCAGGGTTGTGTCTGTACTAGCACGCTGGACATGCCCAGGTTATCTGGCACCCAGGCCAGCACTGAAGCAACAGGACATTGCATGCCAAGGAATTATGAGGGATGCCCCCTGAACCACATCCAGCGATGCTTGGGTGGGTTAGCTGGTCTGGGCCAAAGTAGTCCTGAGACTGTGCTACCGGTTTAACAGTGTAGACAGTCTGGGCATGTTCGCAGGCACTGTTTTACTTTCTTCCTTCAGGTTTTAACCACGCTTTCTAGTCGAATAAAAGAGAAAGCTGCTCAGCTTCTTTCCCAAGTAATACAGAACAGTGAGGTCACGTTGTGCCCGGGCTCCTGGTCTTGCATAGCAGCTCCACGTTTCCTAGCCTTGGCCATCTGAAAGTTTTGTCCATCAGGAAAATAAAAGTGCCTACAATGGGAGTAAGAGACATAATGAGAGAGAACATTTTTCCCCCTGAGCTTGGTCATTCCTACCGACCTTCCTTTTGTAAAAGAGAGTGGTTCCAGCACATCCTCCTGGGAAACATTTTGTCTTTCACTTTAGTTTCTCTGTTCCACTGTGAAAAATGATTAACATCAAGTTTGCCCCTCTGCCATGATGAAAGGAAGTGCAACGAGTAGCTTATTTCTCATTTCTTGTAAGGTTATACAGGTGGATACAAAGTGTGCATGGAGATCAGGATGAAGATCAAGAGAACAAAACCATTTCAAAACATTTGAAGGCTGCAAATATAAATACAAAGAAAGAAAAAATATAATAAATTGACTGCCCTTCTGAAACCATCTTCATATTTAGCCTGTGAAAGGCATAGAGCAACACCTGATTCAGTCTCAACAGTGCTGGCCTGGCTCCTTGGCAGCTCCACAAAGAAATGCCCACTTGCAGCATTTGCACTGCACGTAGCATCCAAAGCAAGCATGGGAGGTTGGACCCACACCACACAACTTTTAAATTAAAATAGGCTAATGCAGACAAAAATGGCTTTGCTGGAATTTCTCCAAATGGGTTTCCTGCTTAACTCTGTTAGGAGCATATTTGGTCTTTGTGTCCATGTTGAAGTGCTGACTGAGAGCAGCCAGCAAATGACCTGCTAATGCTCCAAGGCTTTTTGGACTGGCTAAAGCTTGCCATATGCTGCCAACAATTTCCTTTCACAGCTCTGTACGAAACCACCAATATGCTTGGTTTGTCCACCTTGTCTTATGGAAGACATAACTCAGCCAGCTGCCCAGAAGGGCAAGTTTCAGCTATAGCTGCGTCCTACAATATTGGTTAAATACTGCTGTTAAAGTTACGAGATCCATTTTACCATACTGATGATGAGTTTACAGCTGGACTGAATGATCTTGAAGGTCTTTTCCAACCACAATAATTCTATGATTTTATGCCGATATTATTTTTCTTCAAAAATGTATACACAGACAAGTACTGATTTTTATGTAGAATTCTTCTAACTCATACATCAAAGGAACCAAAATTAAGGATAGACTTTCATATTCATGTCTATAGGGAAAGCCTAATGCAAAATGAGGCAAGTATTTAGCAATGAGCAATGGACGGGTTAACACGTAGCATGCTTTGTTACACATTGACCTTGGGTAGGCAGGAGCTGTTAAGAAGGTTTTTGTTTCTGATGAACTGAAGAATTAAAAAGGCAAATAGTATTTCTGTGAGTTTAGGAATTTCACTAGGAATTTGAAGTTCCCAGTTTCGCCCATGAACAAGGTGATAAATGTTGCAAATCATGTTGCCTACCCTCTAGTTCTTTCAGACAGCAACAAAAATCTCAAAATCTTTAGATATTTTGCAATCATAAAAACGACTTCTTCTCTGAATTACCGCTATATTCATGAATGTCTTCAGCTGAATTACATTTAAAATTTGAAATGTTATTAAATCAAAATAATGTACTATCATGTTTGACGTATCTGTACACCAGTGCCTCAGCCTTACTGTGTATGTCATTATGTCATGAATTTCATCCATATATTTCCTTCACTTCTCCTTTTTTTTTTTTTTATTATTCCTATGGCTATTAAATAACAATTAAAAATAAAT
Organism: Nothocercus julius; assembly: GCA_013398735.1. Classification (NCBI taxonomy): domain Eukaryota; kingdom Metazoa; phylum Chordata; class Aves; order Tinamiformes; family Tinamidae; genus Nothocercus; species Nothocercus julius. Next base: position 2,881,315 of record VZSV01000057.1, read on the forward strand.
AAAAAATTCTAAGAAAATGGAAACAAATATTCTCATCTCTTGGGATGATGTATACTTATCTATACTTTTCCCACAGCTGAAAGAATTCACACGCTTTTGGTTTTCTGTCTCATGAGCTCTCAGCTCTTAATGATTGGTTTGGGTTTACTTGTGGCTACAGATGGCATACAGAGAACCAAGTCCCAGCTTCCTTTCCTTCCCAGCATACAGAGAACCAAGTCCCAGCTTCCTTTCCTTCCCAGCAGCCATGTGAATAACCTAATCGATGGCAACAGACTATTCCCATGAACAAGGGCTAGTAAGCAGAAATAAAGATGATAGAGCTGGGTTTATAATTGAGTGTAATTTATATCAAATTATGTGCACTCCATAAAGCACTGGAATGATCTGTATTCTATTTTAATTACACAGATAATGCATGTGAGACAATTTAGGGAAAAACGTCCTGTGCTCACTAGCTGGATTAAACTCAACTGTCCTCACATAAAAAGTTATTTAATGATATAATTAGAGACCCTATTTTCTATCTTCAGATATTGCAGTTATAGCCTCTGTAAAACTACTCCAAACTGATAAAATACATGATTTTAAACATCATAATTCAGACTTCAAATATTTTTTTCCTTAGCTTCAAACTCTACATACATTTCTTACTGGAAATCTTCCCAGACAAGTCTCTTATTTGAATATTTTCTTTTATTGCTAACTTAACAAAATTCCAGAAAGCAAGATAATGTATCTAAATGTTAACGTGACCTTAACTTTAGGCTCCCAAGGGCTGTTAGAACAGTTATTTCTGTCGAGGAAATAATATAGTAATATAGGAAAGAAGAAAGGATTAACATAACAGCTAATGCCATAAGAAAATAATGAAATAAGAAAAAAAAAGAGAAGGTAGACCATAAAGTGCGACCGTGCCTGCAGTAAAAGCTGGGCATACCTCAGTGGGGCTGCGCGGAGCACTGCAACATGGCATGAAGCAGGATCACAGTCACAGTACGGAGCATCCCCGTGTCACCCACTGCAGGCCAGGCAGCCCATGGCCAAGGGCTCCTTAGTTGAGATCCGTTGCTGTTGGCTGAGCTACCCCCTGGTTGCCTCCTTGCCGTTACACTGATTTACGCCTATAATGTAGTGACTATAATATCACAAGAAGCTGGGAATGGAGGCGCTTGTTACCCTCCATGCCTTGATATGAATCGCTCCCCCTGGGCCTCACAAACACAGGCATCTTCCTACCTGCATCATCTTATCTAGGATCTTACTACTAGTTATTATTTTTGTCACCTTATGGTAGCTATTTATCTGCTACACAAGCAGTGGGAGGTAGTAATGACCCTTTGCTAGCAGTGTCCACATGTAACCCTTTTGCTCGCCAATTAACTAAAGGTCTGAGATATTTACGGTCCCTTTTGATAAAATATTATCCTACCTCCAGCTTTTCTTCTTATAAATACTATGGGAATGAAATGCATCTCTTCTAGATGCTTTTAAAAGGTGGAAAATTCACAGTTGGCAATTCTGCAAGACTGAAAAACAACCACAGTGTAAACAGGAAAGCTCCAGACTTTGTCTCCGTGCTTGCCTAGAAATCTGTGCCTGATACAGCGCAACCTCAATTAGCAGGCAGTGCGCCCTCATAAATTAGGGAAAATGCAGCATTCAAATAAACAGCATAATTAATTTTTGTTTGTTTGTTTTGTTTTGTTTATCTGACCCTGACACTCATAGTAGTTGTTTCCCATTCTCCACTTCTTCCATGGGAGCTGAAGGAACTGTGCTCCAGACATACCCCCTTGGTGGCACACAGGAGGGCCCAGCATCCCAGGATGCCTCCATGTCTACCCTAGGGATTCTACGGATCTTGAGCCCTGGACAGCTTCCCTCCTTCCTCTAGCATGCTTGGCCACAGACCCATCTTGCAGCGTGTGCAGGCAGCTTGCACACTCACTTTATTCATCAGGCCTCAAAAACGTTGGGAGGGCATTGCTGACTTTATGCCCAACACTTCAGCAGTTTCTGCACCTTACTGTCCTGCACCAAGGTGCTGTGTCTGGAAATGACTGGGAGGTTTAAAAAAAACAAAAAGGATTGGCTGAATCCTGAAAACATCCTGCTAATCATTTGCAAAGCTGCCTGTCAAAAACACATTAACAGCCTCTAATCTAGTAAAATCAGCATTTGCTGGCTGTACACACAGGAGACACTAAAGATTCCCAGCTGCATTTCATTTCAGCAAAGATGAAGATCTTGCCTTTCATCTTAGGAGATATTGCCTGTGCCTCTGCTTTGGTCCTGAAGCGGTCAGGGTTTCTCATGCTGCTGGGATCAGGCAGCTGCTCTTTCAGCCTGGATTGCTGCTCTCACACCTCTGCTTTGCCTGATGAATTCTTTGTTTCTATGAGCACGTCCCATGAGTGCCACCACGCTGGGCTCTAGCACGTGTCTGTGCATGCAGCGTGACAGCCACCGTGAAGCTGAACAAGGAGACTGGCAGCAAAGAAGGATCCCTAGGACTGCGTGTAATGGGCATCCCTAGAAGAATAAGAAAGAGCCTCACGCCGTGGGCGTAAGAAAATATTAAACTGCTGGGAAGCAAGCTGAATGCAATGAAAAAAAAAAAAAAGGCTCTTGTTTTGGATAGCGACCAGCTTTCCTCAGTATCTGACACTCACGTCTTGCACTCAACGCCCGGGCATTTCCTGGTTTCTTCACCCCAACTCTTCACCGTATTTCTCTCCTTTTTTGGGCTCCTGGCTGGTGTTCCCCTTTGACTTGAAAGTGGGATGCCATTTCCCAGCCTACTTCCATGGATAGCTGACCAAAATTCAGTCTCTCTCAAACCAGCATTATTAGGAGTCATCATTCCTTGTGTAGGAAGATAGTAGGAACTATAAGGAATGATGTCTTGCAGCAACTGTACAGTCTTTCAATTCACCTTTCATAAGAGTTTTTCTTGATTGTGCCAAAGCTATGCTGTGTCTCAGCACTCCAAAACTGTGCTCGAGGTAAAACCTTGAATTGAAGAGCTAGAAGAAGAATGATGCTGTTGGAAAAAAAAATGTCAAGTACATAAAACAATGATATTTTTCTAAATCTTTTCCATGCGTTTGCCTTCAGTGTAGGGCTTGGCTTCATCTATCTCCTCATACAATCCGATGCAGATTAACATTGGAATGGAACCTGCTGTAAGATATTTTCTAGCACAGAAAACAGCAACTTGTTGCATTGGCGCTTGACATATCAATGTGCATTGCATCCAGAGAAAATGCCAAGAAAATTAAAGTGAACAAATGTAATTACAGCTAATTTCCATTCTCTGTAAGAATGTGCTATTGAAGTCTGTTGTAGGCGAAAAAGCAGCTTAAAGTGTGAATGTTAACAGGCAGCAGATCATTGAGTGTTCTGTGGTGAGTGTTCACAACTGAGCTCTTGAACCCTCAAGCAGACGCCTGCTACTTGTTAGGCACAACCTGGATGGGCTGGCTGTAATACATGGTCTAAAGAAAAGTGACATGGCCTGAATCCTCTAACTGGTGAAGCAGAACCCCTGGTTAGGAGACTGGTCATGCTCTGCGCTTTAGCCCATGGGTTCTTTAGGCAAGGAAAAGTAGGGACTTGGGATTCTGGAGAGATATCACAGAAAAAAGAAGAAGGGCTCCTGAAAAGAAGGCGCAGTCTCGGAGGGAAGAAGGTCCTCACAGGAGGTGAAATCCTCCGGAAATATCCCAGAGATCAAGCAGGTGTGTGGAGATGAAGGCCAGGGGATGCCCATGCCCCTTGGCTGGTAATGCTGAGGCAGGTAGCTGAGAGCAGCAGCGCAGCAGGAACCCTCCCACGTTCCTGCCCAGCTGTGCGAAGCCATCGGTGGCCAGCCGGCTCCGATCTTGTTGGTCCTTAAATAGCCCCGTATCGAAATCCACTTGCGTTGTCTCAGCCACTGCAGAGGTATAATTAAACGTTATATGAAACACAGAGGATTCCATGGATGAATAATGTAAGGAGATTTTATTTAAACAGGCATCTGTGGAACAGAAAGTAGAGAATGTCTGACTGGACATTTTCTTTTATAAATTATAGTTTTTTGAAATGGGAAACAGTTGGCCCAACAGCTGCCTGTTATTTGACTGCATAAGATTTGCAAAGTGGGATGAGCATGTTTGGAATACGTTTTTCCTACACTATTAAAATATGTTGGCAAGGGCAGAGACACTTAAAATTATTTTCTGAAAGCGCACAGATTTTGTTTTCCACATCTGAAAAGTTTCTTATCCTGAAACAGTCTCGTGTGAGTCTCTAGAAAGTTGTATGGCAAACAAATAAAAGGAGGACAGGGAAAGATAATTCTGGATCACAGAAATAAGTATGCAAAGCTCAGTTTAATTCTGACCGTTCAGAGGAAGGAGCTGTTCCCAGGAAATGCAGCAAGGAAGTGCAGCAAGGAAGTGCAGCAAGGAAGTGCCGCGGGGCAGCACGATGGACACTGAGCGAGCTGCACGGAGGTGCCCCATTTCGTCGCTGCATGTCCAAGATGCCTGGTGGGGGCCCCGTTTCTGCGCTGCTGTGCAGTGCCACCTGCCCTTTCTGTCTTTGGGGGTCCTGGGAGCTCCCGCAGGGAATTACCAAGCCAAGTGTGACCTGGAGGTTGCGCTTGATGCCGGAGGGTGGCTTGTAAAGGCTGAGGTCAAAGGCTGAGTAATGCGCAACAGAGAAAAAGAATAGTGAAACGGTTATTTTTAAAATTGGTTATTATCACCCTGTTTAACTGTCTGCTTGATCTTTTTTTTCTTTTCTCAATTCAAAAATCTATTAGTTGTTAAGCCAGAGGGTTTGTATTTCTGTGTGAGGAAAATGAGATCACCAAGAACCTGAAAGCTCAGTTAAATTTCCCCCAGGTTTCCAGGTGACTCAAACTGAGTTTCATTAGTGATCTCAGAAATATGCCCTTTTCCATTTTTGCTATTGATTAGAAGGGTTGGAAGAAGTGTTATTTAAAAAAAAAAAAAAATAGGAAGGTCTTGTTGCTGGCTTTATGCCAAGTCTAGTAGTTCCTGGTTTTGGAAAGCTTTTCGGGTGAACTTCATCCCTTCTTCACAATCTAGAAACCCCAAGACACCTCTAGAAAGCTGCGGCTCAGCAGTAATGAACTTTGAAATTTTCTGTTCTGGTCAACAATTTCTCCTCTCTCCTCCTCCATCACAGCACCATCCTCCAGCACAGCACAGCCTGTGCCAGACAGCAGCTCAGCTTCTCAAGTAGCTCGGCCTCATCGCGGGAGGGAAGCTGTCATTTATTTCTCCAAGTAACTCATACTCTGAATGACTAACTTGCTCCATGGATGGAGAAGGACAGGAAATATCCGGGGAATGCAGATAAGTAGGCAGATTTTGAAAAGCCAGACTTCAGACAGGGTAGTTTTCTCCATTTAAAACACTGCCAGGTCCCCCTTCTCCTCTCACTCCCTAAGTCTGGAGAATGCAGAGCTCATTCCCAAAGCCAAAGCGCTCTCGCCCAGGTGTGTGCCAGAGCATTGTGCTTCCCTGTGAATCCCTATGCCAGGAAGGTGCCCAGGCTCTCCGCAGCCCTCTGGCTCCCAGCCCAGCCAATCTGGCCATGTGAGAGCTCGGGAGAAGTGCAGTGCTGGAAGAAGGGAGCCTGACTGAAGCCCTGCCCAGCCCTGGTACTAGCAGATCCACTCATACTGCCTTGTATCACAGCAGGAGTGGCCATATGATGGGCAGGGCTGGTGGGAAAAGCGATTTTTCCTGGCGCTCATGAGTAAACTTGTGTTACTGTGGCCAGCGAGCACAGCGCCAGCTCCTCGGAGGAAAATCAGGTCCCTCACTGGGAAAATCAGGTCCCTTACTGGGGGCCCTGACTAGTCCTTAAAAGGCATCAGAGAACGCAAGAAAATTAAGGTGCTTTGTAGCTTTTGCTTTCTCAGTAATCTCTTGGGCAGCGATTTTTCCCTCTCTTTTGTTGGTCCTTTTATATATCCTTATATCTGCATTAAGGTGTGCCCACGCACGCGCATATCCATATCCAGGTAAGATGCATTTAACCATGTGCTTTTATGCACATACTCATACACAAGCCCCAGTTTTGGGGCATCCTGAGCTGTGGTTCCCTCTCCGAGAGGGGAACTAGGATGGGGCAGGATAACCACCCTAGTTATGGATGTTCCTCCCTCCACTGGAAGAGGAGACTGGTGGGGAGATGTCTGCACATATTTTTTTTATTCCAGATGGCATTTCTGGTTGATGGGAATGTCTCCTGCTGATAAGCAACGGCATTTGTGACAGACAAAATGAGAGGATGCCAGTGTAATACTTAAAAGCAGTTTGTATCTGTATTTAGTTCTGCTTTAACACCCAGAAGGATAACTTATTTTTTTTTAATATTGAAATAAAATGAGTATGAAGGTGCAGTTCTCCTGATGCTTAAAACTGCATTAAGTTGAGAGAGAAAGCTGGTGCCTGAAGTGACAACAATATCAATCATAAATTTGTTTTGATTACAAAGATTTCTGGAGCTGTCTCTGAGTTTGTGCATTATCTGCCTGTTCCCTAAAAGTTACAAATGACATCCCTTCCCAGAAGAATACCTGCAAAAGGAATTTATGGTAGCCGACCTCTCCTTACAGATGTTCTTCCCTTGACAAACTAGCGTAAATTAGAATCAAAATTGCACCAAAAAGGCCACCCTGTGATTGCACTGTTCTGTGGAAGACATTGGAACAGACATCCCTGATGCTCTCTAAGACCAAGGGCATCATTTTCAGTGGAGCTGAATCCTTAATCATAAAAAGATGGCAGAGTGCAGCAACTCTAGTCTTTATGAAGCAGAGTGGGAAAGAGACCCAGCTTGCACAGCCTGTCTGAAAACTGCCAAACACAAAATACAGCGTCTGCTATTAGTAGCATAGTAGATGATAAGAAAAAAAAAAGGTGAATTTTATCAGCATTAAAAAAAAAAATTATCATTCCAAGCCAATGGACAGTTGAATTTTGCAAGCCTGTCATGCCATTTTGGCTTCAACAGTTCTTGCTCCAACTCTGTAACCCTCTTTTGGGTGACCTATTTAGCATTTAGGTAAATAATGCATATGATCTCAGTGTGCAAAAACATTAATTCCTCCTGAGCCTGCAAAAGGGACAGGTCCTTCCTTTTTTCCACACCCTTGGTCTGGCATTAGAAGATGGCACTAGCAGTTGCAGTGGTTCTGACGGAAGAGCTCTAAAAACAGTACAGAAGAGAACTAATTTCCATTGGAGAGACAGGGAAATGGAGGCACCGGAGGGAAGAGGCAACTGAAGTTGCAAAGCCTTTTGAAAGCAAAGACGGTGGTTGCCAGCTGCTGAGTGGTGAGGGGGACCTAGTGACAGAGGCCCCTGTGCCTTCTCTGCCTTGGTCTTTGCTGGAGTGCAGGTCTCTGAGGAAGACTGAAGTTAGTGGCTGCTTCAGGGAAATGGACACAGAAAAGTTTCTATAACAGGTAGCCGAGGGAGCTTGCTGGTGTCGTTGCAAGGACGCTTTTGATCTTCTTTGAGTGGCTGCAGCACCGGAGGAAGGCTCTTGAAGACTGTCCAAAGGCAGATGTCTCTCCCATGTTCAAGAAGGAGCATCCAGGTTGCTACAGGCAGGTCAGTGTCAGTTCCCTCACGATTATGGAGTAACTCTTCCTGGAAGCCACGTGCAACGTGAAGGACGAGAAGGCCTTTGGCTCACTCAGCATATGAAGGGGAATCTGGGCTCCTTCAGGAGAAAAGATCTAAGTGGCCTCTGACTGCGTCTCCAGCTACGTAATGAGAGGGTTAGAGAAGACAGAGCCAGGCTTTTCTTGGAGGCGCACATTGAAAGGTAAGAGGCAACGGAGCAAAGATGTCACAGGAGAAATTCTGATTCTCTCTGAGGAACCCGTTTTTTCTCAGTGAAGGTAGCCAAACCAGCAAGTATTAGAGTGAATGTTTCCTACTGTTTACCAGCTGGAGCACTAATGATTTCACTGCTAATATTACCTATCTCTAACTTCTCAGGAGTGCAGAAATTTAGTTGTCTGTTTTGGGTCGTTTGGCAAATGTTGCCCCTGGTCAGCAGAGCATAATGCTGTGACTGTGGCACATGGAGTTCCCTTGCCAGCTGTTAATCCTACTTCATTTTTAAGGCAAAGTCTGTTCCCTGAGTAGCAGTTCCTTTATTCAATTTTCTTTCCCTACCTGAGCAGATGATGTAGGGGCACACAGATTCCTATGGAGTTTTACGTGGTGCCTGTTGAGACTACTGGGGAAAAAAATAACATAAAAAGAAGGAGCACTTTTTGCTCTGCATTTTGCTCTGTTATTGGTTTCTTCAGCAGTAAAAATTGCTCGGGATAATGAATGTTTGCAGGAAGATGGGGTTTAGGATTAGGTTTATGGTCCACTGCAACCTGCAAAACCTGATGTCACAGGGATGTGCTGTATGGATGTCCAGTCTGTTGGCCATCAGCATGGGAATGTGAAGGCAACAGTGAACCCCATGTCAAAAGACAGATGTCATTGCCTCCTTCCTCCAACCCTCACCTCCAAAACTAATAGACAAATTGCTGGAGCTGGACACATGTAGCCTCACTTACTTGTATATGTCCAGCCTCGGGGATATCCTATCCCTGCCTATGCCCGACCACTTCCAGGTCCATCTCATCCCAGTCTGGGGTCATCGGCCCCACATCGCCGCAGTGTTGTCAACTCCAGCCCCACTGCAATCAAGGTGGAATGGGAGTCAGATCAGACCTGGGCTCGGGGTCATCAGCTAGTCCAAGATGTTCTTCTCTGTGAGCAACAACCGAACATGATTTCCTTTTCCTACAGCGTTCTGACCAAAGCAGGACAGACAATTAACTTTCAAGACAGCTGGTTTCCCAAAGCTGAAAATATTTATGAAAAAAAGTGATTGTAAGGAAAATCTATCCCAAAAAATGTGAGCAACATTTGGCAACAAAGAACATGTTACTAGATGTCCTAAAATCATGATCCCACAAATACTTTAGAGCAGTTTAAAATGGAGGAGAAGGAGAATAAGCAAGAAGGAAAGAGTGTTGATCTGCCTAATTTAGACCCCTGCTTGCATGCAGATAAAGCAGAGGGAGCTTCACTTGAGAGGCCCTTGAATGAACCTATTTCTCACCACGGACGAGGTGAGAAACTTTCTTAGAAAGATTTTGTCTCTCACTGCAAATTAGATGTTCCTCTTAGGCACTTAACAGGATTCCATCACTAGATAAATAGTAGATGATTAAAAAAGGTTACAAAAAGAGAATCTAGGTTGTAAAAATGGTTAAAAAAAAGAGAGTTTATAGCAATGAAGATGTAAGTAGGGAGGAGGTTAAAGAAGAAGCTGAGAAGAACAGTGAAGGATGGTGTCCAGTAGGAGAACAAGGGGGATGACAACCTGATTGACTTATAAGTGTTTTGGGGAGGACACTGGTGCGGTTCTAGATGAATAGGACACATGATCAATAATAATAGGCACACACAATGCTCATAATCAGCCACCATTTTTTCCATTTTGGCTATATATTTGCATTATATAGTTATGATGAATTATTTTCTATACAGAAGTAACTGAAAGGGTTATTAAATATAACAGCTCATTCAAAACAATTAAACCCACGGATCTTATAGTCTTCATCCAAAAGAGGTGCATTGGAAGAATAAATGCTACTTTTAACTAAATCTTGGAAAATAAACAAGATTCCAATGTAGGTTCAGAAGAGTAAGGTTGTCGCAGTGCTTAAAAAGGGGAAAGAGTCACCCAGAGTAAGAAAGGTTGACTAGCATGGCATGGTGTGATCTCTTGGACAACATAATAGAATATCTGCCACTTTCTTGCAGTCTCCAAACACGTAATAAGGGATACGGCAGTGTCAGTGAAAATTGCATAGACAGAATCATTTCTGTCCAATATCATTAGCCATACTAGTGACTGCTCCAGAAAACTAAGTGACCTAAGGGTCTGTCGGCATCCTGCAGCAGCTCCTGCAGCTCTGACGTGGGAAGGTGTTGCTGGTAGCTTGTTAATCACCCTTTTGGAGTAGGTGTAGTCCTGTGGTAAATGTAAAGCAATATGAGATAGTCTTAGCCCAGTTGCAAAGCCACAGAACAAAAATGTAGTCAAACTGTTGTAACGCAGGCAATGTGAAGCACCTCTTTCTTCAGCCAAAGGGATTAAAATCAATCCTATGAACAGAGGGCTTATTGAGCAAGCATTTATTTTCTTACTTAGCAAAAAAAACAAGGTAACAAGTGACTGCAGACTTTTTTAAGGGGTATAAAAAGGGAGGTTCCTAGCCACTTCAATCTCTTTCTTCTAGGGTACCACTTCAATATCACAGAATATAATATTTAAATAACCTTGATATTTCATGTGTTTGTTAACATACATTATGCAGAATCAGTTGCACTACAGTAGCTAAAATGGTCCATTATTTCGAGGAACATTCTTTTCTAGATGCCTTTAGTATCAGCTTCTTTCCAAACAAATGTTGTACTGGTTATTTCTTAACTGTGTGTGTGTGTGTGTGTGTGCGCATGTGTTGTATATCTACAACCTATTTTGTACTTTGCATGCATTTTTAGAAAGCAAATATACAGTTTAATCCAAACATTTCCATATTCTCAACAGACATTTTTATAGTGATTTGAGCATTTTTTTCAGAGAAAGAACAGCGTTAAGACTGTTTTATGTTAGAGCTTTCAAACATGTTGTTTAACTTACTTTTAAGTGTCAGAAATTTATTCTTTAAATAAAAGAGAGCTACAAAACCCTAGTGGGAACTAGACAAGTGCTTAAGTGTACTGTTTAAGTTTCACCTGTTTCCATTGCGCATGCTGTAAGGAATTCACCCAGGCTTTCCAGTAGCCGTGTTTTATGTCTTGAGGTGCCATGTGCCAGCATGACACTGGCTGGAAGGCTCCACGTTGCTAAGGAATTACTGTGGTGTTAGTAGAAAAAAACAGCAAAGCGTATGTAAATGACTACATGCACTTAAAATTTGTGCTCTTAAAAATGCACTATTGTGCATTCCAGGTATCCTGAGTAGGCATCCTCATAGCAGGCTGTTCATAGGTTAAAAAGCAGAAAGCACCTCCTAAGAAAATGTATTTGGGTCTGGCTGACCTCTAGATATAAATGACTGAGATTCACTACTGTGTGCTCCCTTTCCCAGGGCTGTGAGAGGGATCTCTCAGTCTTCTTACAAGGTAGAGAAACTCCTTGGAGTTGTTTCATGTTCCACAGTTTGGAATGGGCCTCAGGAGGGCTCGTGCAGCTGAGCCTGGGGCTACCTGCCAACAGCGTGGAGGGATGCTAAGGGCATCTGTAGAGGAAGTCTGAAGTGGTGAAACACCTAATTTCAGGAGTCCAAATTAAGTGCTTCAGCTTTGGTGGGATGACTCTAGGCAAGATTAGCCTTATTTTCTGACAAAATGTAGGGAATTATCAATGTTTTGCCAGCATATGTAAGAAACTTTTTGACAGTAAACCCTATGCATAGTAAGCAATGCTTTGCAGTGCTGAAGAACCAGGGAGCTGTTCGTAGGTCTTCACTGCTTCAGGGCTGCAGTTCCCACCTCCAGATGGAGAGGCTCTTTCACAGTTTTGATGACTTCCATCTCGTTTTCCACAGTGCATTAAATGAAGAGCAGGTCCTCATGCTTTTATTCCTTTGGAGAAATGGCATTCTTCACCTGCAGTCCCCATCCAATGATTTGCTTCCTTGTGGTGTTTGGATATTTGGAGTCTAATACAGCTGGTGTGACATTGCTGAACTGAAATATTTCTTTTTGACATGAGTGAATGTAGGTGTATTACATATAGAACTAATTCTCCTATAATGCCAGTTCTAGTTTTAATCCAGCTGATCTGCTGATATGATCTTTTGCTTCCTTTTAAGAGGAAAAAAAAATCCTACATCTAGCTCCCAGTGCAGAAACTGCAATGAAATAAGAGGATATTTATTTCTGCTGACTCCACCGATACCCTCTTTGAGATATACATTGCCCTTGCAGACTCCATATGCCATTTAGTTTTCCACATTGTTAATGGATTTTATATGCCTTTGGAAAGAAATGATACAGATACTTGTTCTTACTTCTGTATTGCTACTGCCAAGGTCTCCAGGCAGGAACCATGCAGACACCTGAGAGAGGACTGCTATTGGAATGTTT
>VZSV01000057.1:2893591-2941791 GCA_013398735.1 Nothocercus julius
TTTTTTTTTTTTTTTTTAAATTTGGCCTGTCTATAAAACTTTAATTTTTTAAAAAAATATATTTTTTAAAAGATTTTGCAGGCCTGTCAATGATAGGTTATTTTAAAAACACACTTCTGGCAAACAGTATATTTGCCAGATAGTGTGCCTCCAGGTCATTCTGTAATTAAGCATGCAATTAAACTGAATTCACTGAAGAGTTTCACTTAGAAAAATATTTTTCCAGCTGGGACTTATGTAATCAGAGGACAAGATGCCATGTATCTTTCATCCTAGAGCTCAATACAGTCCTTCAAATATGCAAAATATATATTTAGTATCCTCCTTGGCTTGAGAGATTTGAACCTTCTTCAAAGACGGCTGCAAAGTGCTAGGCAGGGTCAATTCAGTGGGAGACATTGAAGATGTCTTCGTTGTTGGCCATGTTTGACCAGTGCAGGGAGCAGAAGATAACGGTGCTTCTCTCCTCTGAGCATCTTAGCTACTTTAGAGAGCGGTTCAGGAGCCCCTGCAGGACAGCCAGAGTCCCTGTTCTTGGAGATGCTGTGGGCAGGGCTCTTGTGTGAAGGGTGGAAGTCCTTCAAGACTTAGCCTTGCCTCCCAAGAGACATCTTTCCGTGGTGGAGAATTGTGCTCTACTCGCAGTGCCCCATAGTATGCAAAGCAAGGCACTCTCAGTCCCCCCTCTGGGGCTCTTGCACACTCCACAGGATGGTTATGGGCGCTCAGCCGTGGGTGAGGACATGGGCAAAACTCTCCAACGCCCACCGGGCTCCATGTCTTGATTCTGAGATTGTTTAGTAACTTTGGCAGGTGGGGAAAGTAAGGGTGACTATCTCATGACTGACTGCCGTCGTTTGCTCCTTTGCTCTCCTTGTGCCCCACCGCCCAAGTGTATCCCCTCGGCTGGCTGAATGCCCGGAGTGCTTCCCCATGGGGCTGGCACCGCCTCTAGGGAGAGGAGGGAACTTGCCCTACTTGCATCTTAGGAGGGGAGGTAAATTGGTGCCTGTTTCAACGGGTTTATTAGCCTTGGTCTCACTTTGTTGCTGTTCCTTATGTTCCCTCCCCATCCTCACTGAAGAAACAATTTCTCTGTAGCCAAATGCGATAATTCAGGTTAATAAAAAGAGGTTCCTTTCTTGTTGCATTTGCTGACACTGAGAGCACATTATTTGCACAGCCCTCCCTGGTCTCGGTTGGACTGCTGTGCTGAGGAAGTATGTCAAAGTTATGTCAGTGGAACCAGAGGGCTATTGCTGAGCATTTACTCATCAGTCTGAACAATGAAATATTTAACTGTGTAGTCTGTTCCTGCTATATAAAATTTATGGGCATTGCTGTGGCATTAAATAACGATCAGAGGAAAATCTGCATGCTGCTGGTGAGCACTGCCACGCGCATTCCCACACACTGACCACCACCTGATGTCCACAGCCACCACTGGGTAGGGAAAGCAGAGGCAAACCAGCAGAAGACACAGTGCCAATGGGAGAGGTAAAGGCATAAGCACTTGCAGGAGGCGGGGAGTAGTGTTGGCTTCAGTCAATCCCTTGATGTGGCTGGAATGTGGGTCTTCACTCCTATTCACGCTTCTAGGAAGTTTTCTCCTCCTTATGCCCATATTGAGACTGCTTTATTTCAATCCTGGAAAGAAAACACCTTTGAAAACAATTCCTTAGACAGAAAGCACTTGAACCCGTCAGTCAGGTGGAATGTGAAACTAAGCAGCATCTTCTCCTTCCCTTGCTTCCCCCCTCAGCTCTTGCCTTCCTCATTCCTCATTCTTCTTCAGGCTCCTCTCTCCTAGGAGCATGGATGTGTCCATGCTGCAATGCTTGAGAGGCGCCTGGCTCCTTAAAAGAATCATTATGGTTGGAAAAGCCCTTTAAGATCATCAAGTCCAACCGTAAACCCGTCACCGCCATGGCTACTAAACCATGTCCCCATGTGCCTTCTTCAAAGGGACAGCCTGTTTGGGTCAAGGTCTTCTGCACCTGATGTCCCTGGTCCTTCTCCTTTACTCGTTTGGTGCTGTGCTCACTGGTGACCTGCTGGGAGAGCTGTTGGAGCTCAAGGCTGGCTCTGGGTGTGGAGAGTCCCAGTCCAGACCTGACCCCAAGCTGGACCCTAACCCGTGTGGTGCCTGACTGCAAGGCAGGGAGGGAGGAGCTGGAGCTGCACTTCAGTGACGTCCTTCTCAGAGAAAAACTGCTCTCCATTCACCTGGCAACGTTTAAAGGGCAAAGTGATAAAATCTATATGAAAAATGCCAGGCTGGATTAGAGCGGGGTAAGCGTGGCTGATTCCAGATGCAAGCTTCTTTTCACACCTGCATAGCTCCACTGACTTTGATGGAGAGACTTCTGATTTACAGGCATGCAAGTGGAACAGGAATCAGATCTAATGTGTCTTTATATCCTCCCTTTGGTCGGCTCGGAGTATAAATCAGCGCTACCCACTGAAGTCAGTGCAGCTGAGCTTCATGCTGAGATGAACCAGAGCCTAGTGCTGGTGATCATCATTTGTATCAGCTGATAGAACTCTTTCTCAGGAAAATGATTTTGCCCCATCAACTCCCTATCCTACCCTGTTGTAAAAATATTCAGGAAAATATAAAACCTAGGGCCTATGTCAAGCACAAGTCAAATAAAAATCCAACCAAACCAAACGCCCCACAGATAAATAAATAAAACTTAGGCCAAGAACTTTGGCTCATCCACAGCTGCTACCACCAAAAAAGAAGGCTCTAAACTGACTATCTTCAACAAAAAACCTTACTTAGAATTAACTAAACATAAATGTCATAAACCCCTTAGGAAAAAAAAATCCAACTCTAATATCAATTTTAAAATGGTCCATTTTCTCATTTTGCAGAGATGAGGAGCTATAAAACTCACAGCTATGGTAATTATTGAAATATAGCCTATTATATTTTTGCCTGATATAGAAATGACAGACATAAAACAGGGTGGAGGTGATGAAGACATCTATGGTTGGCCACAAACATATCCCCTATATTGAACACAGAAAAGAACTGGGCAGCCAGCAGTGTCATTTGCCTGGAATCCACAAGAATGGATAGCTGCCAAAGCACAGAATAGTAAAAGAGCTCATTACTATTGCATTAGACATAGACAGTAGTACACAGGGCCCTAAGAGTAAAGAAATTGGCCTAGACAATACATTCTCTGGGCACTTCATGATACATAAGACACTTAGAATAAAAACAAACACAAAGATAGATCCTGCAAGAAAATAACCAAAGTAGGAACACAAAATAGGAGGTAATAGCTCCATTTTTAGGTCACTGTGGTTATTAGATCAAGCAGGAACCTGCTATAGAATTGCTTTGTTCCCGCAACACCCTTGTCATATGTATGTCATTAAACTAAGCAAGCAGAGATAAAGCCTGATGCCCAAGGGCTCTTTTAAGCATGTGTTTCATTTAACCCTATCTCTGGGAATGCCTTTCAGGTGACATCAACATTCAGCTTTGACCTGCTGAGGTGAGTAATGAGGGGCAGAAAAATATTTTTAACTCAGTGTCAGGAACTGTAGGCAGATTCCAGGAGGAAGATGTATTGGAGCACATGGGGAACAGTGGCACCCGGCTATAAAAAGGATGAGAAAACCTTGGCCTTGAATGTGCCTGGCTGGAGGCAGCCACTGTCCCAAATAGCCTCCCCAGACAGGGATACCCAGTGGGGAGCAAGAAGAGCTACTTATTTTTGTGGTGGGGCCTTCAGCTATGTAGGGAGGTGTGACTCTTACTAGATCTCCTTTATTCTTAAACCCTTCTTTTTTTTTTTTTTTTTTTTTTTCATGGAGAAGATTAAGGGCAAGAACAGACAGCACTAGGTTGGCAAGCAGTGACATGCTCCTAGCTTGCTAAAAATGTGGACCTAAAGCCAAACTTCTAATGTCACTATTTAGACATTTGAAGGTGTAACCTGGAAAAGGTTTTAAAATCTCAGAAAAAAATAAGCTTTATGATCTATTCCATTATCTTGTCAGTTCTCTGTCTCGGGCAACTCTCTTTTCCAGTGTGGTTACCTTTGGATAATGTCACATATTTCATTTCCATTTGTGAGACAATTTTGTGTGCTAAATGTTACTTGCTCTTAAGCTGGAACTAGTGTTGCAAATTTTTTCAACAAAACATTATGAATAGAAAAGGACAAAATGTGGAGTTGGGAGAGATTTTAACAAAGCAAAAATGGAAATGGCTGATTATACATAGTTTGCATTATATTTGTTATTAATAAAAGACAAAATGAACAAAATGCAGACAAGCTCTTCAAGGAAGCCAATGAATGACTCTCACAGACCTTACACACACCTGCATTTCTCATCCCCTGACATCCCAGAGATTTGGGGATCGGTTGATATACAGCTACTGGCTCTGGCTAATTCTCCTTCACAGGCTTTATTTCAGTAAGATGGGTAGCACAGAGCTCAGTCTAGTCATAAATTTTACCCTGGTAGTACAGCTATAAGTGATGATGCTTTGTCAGCGCTACCTGCAAAAAGCACCAGCGCGTCCTATGTGGTCAAGTGCTGGCCAGCACACGTCTCAGCTCCAGCCCCGGTGCCACCGAACCCTCTGCTCTCAGCCAGGGGCAAGGATCCATGTGGGAATCCCTGGGCACAGAACACTGATCTCAGGACTGGGCTGCATTTTCCCCTTTAGAGAAGTGTTTGCAGCATCATTGAGAAATGAAGGTCTGTATGTGGGAGCCCAGGCAAGTGGCTGCTCACCTGCCTTTTGGGAATGGATAGGCCATTCCAAAATGTTCCCTAGGCTAGAAGAGAAAGATGGGATCTGTCTCGGTCACGATGGCAGCATGACCTGATGCCCATGCCATGTACCCCATGGCAAACCCCTCTGCAGCAGTGGCATTTAACACTCTCAGTCACTGCCCTTGCAGTGGATCCTGTTGCATCCCACAGCAGCTAGGAATCAAGCTCCCAAATAACGCATCAATCTGTCAAGCTATTGCCAAATAATGGCAGGTAAAAGAAGACAATTGAAAGAGGGCAACCCCAAATCTGACCGCAGGCAGAGAGCGTGTCCTGAGGACATGTCCGGGTCTCGGTGAGGTCTGTCCGCCTTTTGTTCTTCATTTTACGTGAAAGATGCTCAGGCGTCAGTCATGAAGGGCAGTGTGATGCCAGTAACCAGTGACTTATTCAGGAAGCTCTGTGATCTAGGAACTGGGGCTCCTTCTCATGTCCCATCCTTGATGAATGTGGAGGTTCACCCCATCTGACTTTAGTCATCCAGAAGTGGATATCTCGTGCCCTGCTCTTACGTGGCCAATGAGTAAATAAATATAAGGGTGTTTGCGACACTGAGAGCAGAGGTGAATCACCCCAAATCCCCATGCAGGGAGGAATTGCTCTCTGTAGTTACCTCTCTCCCTCACACTGAATCAGAATCATTCAGAATCACTGAATGGTTGAGGTTGGAAGGGACTTCTAGAGATCCTGGGCTAACAAGAAAAACTAGACCATTGGCTTGAAAATTTACCTTGGATTAAAGATGCAACTAATTTTTTGTCAGTTCATATGAGGTAAGTAGATCTCACCTTTGCTGTATTTAGCTCAGATAACGATAGCACAAGCACTAAGGAGTTAATATTTGCAGCAAGCTGAAAATGAAGGGTTCCAAGATGCAAAATATGACAAAAATATTAACTCTGATTACACAAAGGAACTAGTCCATAAATATAGCAACAGACTTTTTCATTTGTGGTTGGTTCAGGATAGAAAGATTTTGACGGATAATCTTTTTTTGAAAAAAAGGGAAAGACCAACACACAACAAATTTCTTTTCTTTGATGAGATGTGAGATTACATTCCTTTTAACTTCAGATTTTATGATATGCTGTCACAGCAAAGTGGTGATGAATCTTCTGAATACAAACTATTACCAGCTGTTGATAAAACTGTGATCACCCAAGACTTGTCCTAGCTGAATGCTGTACATCTGTGGAACCAGATTTAAGACAAAGGAACTGTCACTTTTTTCCAAGTCAGGACGTCTGTTTTATTGGTGGACTTTGCTGGAGTACAAGGAAAACTAATCTAATTCAACCTAACCTAACAGTTTTCTGAAGCTTAGTGGGAGTTCATCTAAATTTTTGAAGTCAAATGTGACATTTAATATTTCACATTTTTCTTGGAATATTTTTCCCTTGCATTTTTCTTTGAAGCTGTATGAGTACAAGCAAACTTATGTTCTGCACTGCTTGCTCCTGACACCCATTTCTTCCTATCTTGCTTTCCAGGGTCACGCGGAAGGATTTTGTGGACCCCTTAATACATGTTCAATGCAACTAAGGGAGAAGGAGGTGGCATCTGAAGGGAGTCTGTCGCTTCGTGGAGCACTATGGACAATGTGCACTGAGAAGACCATGTGAGATGTTAGGGGCTGTGCTGTACTCAGTTCAACTTTCCAGGTAAGTTGCACCAAAACATATTTATGGTGTTAGCAGAAGAGAAAAAAAAGTATTGCCCTTAGAGCCCCTGCCAGCAGTGACACTGTGTTTCTTTTCCCACAGTTTTGGAGTGACATTCTCCTCACTTACTGCTCTGAAGTGCTGCTGTCACAGCTACTTTTTCCAAGCTGTACAGGACTCACAGATTTCTATACAGGTTAAGTGCATTTCAAATACTTGAGGATTTCTTCTCAAGGAATATCTGTTGGAGACTTAAAGAAATGGTAAGCTGAAATTCTTTTAAAAAGATAGGAGTTGAAGAAAAACTAATATATAGAACTGCCATAAGGCAACTAATCCCATGACTAGGAAACAAAAACAGCATATATGTTGAAATTTCTACATTCGTTTTTTAGTATATCTGAGCAGCAATTGTGTTTGCAAAAGACTTTTCACCTGCAGGCAGTCTATTTACAGAAGTAAAGGTGTGTGTGCGGCGAGACCCTTGTGCCTGGGCCTCTTCAGCAAACCTGACCTGTGCAGAAGATTTGCACTGCTCTGCTTAGACGAAGGCATCCTGCCGAAGGAAGCTCTGGAAGCAGCGCATCAGGGACACATCCCCATGCATGGAGCTAAGGAGCGGCAGCACAGTAGGGAGCCTCGAGCACATTTAGGTGATTGCTGCCTGATGAAATGTATTCAGACCTCTCCGCTCTGGAAAAGATGTTAGTCACATTGCGAGAACAAGCTGTTCAGTCCTGAGTGAGTTTCTGGCCAGGTCAGTAATGATGTAAAAATTCTGTCATATTGCATGTAATCGTATGGAGTCGACCTGTCGAGGCGTGTGTGCTCATCACCAGGCACTGCAGCGCTTCAGCGGAGACAGTAATTGTGGTGGTGTCACCAGGAGGAGCTCAGAGTGCAGGGCAGGATGTGCAGGAGAGAGAATTCCATTTATTAAAACGACAGAGCTGACTAAAAAGAAAAGTGGCGAGACCTTCCTTTCCTCAGGACGGAAAAAAGGCTGACGTCTCCCTGTCTCATCTCTCTTCTTTTTATAACACCCCCTGCTCTCCTTAGATGCTATTTTTCTATTTGTTCCACCGGCTCATAAGTCAAAATAATCCGAGAACAGTTGTTCTGAACCTGCATCCGCCCCTTTTTCTTTGTCACTCCTAAACAAAGGTCTGTTTTCCTTAGGGCTTTTTTTTTTTTTTTCTTTTTTTTCCAAAGACTGCCCTTGGTTTAAAGAAGGTATCACCTCACCCTTCATTTGCCCTAGTGGGGAAGTCATATCAGGGTTCAGAGATCAAACCAGAGAGGAATGTGAAGTTTAAATCACAATACCGAGTTAAGCTGTATTCAACAGCTGAACACAGCGCACCAAGATTTTGTCCCCTAGCTCTACTTGCTGTGCTCTTGATTTCGCACACAGCAGCAGGCAGCTCCCTACTTACTGGCAGAGGCTAGCCTTCCCAGTGGAGATATATATATATATATGCATATACATGTATATGTAGGTTTATCCGCACAGGCCGAGGAGGAGACAGCTCGGTTTATTTTCTGTGCAGTGCAGAAGTGTCTCCAGAGCACGTGCGGGTCTGGAAGCAGCGGAGCTTCGTTTCTCCATCCGTGCTGGGGGGAGGTCGGCGCTGTCGGCTCCGTCTGGGCTCGGCGCTGCGCGGGGCAGGCAGGGCGGGCACCCTGCCTGGCGAGGCTGGTCCTGCTGGCAAGGGCAGGGCGCTCACACCGTTCCTGGCCCTGCACGAGGTGCCCGTGCTCCAGCGGTGCCCGAGTGCCTCCGTGAGTCAGGTCACCAGCCACCCAATTGCTTCATGCTGCAAGCTATAGATAGATTCATTTTAGAAAGCAGATTGTGCATGTAATTTCTTTAGGAATTCCTCTTCTGGATTTGTTGACAGCTTTCAGTGTTTCTTTTATTTTATTTTTTCTCTTTAAGCTACTCCTTAGACTTTATTTGCCGCTTTTAATATTGATTCAAACGTGGATGTTAGGAATAGATTTTAGGAAAAAGGCTTGAGCTCTCATTTTGATAGAGTTGTATTCATATAAGAGCAGTAACAAATCACAGTAGTGTAGTTCTGGGCACAGTTACACTGATGTGCTAAGTGGAGACCATCAAAACCTTCAGCTACAGCAAACCTCTGCTGACATGGCTACATGAGAGGGAGCTTTATCCCAGACTGACAGAGCTGAGAGAGCAAAAGGTACCAATTCCTGTTTATGTAGCACCTACACAGGCAGAATGGTGCTTTTAAAAGGATAGCTTGTTTAATTTTATGAGAATGGGTAGCAAAGAAAATAGAGCATAGATCTTCCTGCTGTAGATGCAGCAGGTATATATGCTGTGGTTTACTAGCACAGCGCTTTTAATGCTCACGGCACTTGCAAGTTGCATTTCTTCCAGAAATACCACTCTAAGCATTGTGCTCTCCAGGCTGCACGGTGGAGAACCACAGAATCACAGAACGGCTGAGGGCAGAAGGGACCTCTGGAGATCCAACTTCCCTGCTCAAGCAGAGTAACCTAGACAACGTTGCACAGGACCATGTCCAGGCAGCTTTTGAATATCTCCAAGGAAGGAGACTCCACAACCTCTCTCAGCTATCAGCTACAGTGGTTTGTCATACTCAACATAAAGATTTTTTCCCTCATGTTTAGATGGAGCTTCCTGGTTACAGTTTGTGCCTGTTGCCTCTCACTCTGTTAGTGAGAACCGGTGAAAATAGTCTGGTCCCTTCCTCTTGATGCCCTCCATCTGATATTTAGATGCATTGATAAGGCCTCCCCTCAGTCTTCTTTTCTCCAGGATGAACAAGCCCAGGTGCCTGAGCCACTGCTCGTAGGAGAGATGCTCCAATCTCTTCATTGTCTTAGTAGCCCTCCACTGGACTTCATCCAGTAGCTTCATGTGCCTTTTTCCGATGAGTCCAGCAGTGGACACCCCACTCCGGATGTGGCCTCACCAGGGCAGAGTAGCGGGGCAGGATTCGCTCCCTCGAACAGCTGGCAGTGCTCTTTCTAATGCAGCCTGGGATACCCCTGGCCTTCTTGGCCACGAGGGCACGTTGCTCACTCATGGTCAACTTCTTTTTCGCCAGGACTCCAGGTTCTTCTCTGCAGAGCTGCTCTTCAGCAGCTCAGCCCCCAGCCTGTCCCGGTGCCTGGGGTTGTTCTTCCCCAGGTGCAGGACCCTGCACTTGCTTTTGCTGAGCTTCATGCAGTTCCCTCTGTCCATCTCTCTATCCTGTTGAGGACCCTCAGAAGGTCAGCACAGCCTGCTGGTGTATCAGTCACTCCTCCCAGGTTTGTATCCTCAGCAGACGTGCTGAGGGTGCACTCTGTCCCTGCATGGAGGTCACTGTTGAATTAGGACCTCAGGACTGGCCTAATGCAATAAGAGAACTGGACCTAGTATTGATTCTTGGGGAAGGCCACTAGCTACAGGCCTCCACTGCTCTACCCTCTAACACCTACCATCTGTTACTCAGCCAGTTCTCAGTGCACCTCTCTGTCTAGTCATCTATCCTGCACTTCCTGAGCTTGCCTACGAGGATGTTATGGGAGACAGTGTCAAAAGCCTTCCTGAAGTCAAGACAGACATCCACAGCACTCCCCTCATCCACCCGTGCTGGGAGAAATGCCTGTAGGTGTATGCTAACACCCATCACCATGGCAGAAGCACCCATCCTGAAGACCACCTTTTTTTCCAGTGTTTGGTGAGCTCCTGCATTTCGCAGACACTCTGGAAAGAGTGGGCCTCGGCGTGGATGCTGTTCCCATGGCGATGGGTGCTTGGGAAGTTCCTGCGTATCACAGGCACTTCTGCAAAAGTGTTCAAGCAGTTTAGAGGGTATTGTTCTCTGCGTAACTGACCGCGAAATTTCATCCACTTTTCATTGCAGCGGGTGGTATATACCTGGCTGGTTCCCCTTCTTATTCCCTTTGAGTACTAAGTTGTGCTCATCAGTGTTTTAGGGCAGAATAGCTTTTGTTTGCCTCTTTCTTTATTCAGGTTGTCTGTTTCCTTAAACATCTGTTTTCCAAATGTACACCTCTTGCTCTGTACTGGGAACTGGGTCAAAATTAGGTATGAGTTTTGATAGATATGTTATATCCAGAACTTTAATTTCAGAAAGGTTTGAATCTAGGCTTGAAGGCTTGGCCATCTCTAATCAAAACAGTATTTTGAAGAGAAACAGCCAAATTCTGACTGTGCTTGTGTACCTGGGAGAGAAGGGACGGTTCTTGTGAAGCTCTGCGAGCAAACATTCATTGCACAGATATTGAGAGACTTCATTCATTACTGCTGGCAAAGTACTTTGATTGCAAGGTGCTTCGGGCATACGTAGCAGTATTTTGATGTTTTAGGCAGAGAATGTAAGTAGCATTCCTATTGGTACGACCACCTGAGCATGCTGAGTCCTCCTACTTACACTTCTGTGTTGTTGCAGCTAGGAATGCCATGATTTGGTGCAATTCTTTATGGACTGCCAAAGAAACAAATTATTATGCACTACAAAATGGAACTGGCATTTTAAATTTAAAACACATGACATCAGCATTACATATGGAACCAGATACCATCAAATCACATGCCACCTCGTAAATATTCAGGCTGGTGGGGCAGAAGAAATGAGCAATGGGTTGCTGGCCAAGAATGCTCCCCAGGGTCTATTGCTTTCTAAAAGACTTTTGAGCACTATGAGTGCACAGTCCACTTTGAACAACCCACGAGGAGCTACCTCCACGTTGCTTGCAGAGTTCCTTGGGGACTGTATGAGCGTGCAGCCCAACCCCATGGGTGCACAAGGGGACAAGGGCAAAGAAAGAGCAGCAGTGCCCAGATTGGCCATAACTCAAAAGTTATGTGATGTCCAAAAGGATTTCCATCTCCCTTTTTGCTCAGCTGGTCCCATGAAGCAATGCCACAATGTGTGCAGGAGGACAACTTGTTTTCGCTTTCACCCTGCCTGGAATGCAGAAAGCTCACGCACAAGCTCCAAGTTGTAGTTTGATTTCCTGTAATCACCCACCAGTGAAAAAAGTCCCTGCAGAGCAACTTCTAGATATTTGAAACATTAATATTAGATCAAAATAAAGTTCACAGATTTTTATTTCTTTTTGGTGATATTGGAAAAAAAAAATCGTTTTCAGAGCTAGACCTCATCCAGACTCCAGAATAGCTTGGTACATTAAAAATGTGATTCTCTCATTATCTCTCTGCACAACCTCTGTAAGAAACTCCATTTAAATCACATTTACATAATACTAAGAATAGACTATTCTGCTCTTAACATCCATCCATCCTTAATTTATTAGGAGTTAACCAAGTATTTGCCCTTTCTTTTTGAAAGGTGAAAGGGATATGAATTCATATGAGTCTGATAGAAGAACTTAATGCTAAGCTTATGAAAGATTTGGACAGAATACTTTCTAATAAGAAGTAAAACCTGCTTCTAAGGCCTGGGGGGAGAGGGGGTCTTCTCTTCCAGCATTTTCAGCAATATGCTGTAATAATAAAGGTTTTCTGATTTTTACACTATTTTATACCCTTTACTGGTGAAGGACAGTTCCCTAAGGCAAAAGAAGACATGTAGAAATAATAGAGTACTTATGAGATAGATAACGAATTAGGTTTTTCTTTACTCCTTGCAAGATCTCTACCTACTCCTTACAGTAAGCCATGCCAGGAAATGATCATTTTCAGGTGTTCCCTGTCACAAAAGACAGTTACCAGAAAACCCATTGGCGTAACATTCCCAACAATTTCAGTGTCCATGATGAAAGAAGAAAAGAGGGACGGCTGACGTGTCCTTCAGCTGAAGGACCTCCTTACACAGTGCAGGCAGAGCATTGGCACAGACCTTTATGGGAGGTCTGCAATGAGCAAAGCGGCATGAGCTCTGCAGCCTGACGTCCTCCGGCTGCCTGCGTGATGCATTTCCGACAGTTTAAACTTTGGATGGTGAGCTGTGAAAGGGAGGAGAGAGACTCAGGTTAGCATTTAATGACACACAAAAAAGTTTGATTTCACTTTGAATGTTCTTGCTGGGATTTTATAAACATTTCTGCCATTTGTGTGGCTAAAGAAAAAAACATTAGTGGATTCTGTAGCAGATTCCATAGAAACCACAGTGAATCAGGGCTCTGCTTGAGTAGGATCTTTATGTGGGTTTGATGGTGATGCTTAACTGCAGAGTTAAATAAACAGCATTTTGGATATCGATTCGCTTCTGAAATGGTGAGATTTTTATCCAGACCCTGTGTGACATCTGAGGTAGCCCTAAGAAGAGTTCAGAATACCACTCTGAGGGGCCAGGACCCCGATGGTTCTCATGGTGAAGGGCTGGGACGTACAGAGCTGCATGTTGCAGGGGCTGTGGGGAAAGTCAGGATGGAGACAATCTTCTAGGCATTGCCCACAAATAAATTATCTACAGGTGAATCACCAGAAAGAGGTGTAAAGCACAGCAGAAGATGCCTCCGTTGAAAACGTAACAGCTTGGACTCTGTGGCCTGGCATGGTTGTGACATGCTCTCCACACACGCACTCCTGGTGAGGACACCCAGTGGTTCCTGCAGCACCCCAAGGACACATCACCTGCCTGTAGCTGTGCACACAAGTGATGCTGTGCCAAGGGCTCCTCTATGACAAAAGGGATGAGGGTGGTGATGGTGGCACGGGGGTGACCTGGGCTGAACTGATGCCGAGAGGCGGCTCCTTGGGAACTCCTTGTGGTGGTGTCACCTTCTGCACAGCCTCATCCTGGGGAGGCTTAGCTTCCATTTCGCTTCTTATAGACAGCAAATTTCCAACTGCAACAAGTATTGAGAATATCTGGAAAATATGACCTGCAAAGGGTCAGAAACCAGAAGGCAGGGAACAAGAACCCATTATTCATATTTTTTATGATATTTGAAGGCAGCCTGTGGAGGGGGTCGTGCAGGGAAGGTGGCTGATTTGTGGTGTTTGAACAGCTGGAGCAGGCAGAGCAGGGAGTGGGGCAGTTCGCACCCCTCAGGGCAACCAGTCACACCTGGCCCATATTTTGGAAGATTTCTGCCCCACCACAATAATCCTCTCTCTCTCCTTCTCTCTTTCCCTTCATATATATACATATATGTATATAAAATATTTTTATATGTACCTATATACATACACATTTACTTCTAGGTACAGAAAGTCAAAGACGATGGCAAACGAGCCTGTAGGTGAGCTTGAAGCTGAGTCGCTTGTTCCACCTTCCTCTTCTTTTACCCCAGGCATGAGGTGTGTGAACAGAAGGAATGGGGGAAGAATAGAGTCCTTATAAACATCTTTTGCTGTCTCTTTGAAGGAGCATGGAAGATCTGAGGAAACTGCACATCAGATCAATCTTTTGGAGTTGAAAGAAAAGAAGTATCAGAGTACCAAGAAAATAAAAGAGTACAAGGGATTTTTTTTTTTTTTTCTGCTTTGCTTTCAGTTAGACTGAGCTGGGGTTTTATTTGCAGCAAGGGACAGTAAGTCCCTTTTCCATTCCAGGCAGAGAAACAGCAATTTCTAAATGGACAATGCCCTTGGAAGAACTCAGCTGCATTTCTAGCGTATGCATTTAGCACAAATCAAGGGAATGGAGAAGACTCATTTATAACTATTGGCATTTTGATGTTCCCACAGACCTCTGGCTTTTTTCCTTTTACCAGAGTGAAGGACAGAGAATTAGTGTCATCTCATATTTCCCCCTCTCTTCTGGTGAAAAAAATAGAAATAGAAAATGAACGTTTATTTAAAGAAAATTCAAGATGGAGTGGAATAATATACAGCAAAATTGCCATCAGCTTTAACAACCACAGAGGAGATTGCAAAGGTTAATAGGGGCATGTTTTAGCGTGCCTCCTTACACTGAGCTCAACTTGTGGTCAGTTAGCCAGTGGAAAAGTTGATTAACCCAAGTTGTAAGAACTTGGCCTGTTATGATAGCAGATGATTAAAAAAAGCAACAAGATGAAAGAGAAATGTAAGAAACAACAAAACTTCTGCTGTGCCATAATAATTCTGTTTACCCTACTTTTTTATTACTTCCCTCTCACCAGCACTTGCCAGCATTTTTATTTAGGCCTTGTCTATAAACAAACTTGTTCTTGCTGAACTGTGCTTGAAACCAATGCATTCTCCTTTCCCCTCCTGTGGTCACCCAGAGGTGTTCATTTCAAGTAGGCTACGGGCACATAATTTCTGGTGGCCTAACAAGTTATCACCAAATTATCATTTATTGCAGGCATCAAAGCTGAAGAATCACAGCTAGCCAGACCTGATTGTACCAGTGCTTAAATTGCTATCACCAAACATGGCTTTCTGAGCCCATCTCACCCCATCTCTGCAACCAGATGATAAGAGGGGCAGCCACGGTCCCACCTTCCCATGGCTTAGCTCCCATTGCTGGCTCTGCATGTGGCCACTCAAGCTCCAGAGAAAGCTCAAGGGAAACAGGGCAACTTGGAAACAACAGGGCAACAGGGAAACTTGGGCAGAAATGGAGGGGTGAGGTCTTTTTCTAGATGCCACCTTCTCGATTGGCCTTACCGCAGAGGGAGAGGAGGAACAAGGAAGAATGGAGGAGGAAGGATTTTTAGGATAGTAATAGCTGGCAGTTTTAATATTCAAGCATTTACATGGCTTGATAGCACTGTATGGCGGGTGCTAGTGGAAATAAAGTCTATGTATGTGGTAAAATTTCCCGCAATAATTTTGATATTTCCATGTGGCAGTGTTGGCATCACACATACATAGTACAGAAAATGTGTTTTTCTTTTCCCTAAAAATTCCTTGCACTTTGGTTCATGAACTGCCAACCAACTAGCACTGGTAAGGAAGGTTTGGAAATTTCTTTCGGAATATCCTTAGCTTTTAGGCTGCTACTAGGTTCTTAATGAGAAAACCCCAGAAACATGGCTGGCCTTGAGTTGTCATTACGCCACGAAAACCATCTACCTCTGTAGAAGACTAAAGTGGTCTCCAAGATTGTTTTCTTTTTACACAAGGCTTTCTCTTGGTGGCTGTTAAAAAACATGAGATGAGCCTTTGGGGAAGCATGGGTCTAATGCCATGAAGTCCTCAGAATAATGGGGCAGGGAAGCCAAACTCTCTTCTGGGGAGCTGTTCTGGCCCTGCCTCTATCACAGCTGAGTCTATAAGGGAGTAAACACAGCCCGATGATGCACAGTCTCCAGGTGACTGTGAGAGGAGCAACCAAGGATGAGAAAGCAGATCTTGGATGATCAGGTAGCCTCCGCTGCTGCTCCTCAGCCATCACCTCACCCAGTCACGCTCAGTGAATCCTCAGGGCCCCGGGGACGGTGCCGCAGCCCCAGGTGAGGACCCTTCCAGAGCTAACGTCACACAGGGCACGGTGCCAGTGTGTGTCCCGCACCGGCACCTGCTGCGGAGCCTCGCAGCTCCTTGCAGCAAGGAGAGCAGGCGTCTGGCGTTCCTCCTGCCCAGAAGGCAGGGCACACACATTCCCTTCTATTTTCTTCACCAAATACAGCAATTCACGTTTGTCTAAGGCAGACGTAAGAGATCCTAATGAGACCTCGATCTTGAGGGTAGGCCATGCCTGCTAGCAAGCTGAAAGGCGCTTGCATTGCTGTTCCTGGTGGAGACTTTATCAATAAACACAATTCTGATAAATTGCAGAATGTTTATTAGCTCTTTTTATGTGCTTTCTTTTAAGAGAAAGGGTTCTGGAAATATAAGATTTTGGTTTAATGGAACTCAACATTTAATTCAGTGGGGAAAATTGAGCGGGTGGGATTTGGCAGCTTCAGCGGGTGTTTTACAAGTGAAAAGGCTTCCCAGAAGCGATGATGCCAACCACCTGACTTACCAGTGAACACTTCAGATGTGATTGACCACAGGAAGCACACGTGTTTTTCATGAAGCCGTGAGGGTGTTTTGCTATCTCTATGTCTTAGTGGATCAGACAAAATTGCATCTTTTGTGGTAGAACTGGATGTTTTCAGTTAGACATTAGGATGAGTACTTGCACAAGACAACCCTTAAAACAAACTTAGCAACACGTGACTCACCCAAAAATATCTAATCAGCGAAATAAGGAACTTCTGGCACTAACGAGCTCTCTGAGAAGCAACTCTATGGCCTAGGAGGTGTAATATTTCCAAAACCATCACAGATCTTAAAACTCTTGAGTTCTTATGTTCCTCAGAGTTCCTAAACTATTACAAATATGATAATCCTTGCTTTTTTCCTTGATTAAAGTCCAGCACTGACCTTCATTCAAGAATAAGAGGCCATCTGCACTGAGGGTGAATGTTCTAATTCAGAGTGCACTGTTCAGGGATGAAGCATGATTTTGAAATCCTGTCATTTGATGAATGTTGCAATAAATTATGAGGCAATATCCTTTGTTAAAGATCAATTAATCACTGAGAAAAAAGTATCTCCACTGAGCTGGAGATACTTGGGGAATGGAAGAAGTTTTTGTAGCTGGCCACTTTGGGTATTTCAAAACTCTCAGATTAGGTTCTCTGTAATTTTGGTAGCCAAGAAGCCGTCATGTTCACATTGTAATCATCTGTGTGAATGTAAAAGCACAGAAAGTGCTCTACACATGCCATCTAATTCACCAAAATTGTCAATTTTTCTGGTCATATCACTAGGAAACGGCACCACTGCTACTGAGCTGCAGCTCTTTTATAAGCTCCAGAAAGGAGTGTGCTGCATCGTTATGTATTCCTGTTTTGGCAGTGGGACATTGAGCCTTGTCAGCCCAATCATCCAGAGACTGATGGTCAGATGAATGAATGAATGACAGTCCAGGACAGATGCATTTCCCTCTTTACTCTTTCCAAATTCATGTCTAATAAAGGTTTCCACAAGGTTAATTCCACCAAATTTCCTTCCCCTCTCTACTCTCATTCTGATCTACGAGAGGGTTCTTCAGTTTCTCTGACCCCTGTTTTGCTTCAATAGCTACATGACACCCACTTCAAGGCTCATGACACAACCTCTGAGGTTGAAAAAGAGACTTAAGAAAGATATTTTTTCACTGGCAGAATATTCATAATTAGATAATTATATTTTTTAAGATACAAAACACATGGCTTGAGACTGATATCCTATGGGGAAAAAACAGACTATCAGTTTCTACAACTACTTTAACAAATCAGTCCACAATATTTTGATTAGAATTACCGTTTCTTGAAGTACCTACTTTGCGCTTCATATATTTACTGACATGCAAAGAACTCATTTTCTTGATGAACCTGACCAAGATCAATGCGCATAAAGAATTACTTGTCAAACAGACTTGGGACCTAAAATATTTTGAGCGAGACTGGTGTACTTGATCTTCTGTCAGGGATGCAACTGAACACAAATATCCTGAGGAGCAGCCAGACTCAGCTATCTGCTTGGTAAACACGAAGCCCTCATGTCCCTCTGTCTGCAGTCACTGACTGCTTTTGGGCAAGCAGCACCCCTCCAAAACCCAGGGTGTCTAATGTATTGGGCAAACTGTGCGGCAGGAGGCTGCAGAGGATGCCCTGCAGTAAGAAGCTGCTGTGCAGAGGAGGAGACCAACAGCGAAGCCAGAACGGAGCCGGGTGATGGGGCTGCAGAGCTGGATAGTGGCAGCGCTGTGCATGGTGGTGTGAGGAGGCAGGGAGGAGAGATCGGTGATTATTCAGCATTAGCTCTTGTTTAATTGCAGCTCTCTGATGGGTACAGATCCCTTTAGAAGGTGTTCAGAGGGTTCCCTTATTGGCCATGGGCCAATATAATGCCTTAGGGGATTCTTAGAACTATGCAACTATGCATCTACAGTCATACCAACGTAAAAGTGGTTCTGCTATTTTGTTTTTGGCAGCGGAGTATTTGGGACTGCTGTGGAAGATGGATGTTATGACCTGTTTTCATCCGAAGTGACTTGCAAGCTCTGCGTTTAGTTTGTCAGCCGGCACACTGCAAATCAGAATAATCAGAGCTGAACGAGCTCCTCTGCTCTGGCCTGTGCTTGTTTTCCCCACCTGTGGATAGTGGTTACCCACATAGCATCATTTTCTCATGTCATATGATATTTGGTCACCAATTTTCTTTTTGCTTCTGCGCAGGGCTGGTTGGCTCCTTTGGTCTGTATTTCCTTCTGAATTACTGAAATATATGCAAGTAGCCTGGATATCAGAAAAGACAGATCACTAAAACTGATGAAGGAGATGTGACTCAGGCCAATTTGATTTAGCCTGTTTATCATAGTCTTTGCTGCTTTGGGGCTGACTTCAGAGCTGACTCATGTTGTACTACTACTTGCAAAAAAAATGCCTTGAAAATATTTTGATAGTATATCTCAAATAATTGGCAGCATTTCTGTTAAAGCTCCATCCTCTGAGTGCTATCTAAGCTTTGAAAACACAGTACAGAGTAAAGGGGGAAAAGCAGAGAGGAAAAATATTAACTTTGCTAAAGCCAAAATACGTGTCACCAGTGGATACAAAATCATAACTCTGCCTGACCAGCTCCAAGCTGTGGTTCTCCTTGCGAGGACATCGTTCTCTACAGAAAAACAGAGTCGTTCACTTGGTGGGTCTTTTGACAGCTAACGCATCCTTCATTAACATGGTCTGCCTATATAATTAAACATGAGCTTCAAATTAAAAGGATGGGAGAACTGAACCAGGGCAATAACTATGAAATTAAGTGCAGGTTATCATGGTTATGGTTGCTCTTCTGCAGTAGAGACTGTTCAGCACAGGGGACTGGGAATCAGTCTGTGGTGTGAGATCTCAGTGTAGCACTTTTTAGAACAAAATGTTTTCCAGGTGGATGTAACTAAAATTTCAAAATGTGATGATAAAGATGATCCGTAGGTAGCTCTAGCAGTTGTCCAGTGGATTTAGCTGCTGCTCTGACGTCCCTGAAGCTGCACTGCTTGGTGCTACATCAAGATCTGACACCTTGACTTTCAGTAATCTTCATCGTCCTCATTGGCAATTGCAGTTGGTGTTTTGCAGCCCCTTAAACGTAATGAGACAACCGTAAGCTGTGAGTGGCGTCTGCAGGCAGCTTGTCCAAGAGGCACCTTGCCCACTCAGCTGACTACTGGCCACCTGCTTGCACTCTTTCGGGGCACTTGTTTTTTTTTTTTTTGGTAGCATTGCGATTTAATAAAGGAGAGTGGAAGAATAAAATATCTGTTTGACACTTGGTAATCAGCTGGCCAGCCAGAAAATGACAAGGAGCTGAAAGCAGTTTAATAAACAGATCTCACCACAGAGTGCATCTGCAGGGTTAGCGTGGCTGGAAACCAGTTTTTATTTTCCATAACTATTTCCCTCTACTGTCCCATTCCTTCCAACATCTCAGTTGTTTAGGAATCACAACATGTGGGTTGCTTGGGTAACCTAAATCTGTCTGACCACCTATACCCAGCTGTCTGGCAGACACGATTTTCCAGGACATGGACAAATCTTGGAAAGAAGTCTTGGGTAGACGTAGCCTGGTTCCTTTGTCACAGGCTCCGGCAAGGTGCACTCAGTGAACTGAGAGCCCCGCACACAGATCGCTTGTGCTGCAGTGTGAGGAGGGGATTCACCTTAGCGTTTCCATGGGGGATGAATCTATGGGATAGCAGCAGGAATTACCATCTTGTGCAACACAAAAGAGTGGGCTGGCTGTTTCCAACAGCCATGACCCCACAGCATGAAAACGTTGGTCTCCTGGGTAGCACTGTCATGCTGTTTCTTGCTTGACCCAGGCTGACGCCTGGGAAGCACCTCTCCTGCAGAGAAGAATAAGCAGGATCTGCCAGTCTTTTGAAAAACACTTTTGGAGAAGATTTGATACATGTATTCAGCTCAATCTGCTGTAATCTCCTTTGGATGCTGGCTTTGGTCACAGTTTCTTTTTATTCATTAATGTTCATGAATCTATAAATGTGATTTTTGGTTAAAGCTCTGTATGCTGTGTTAAGGATGTGTGCTCAAACCTGAACTGAATTATTACAGCTCACACGGTACAAGCGCACGTGGTGGGGAGCTGTGTCTAGAAGCATCTTGTTGGGGCTGATGTTGGGTTGATGTTAGCAGGCAAATGCCCCAAGGAAAGCTCAAGGCTTCTCCTTTTTTCCTTTTAACTCTGTTTTCCTGAAATGTATCTTTGAAACAAATGTATAGAGGACATGGCCCTTGTTTTGTCATTGATTTACTATACTGAGAAGAAGGGTTGATGGAAACTGTGTAAGCAGGGGATCCAGGACATGGTTGTCCCAGACGTTGGCTCAGGGAGGCTCTTGGGCTTCCCTCAATGAACAAATGCACTCCTGGGCACCTGTAGAAACTTAAAAATGTTTCTTATAAGCGACCTGTTTCTCCTTGTTCCTGAAACCATTTCAAACTAATGAAACACTTATACTCCCCCAAATCTTCATATAAGTAAGGGGAGTTCTCAGGCCAACTCTTTCTGGTTCGAAACCAGCTGCTCTTCAAGTTGTTCTTACACTATTGTATCCTTGTGCTCCTTCTCCTTCTGGAACACACTAACATTAGCCTTCATTAGCCTGGTGCTTTAATTTTGACACCTCCTTGTTTTTTTAATGATAGGTGGAATTGATACTCTTGAAAAAAAATGTCCTTAGCATTGAAAAGTACATAGACATCTGCTGCAGGTATTAGAAGATGTGTATGTAAGACACTGAAACCTAAGCTGGGTAAAGCAACAGGATGTGTATCACAGAAGCAATGCTGAAGGAAGAAGAGGACAGGAGATAGCCCAGCATATTTCTTCCCAAGAGGTCACTCTCCTTCCTTCCGCAATTGGCAGAGTTTGGTTACAGCTCAGATGGTTCCTCGTCGTGCCGCTGTCGTGCTCCTCTGCCCTCCATATTTTCCATGTGTTTGCCTATCCTCTTTGAGAGCTTTGCCAGATCTCTGCCTGGATCTCTCATTCTCCATCTTTTCTTCAAGCAGTTGTTCGCGTCATTTCCTTTTGACAGCTCTGCCCAGTAAGGAATGAGTGCTGGCCTCATTCAGAGATGGGGAGCACAGGTGCTGTATGAGTTGCCCAAGACTTTGTGAAACATCTCTCATGGAGGAGGGAATTGAATCCCAGTAAATCCTTAGGTAATACCTAAATCATTGGATCCTGCTGCTCCTCTGAGCTCCTGGACATTGCTAAAAAAATGTGACTTGTTCAAAATTGGTGGGAAAAGGCATTAAACACTGGCCTCACTGAAGTATCCAGGAGGTTTATTTAAGATTTCAGGGAAACTTCAGCCTTACTCAGTGAGGTCAGTAATAACTGGAGCCTCTGTATACAGCTGATCTTAGATTCACTACAGAATGTTCTTAATTTATGCTGGAACACTAAAGCACAGTAAAACTTGCAAAAAGAAATTTCCTTTGTTACGAGAAAGATACATAGTCCCTGCCTAGGCAGACCACGGGACAGGGTGGCACTCTTTAGCCTTGCAGTATATCCTTGAAACCCAGTATACACCCAGATATATCACACTCCTTCTCAGAGTACTGTCTTATTGCTCTGCCTCAAAACCACTGCTGTTCTATTACTGGTAGGTTGAATGCTTGCAAAACTTTTGCATTTTGGATGGCCTTTTTTTTTTTCTGACAGATTCAAAACTAGTTGCACCTGTCCTTTTCTCCAAAGCATGGGCAGTCCTACAAAGGCAAAAGTAAGCAGATGAATTGTGTCACATATGTGTGAACATAAAGTCTTAGGTATGATGAAGAGCAAGACTCGGTTTGGGAGTTGAGGGAGGAATGAATGAATTGGCTTCCCCGGTGCTTGACTGGAGCCCCAGTGTTTTTCAGGATTGCTTATACCAGTTTGTGTGTTCATGTATGTATCTTCATGTATGTTCTGAGTTGTAAATTCTGATTTGATTACTGTATGCTGGAAAGTTTGATCCTGTCCCCTGAAGATACTGCAGCAAAAATCTTTTCCTTGCTCTGATTTTCAAAACTGATGTCACCCTATTCGGTATAAATTAATCCAATCACTTGTGTCGCGCTGCCGCTTTCACGGTTATTCCTATAACCATTATTAGAAACGTGATGAATCATTTGTCTTTTCCTGGAAATGTACTTGAATGTTCTGCAGACTTGTCTTACATCCATCTTCTCCCTTTCAGTCCAAAAATCTACTGTGCTTCTTGGCTGGAAAGTTTTGTTGAGTTTGACTGACTTGCTCTAAGAACGAGCGCAAAGAGTAGTTGTTACAAAAAGATGTTCTTTAAAAAATAACCACTTCTGCCACTTTCTCCGGAAAGATATGCAGTGATAACAGAAAATAAAATGTGAGATCCTTGCTCTGGATGTCTGTAATTCAGTAGCATTTCAGCAACACAGCCTGAGGGCCCATTGCAGTAGGTACCGTATGAGCACTGGGCAGACGGTCCTAATCCAAAGTGCGTGCAATCTAATTGCCATGTCTATGTTTTCATTAGCATGTGGGCACTTTTCCCAGCCCATGATACATGGCTGTATGTAGGTCTGGCCAGCTGATGGACATAACCACACCAGTGCTTATCCGCTCCGGTTTCTCTCTGCAGCTGTGAGCTCCGTTGGCCCCAGGCTGCCAACTTCTCGACCTGTGTCCACAGCTCGCACAGGGACCTGCAGAGACATCACACAGATTTTCTCTGTCACTGACTTGTGCACGTCACTTGTCAGCGTGTCCACCTGGGAACAGTGAGGCAGGTGGCAAGCCGCAAGTGGCCTCTGCTGGGCTTATTTAACCCTCCTAATAGGAGCAGGCGCTTGAACACCTGCATCAGAGCATGGTGACTAGCTAGGAAAATATTCTCTCCTGTTACTGCAATTCGAATGTCTCTTCACAGCATGGCTGAGGTTGGAGGGGACCTCTGGGCACACAGAACATGTTGCACAGGGTTGCATCAAGGCAGCTTTTGAAAATTTCCAGAGGAGGAGACACCATAGCCTCTCTGGGCAGCCTGTCAGTGCTCTGTCACCCTCACAGCCAAGAAGTTCTCCCCATGTTCAGATGGAACTTCCTGTATTTCACTTTGCACCCATTGCCTCTTGTCCTAGCGCTGGGCACCACTGAAAAGAGTCTGGCCCTATCCTCTTTACACACTCCCTTTGGATACTTACACACACTGATAAGATCCCCCTTAGTCACCTCTTCTCCAGGATGAACAAGCCCAACTGTCCCAGCATCTGCTTCTTGGAGAGATGCTCTGCCCCTTTCATCTATTCCAATAGCCCTTTGCTGGACTTGTTCCAGTAGCTCCATGCCCCTCTTGTACTGTGGAGCCCAGCACTGGACAGGGCACTTCGGTGTGGTGTCACCAGGGCTGAGTGCAGGGGCAGGATCTCCTAGCTTGGACTGCCGGCAATGCTTGTCCTGACGCAGCCCAGGATACCGTTGGGCTTCTTGGCCACAGGGGCACATTGCTTGCTCATGGTCAACTTCTTGCTCACCAGGACTCCAGGTTCTTCTCTGCAGAGCTGCTCAGCCCCAGCCTGTCCTGGTGCCTGGGGTTATTCCTCCCCAGGTGCAGGACCCTGCACTTGCCTTTGTTGAATTCCACGAGGTTCCTTCTGTCCAGCTCTTCATCCTGTTGAGGTCCCTCCAAAGGTCGGCGCAGCGCTCTGGGGTATCAGCTGCTCCTCCCCGTTTTGTATCACCAGCAAAGGCGCTGAGGCTGCACTTTGTCCCTTCATCCAGGTCACTTTCCCTCCTTCTGCTCTGAGGGATGCCTTGTTTATCTGTTGTTTTTCATACTTCCAATTTACCTTCTCTGAAAATATCTGCAAGTAGTTAAATGGTGCTAATATATACCCACCAAGGGATGCTGTAAATTTTTTAAATGGTGATTTGGGTGTTTGGCAGGCAAAGGCAAATTGTTCTGTCTTTCCATGATCTCACACATCACATAAGGGTGAACAAGGGATTTTCTAAACTGCAAAATCCCTGTGCTGCTGTCATTCAGCTATGCGGGAAACATACATTGAACAGCTCCTGTTTTTACTGGAAGTATTTCACTACAGTAAAATGGGTTTGAAAAACAAAATACCATCCAGTTTCTCAGCCCCAGAGGTGGCTCCCAAGGGTCAGGGTTGAGTGGCTCTGGAGGATGCTGTGGTTAGGGAGGTTTGCGCTCTTGTGCTGTATAGATGAAATTCTATAAGATTTAGATAGGATTTGGTTCCTAGACCTTGTATTTTCCCTTTTTACTGAGCTGAATTCCACCCTGCAGAGACAGAAACGATCATTCTTCAGAGCCTTCATTCTGGTACTTTAAGAAGAAAATCACATTCCAAATATACAGAAATAAATAACTTCTCTGTGTTGCACACACCAGGAACATGCTGCCACACACAGATTAGCACGTCCCTGCTACTGAATGTCGCATGCAACTCAGTCACCCAGCCCAGGGCCATCAAACAGGAAAATGCAGTGCAGTACAGGTTGACCTTTCGGATGCTTTCTGGTTTTATATGCTTCCATGCCGAGCGAGCTCTCTTTTTTTTTTTTCACCTACACTGAAGGAGGAGTCTGAGCAGAAGGCTCTGCTTTACTGCTTGCGGCTGGGATAGCTTTATGTTGGTGCTGAGTATATGCTTATGCTGATAACAATGGCACAGCAGACGGAGTTACACACAACGAATCCCATGCACATTGGTGCCATGCATATAAAGCCAAAGGGCTCACTTGTCTTGCACAAGGGGAAACATGCACATATCTGCGAGAAGCAGGACCTCAGACCATGCACTGCCAAGAGCTTTACAGTTTCAAGGTGCCCTCCAGACTTCACCGCGAATTGCTCAAGTCCTGGACCCAGCCAGCAACTTCTCAGATGTGGTTTAGCTGCACACAACGCCAAGGGACAACCCACTCTAAAGCCTCCGTGCTTTGGAAAAAGCTTTTTTTTCCAAAAAGCTCAGCTGCGGGAGCAGACCAGGTAGCCAGTTTGCTACAGCTTTACACTGTGCAAGGAACTGCACCAGCTTCACATGCTTCCGAGCAGGATCTGTGCAGAGTACCGGGCTGGGAGCTTGCAGGGAAACCTTCGCTTTCTGCAGTGGGGAAATGGGGTGAAGGGGGCATTTCAGATGTTAATTCTTGAAGCTCACAGTCACTGCAGCAACAGTGACCTCTCAGAAAGAGAGGTTAAAAAAAAAAACTTGGTTTGTCTCTCTCTTTTTTTTTTTTTTTTTTTTTTTGGAAATGTAATCTGGTACATAATGTTCCAAGTTATCAGCCTTGATATTCTGTGTTGTTTCATCCACTCTAAATATTATCACTTTCTGCAGCCTGGCTTGATATATTCTTTGCTGAATACCTCATTTTGATGTGTACAAATGCATCTGTGGCCTCACCCCAAATTATGAAAGGATATAATGAATATGTATTATTCAAGCCAGAGCAATAAAGTTTCTCTTCAGTGACAAAGCACTGATTTCTCCATTATTATCTTGGCCCAGGAAAGCTGTTTTATCCAGGTTGGATATGTCATGTAGGTCACAATTTATCAAAACGTGCAAGCATGTTCTTAACTTTAGCAGACGGATATGCTTACAGGTGCTTAGCAAAACACATCAGGACGTGCGAAGCCCTCCTGAAGGCAATTCAAATTTCAGGCTGAGTATGACTCTGCACACTTGAATTGACACTAAAAGAAACGCAGTTCTTGGTTTTTAGCTTTGAGAATCAGTGGCAGTGCAGGTGCTTTGAGCAGGAGCTGAAGGCACTGAAAGACTTGATGCCAAGTGCCGCACGCAGCAGCGCTCGGGTACGGACCCCCCGTACACGATCTGTAGTATCACGGGCACGTCCTGCCAAGCCCCGTGCTGCAGCGTTTCCAGGGAGATGTTACATCACGTCGCCGTCTCGTAGGAGGCTGAAACCAGCTCCATCTGACATGTTATTTAAGATTTCCATTAATAGAGCTTTGTGAAACTACCAATTTATGGACAAACTTCTCTTCAGTCTCTATAGCAGAGAACAAGAAGTATCCCTGCATGCTGAAGAGGGTCCACATGCTAAAAGGATGTCCAAAAAAAAAAAAAAAAAAAAGTCAGAAAGTGTCAAATGGAGCTTCAAAAATGCTGCCGGGTTAGAAAGACAACTTGTAGTGAAGGACTTCGGCAGGTCCCTGGGTTCCTGTGGACAAGAACAAGAGCAGAGAGGGACAGAAAAATCTTCAGTGAAGCAGAGAAAGTCTCTGAGAACTTGTGTCCATCAGAATGGAAGGGTTTTGTGAAGCGAGCACTGTGCACGTTGCGTGTTTGGGAGGAAAAAAGGAGAAACTGTTGACCTTTTCTGTATGACACTCACATTTTTTTTTTCTTTCTAAACAGTGACATCCTTTTCAAAAGTGATTGGGCACAGAATATATGAGAGACATTGCCAGTGCAGACCGGAGAAGTAAACTGCCCTCCTTAGCCCATAGTGCAGAGGCCAGTGGAGAAACAGCACTAACCTTCACTCCCTGAAATGTTCATTAGTTCCCTCACCTGTTCTCACCCTCCGCAAAGCAAGGACTTGTTAGGCAGTAGTGAGTGGAGTTTTGACTCCAAACCCTATGAATTACCACTAAGCACTAAGAACCCTCTTACCAGCTGCTTCATTACCTCCCTCTGGAGCCGTGTGGCACAGAAGAGGCAATCAGCTAAACCTGCAGCCAGAGAGATTTAATTTCCAAGATTTCTAATTACAAGGATAATTAAAGATTTTTAAGACAAGGCCAGAGAAACATCTGCCAGGGATGGCCCAGATGTGCTGCATCCTGTCTCAGTGCAGGAGTGTGGACAGCACCTTCTCCCAGGGTCCTTTCCATCCTCGTGCTTTTGTGCCTTCTCCTTCAGCAGGAGCAACGCTGCCTGCTCGGTGCTGAGCGCGACAAGCTGCCCCTCCAGAGGAGGCTTTTTCAAAAGAGGAAGGCAGGAAGCTCTCCAGGACTTCCACGCTGAAAGCAAATACAGTCCTGTACTGTAAATGCCAGAGCTGAATCTGAGCTAAATCTGAGCTGAATCTAGGAATCTGAGCTGCATCCAGAGCTAAATGGCAGAGCTGAATCTCTTCTCTGTGCCAGATTCGCTCATGTGTCACCCCCATTCACGTAAATTTTACTCTTGCCTTTTGCTGGTGGAAACAAAGACTGGATCCTAGACTGCAGAGTGTGGCTGCCTTCAGTAAACCCTTGTGTGCTTGTGCCTTGCAGCCTCAGGAGAAGCTTTCTTATGAACTGCAGTCACTCTCTAACAAGTGATGTAGGTCATACCTGATAATTTTTTTTTGCAGGATTACTGGACAAAGAAGAAAGAGTAGGCAGGATTTATCCAGCTGTCAGGGGTGCATTTAATACTGCAATGCACAACAGATTGATTCACAAGGTCAGAAAGCATGGCACAGAGTAGGCAGCAAAATACTAAAAGAGATTTAAAAATGGGTTGAGGGCAGAGAGTAGGGAATGTCATTAAGGGGAAAAACTCTAAGCCTGTTATCCTTATTACTTGGCCTTTTTTGCTGCAAATCACCTTGAGGAAGGTCTTGGGAAGAAAACAGCAAAGGGGAGGAGGGCAGTGAAGAGCGTTATAACCTTAGAGGGTACCATAGGATGCAACCCAGACCTGAGACACCTTCATGAAGCTCCTTTTTGCTCTAAGCAGCCAGGCACCAGTTTACATCAGCGCCACCTGTATGGCCAGGACAAGCAGCACTGAAGCCATAACCACAACGATATGGGAAGGCCTTACAGAACAGAAAGCACAGCAGGGAAGGCCAGCTCCTCTTTATCTTTCTAAACATTTCAGCAAAAATTGCTAGAATGTGACACTTCGAGTATGCCCTGGCGGTGGCCCTCTGGGAGGAGTTTTGATTCCTTCTTGGCTTGAGAAAAATTATAGTCAAAAAATGTGCAAATGTAGATTCCCCAACAGTGCAATCTTGCCTCATTTTTATCTTTCCTATTACCACTTTCAGATAAACTTCCCTACATGCTAAATAGTAGGCCTAATGTGACCAAGCACTGCTTTTGGAAACCAGCTTTTTTTTGTTGTTTTGTTTTCCTCCTTCCTTCTTCGTTTTAGATTTAACACATTTTCTTTTCTCAACCATACGCTAAGTAACATTGAAGTGCTATGAGAGAGTAATTTTAAAAATAGCTTGAAACAGGCAAGTGTTATAAAAATAGCCAGGCCTGTGGGTTGCATCCAAAAGGCTTCCATCATGGTGACTGATTAGAAGGCTCACTTAATTGTCTGTATGCAAATTTCGTGTCACCAATCCCTGACATTCAGAAATCTTGAAATTTTTAAACTTAAATGTTCACATCTTATTTGCACTTTGGCCTGTTTTGTTACCTCCAGCATATAAGGAACTGCAGGAGTCTTCAGTTTTCAAAATTGAGGAAATACATAGATTTCAGTTTCAGAATCCCCAATATTAGCACATTTCTACAAGCAATTGGCCTCACAGTTTGGCTGGACTCACTATTTGGTGGCTTTGGGCTTTTACTTGACCAACAGTATGAAATGGACTGGGACGGGAGGAAAAACAGGACATGCAACACAACCTTTTCTGGGACTGCATCCTGGAAGGTTGAAAGTCTCCTGGAATGAGTGACTCAAAGTCTCCCAAAATGAGTGGAAAGGCTCCTGCCTGTTTCTGTTATGCTCATTCTTGCTGGCCACATGCACCACGAAGACTCACCACTTACTTCAATGTCCCTTACAGCGCCACCCTCCCCACCTCTGTCCCCATGTCCCGTGAGCAGCAACAAGTGACAGGGCTGCAGCCACGAGCCTTTGGCTGCTGCCCGCAGCGCTGCGGGCCCGGGGGGACCGCGCCGTGGCGCTCTGCACGTTACACTACCTCCTGTGTCTCGCAACGTGTTCTTCGGTGAAAGCCAGTGAACGTTTCTCCCTGTCTCTCTGCTGGCGCCCGTTCTACGCTCCGTTGTCCCCAGGCCTTTTGCCAGAGGCCGGCAGTGCAGAGGCGTGCGAGCTGTCCCTTCCTCCAGCACGGGCTGTGCTTGTGGCAGGATCCAGCCTTCTCCAGGGAAAGGAAACGCTGCTTACGCTCCCATCCCTGTAGGCTCATGCACTGCATGTTCACAGGGGTTAAAAAATATTTCCCACTGCAGAGAGGTGGCTTCAGCAAACTGCTGCTGGCCACGGCACAGCTCCGTGCACCCCTTCCCCAGGTGAGCCTGCCGGCTTTGCAGCCTCTGTAATTTCATGGATGGGGAAAGGGAGCTTCCTTCCCTGCAGAGAGCCCCCGTTGTCGGCGGGCAGGAGTCGGAGCCAGGAGCAGGGAGATGGCAGCACATTCCCAAAGGCAGCAGTAGAGGAATCACGGTGTGGCCACTGCCTTGGTGACAAGGGTTTCATGGGTCCTGCTGCTAAAGGGTAGGTGCGACTAAATTTTGGGGGGAAAAAAACTGCCGAAGATGTCGCTAAATGCACCCTGTACATTGATTATTAAACAGCACTGGGAGCTAATTGATTTAGCTCTCAGATTCCTCCTGTGTCTAAAGACACATACATTAGCCCACAGGTTTACAGCCTCAGTAGCAGTTACACAGTCCCTAGCTAAACTCTCTTTAAAGTTTATCATCATCTTCATTTCAGAGGAGTTAGTGAAATCAGGGATCCCTTTGATCAAATAAGCCAATGTCTTAAACCTTAAAAGTTCTGTAAAAGCAACGTGCCTGTGTTATCAATTCAAAGACCAAATATGAGTGTGGCTATAACTGAGCCTTGCATATATTGTTATTGTTTAAAAACTTCAGTCAGCCCAGGCTTTCCTTGATTAAGAGCAGCCAGATGGACACTATAAATC
This sequence comes from Nothocercus julius, assembly GCA_013398735.1. Taxonomy (NCBI): domain Eukaryota; kingdom Metazoa; phylum Chordata; class Aves; order Tinamiformes; family Tinamidae; genus Nothocercus; species Nothocercus julius. Next base: position 2,923,883 of record VZSV01000057.1, read on the forward strand.
AGTTTGAGAACTCTGTGCCAAACTCCATGCTCCGACAGATTCATACAGCTCCATTTAATGTCACAAATGGGATTTATGCAAATGGAACCCAGATCAGAATTTGGCCTTTTATGTTTGTTTAGATTAAGAAATTTGGACAGTAAAAGCCCGATTATATTCTGGCTAGCAGACTGGTATTACCGCACTCTGACTAGTGGGAAGCCCAGACAGATGGCTACATGAATCAGAGCGAGGTAGGTCTGATTATATTGACATTTTCCATGTGATAAAGCAGAGGGACACTGTGCCATATGGTAGAATACGGTTGAGGACCCTCAGCAGCTGAGCGCGATGTGAGCAGAGCTTTCTCATATGCAAGTGTCATAGTAAAACACTCACTCCTGTGGCGAGATGGCAGCAGAGGAAAGCCAAGGAGGGGAGGCTCCTGGCATGGCCATAGACATTGAACCACGTAAGTGTCTTGTGACGATGGGACAGCAAAACAACAACACTCACATGCCCCAAGTGTCTAGCTGAAAGCATGGATGGTGAGAAGTTTAGTGGCCAAAGGGCGGTGAAGATGCTGGCTGTGCACAACGTGGAACTCCACAGCCGGCGGTGACACAGCCTTCGGAAGATGGTTTTACAGGTTGGCCTCCCAGCGCGGGGGTCTCCTGGGGAAAAGGGAGACCCCCCTGATGAATGTAAGGAGCTTTGACCTGAGCAGAAAAAAGAAGAGAGAAGGAAGACTAATACTGCATGGAGAAGGAAAACCAGCAGCTTTTATGGAGCAGAAAGTTTGAAGGAAGCAGAACAACCGCTACCTCAGGAGAATAGATATGTCTACCTTCTACATCCGAACGGTTGCTGTTGTTTTGCTGCAGCTCAAGCCACTTTTTGCATGCTGCTCCAGAACAGAAAAAAGAAATAGTTAGTGGTTCTGTGTTCTTCTGAGAGCTTCAGGAAAAAATAGGAAATAATTACATAAAAAGGGTAGATTTTCACAAGCTCTTTTTTAAAGAGAACTTGTGCATCAGGACCATCTAGAGCCACTTCGCCTTTGTAACTTGTCAAGTGAGGTTGTTGGTGGGAGGCTTTCCATTCTGTGCACTGCAAACCCATTTGCAGAACATTGCATTTTTTAAAAAAGTGTTACCTCAAAGCAAGGAAATTTGCTCCTCTAAGGCAATCACAGGAGACAGTGGGTTTATTCTTTGGGACTTAATTGGCAAGAACAACACGAAAGGGCATCGGTGCTGGGCTTTTGGCAGTAGACTGGAGATCCCTCCTCCAAAAGGGGCCTGGGACCTGCTGTGGCCGTGGCAGGGACTTGTGAATCTCCGTGGCACTGAAGGCTGTGGAGGGAGCCAGGGGAGAGTGGGACTTGCAAGGGAATCGCACATGTTCAAAATGGGGAAGTGTTGCAAAGTTGTTTATGTCTGGTAGCAGATAAAAGAGGGAAATGAGGAATGAGTTTTCTCTAGTTTGGGTGCTGTGGTTTGTTCGCCAAAGCCTATGGCTGGCTGTATATTTAGCAGCTCTAAAAAACCCGTCTAGACACATCAACAAGCAAGTGGAAAAGTACCGGAAAGAAACGACACGAGGCTGCCCAGCTGCTGCTTCATGGCCCCGCAGCACACGGGATTTCAGGCAGCCCTGGCCCCACGACCCACTGTTTCACCGGTGGCTGACACAGCTCCTGTGCGAGCAGGAGTTTTGATCCCAGGAACACAAGTGCTTCCAGAGCTCCGGCACCGTGGATTCCTGGTCTCCATCCTCAAAAGCCTCCCCAGGCACCAGCTCTACAGGCAAAATGTTGGAAGGGGGCATTGGAAAGCCAAGCTATCAATAGCTTGAACTGCAAGTAATTAGCAGTACAGGTAACTCTTAGCTAGAAATGACAAATATTTTCAGACCAAATGCCTAACTTTGCACATACACAAGTGTAACCTGGCGTTCAGGTAGCAGCTCCTATTAACTGATCTCCAGCAGCATAATTCCAGAGTGAAAACATAATTTCCACCCCTATCCTGGCAGTTGGCTTTTCTATAAAGGCTGCTTGGACTATGGGTGCTGCTAGTACAGCAGCAATTTTTAGTTTTTCACAGTGGAGTTGCACTCTACTATTTCACTTCAAGAAAAAGAGAGGCTTGCACCTCCCTGCAATGAAGTCATTATCCAATAAAATAACCAATTCTCTTCTGCATGCAGAATAAATAGTTAATACTTCTGTTTTGTCATTAGAACATAAAATAGACGGATTACACCAAAGAGGAACTCCGGCCTTTCGCGTGGAGAAATAGCTGTGTGCAATAAGTAATGGCCTTTTGAGTTAGCACACGGCTCTCAAGAAATACGGGACAGATTTGCATGGGTACATCAGTGCCAGGGCTTGCCTTGCCCCTCGCTATAGGTATTTAATGAGAGAGCCAAGGGCACGGAAGTGGTATGGAGCGATGGCATTAGGTCCGTGAGGTGTGGTTGCACGGCGTGTTACGGTGCGTGTAGGAATGATTAACCATGGCTGTCAAAAAGCAGGATTTAGGGTGAGAAAAGGAAATTGATATCAAATTTAATGTTTGAGGCATTTCGTGGAATGACTTTGGCTATTTGTTATCCAGGTCAACATATGATTTCTTACTTAGAGGGGAAATGTTCCTCTCTGGTAGACATGCCAGCAAGAGGGATGGATGCTGGTGGAAGCAAGAGAAAAAGGCCTGTTTGCCTCATCTGGCTTCCTGGCAAATGTCTTTATTTTCAGTAGTTTACGGCATCTATCTTCTCTGCATAATTCTGCACTGTTTGGTTAAGAAATATCTCCAGATAAACCCTGAATTCAGAGGCAAAGACATCAAATCACTTGCTAGCGATGACCCAGCAAGTATCCGAGCGAGGAACGGGTATCAGAAGCCCTGATGGAGAGCAAGGATGCCTGCATGAAGGATCCAGCTCCCAGACAGATCTCTGTCCCGGCAAACGCCAGGGAAGACACGCAGCTAAATGGACGTTCTTCTCCTAGATCTCCTGCAACCTCAGCGATGACGTCGCTGAAGAAGAGGAAGCAAAAGAATTCTGACTTCTGCTTCATGGAAAGGATGGAGGAGGACTAGGGAGTCAGGCAGAGACAGAGCTTGGGGAGGAAGGGAAAAATGGATAATATCTAGAAATCTGAGCAAAACTGAGCATAAAGAGAGAAAGAGACCTTCTCTGGCTGCCAGAAAGTAGATCAGTGGTTGGGGACAGGTTCTCCGTGCACTTGAACACATCCCAGCTGCTGGGGCCTCCGTGAAAAACACTTACCCAAAGGGATCATGAAAGACGGAGCTCCTTGCTCGAAACTGATGTGGATTTGTTGCATTGTGCGACAGGCACTGACGCTAACTTAATAACATAACATGTGCTGTGACTGAATGGCAACTATCCAGGTTCAAAGCAGAAGTTGCTGCCATGGATCCTCTTTTTCCACTAATTAGGTAATAAGCCATGACTTCCTGCCGCAGCACAGCGAGCATGTAAACCCTGGTGGCATCTGCCACGGCTCCTCACCGCGGACAAGGGCACGCAGGGAGGACACGCGAGATCAGGGATAACAAGCAAAAGCCACGGGAAAATGTATTTTTCTCTAGTTTTGCACACAAACGTTGGCCATTTTCTTTTCTACTTTTGCTTATTCACCCCATGACATTTTATTCACAATTTTAGCACATGGACACTCTCCCCAAAATATCAGGCCCTGCTTCCTTATATGACAGGTAATAATAATTACAAATAATAATGGCTTGGTCAAAAGCCAGTTTAAGCAGCAGAAAGCTTGTGAAAAGTGTCTGATTTTATTTTTTTGTTTTAGACACAATATTGTCTTATTAAAGTAATTTTTACTCTCCTCAGTGGTTTCTAGAGCCTCCATTTAACAGAGCTACAGGACTGAGTGTTACCTTTTGAGGTAATTTCCTCACTGAGCCAGGACCAAGTTCACTTCCAGCATCCCTAGGTGTTTGTCCTGTCTATTCCCTCCATGGTTCCCTCCATGGCATGGCTAGGAGGATTGCAAAACACGAACTAACATTTCCATCCATTGCAACATTTGCGGAATACCTTACCAGAATACTTGATGTTTTGGTTGTTTCTGAAGAAGATCCAAAGGGAGCCACCAGAAGGCGCACAGATTTTTGGAGCATCTACCATGTAGCTGAATTTTGCCTATAAGACCCTCTTTTAGGGTCTTTCAGAATCCAAAACACTGGATCACTTAGCTAGGTATGAAAAATTACGTTGCCAATGTTGCCCGACCTGTTGTTGTTGGTCCAGAATCGAGCCTGGAGAAAAGGTTATTTTCCTTTCTCCAGGGCATCACCCCCTCCAAGGGCCAGCCGCCCCTCGGACACTGCTGCTGCCACTCTGCTGCCTCTAACCGCACCAGCGTGAGCTGAACTCATTTCTTTCAGTGTTACGATTTCAGAACAGAAAATCGGCTTCAGATAAGTTAGTGACTCAACAGCTTTCCACAGGATAACTTAATTTAGGGACGTAATCAGAATCCCAGATCTCTGAGGTATGGAAATGTTGTAACCGCTCGGGGTAACTCTCTGACTTTACATCCCCGTTAAGTTCGAGGTCTGCCTGTCGTGGCGCACATGGAATAGTGGCCAGTGTGAAACTCAGATTCAGAGCAAGTTTTTAGGAAAAACAATTGAAAATATTTCGGGGCAAAACCGACAAGAATTGCTGACCGGCCCAAAGCTATCATCCTTGTCTGAGGGAGGATGGGCATAAAACACCGGTTCACCATGGACTTGTCTACAGCAGTAATCCTACAATAAGGAAAACAGGAGAAGCCTTTGGGCCACTGTAGCTGGTGGGATTTTTGTGCAGGTCCAGCCCAGCTCCTTCCTCTTCTTGCCAAGTGCACGCCATAAACTATAAATCAAGTAACGTTATCTCTGGCATCTCCGCTATAAGAGTACCAGACCAGAAAATTTATATCTTGATCAGGATAAAGTAGTTACAGCTTGTGTCTTTTGAGGGGGAGGAAAAAAAAAAAAAAAGTCATAGCTGGAATTTGATGCCAGTTTTAAAATTTCTTTCTCTTTAAATCAAAACTTGTTCATTATGATGATTTAATTCAACCTATCTCCCGTCCTTACCACCAGCTGCTTGGAGATGCCTACTCAGCTTTCAGCTAGTAAAATAAATCTTTCTAGGAAGTTCCACCAGTGTTTGGATGCTCTCAAGGCAAAAAGACAGACTCCATTTGAAGAAATTCAACTTCAGTCATATCAGAAATACGAGTCATCCCTTCTAAACAACCATTTCTTTTTTCTCTTGCATACTGAATACGTCTTCCACCTCTGCGAACGCATTTGGAAGATTTCCAGGGACAAAACACATATTGTGCCCCACTCCCCAAGGTTCACATATATATGAAAATATAATTTATTTACTTGTCTCCAACAGAGCCACTATTTGACATATATGAGTTTATTTTCAAAGCTGTTCTCCCTGCAGTTAGCAGTAAATCAGGCAGTTAGTTACAGGAGTAGCTGGGTACACTCAAAGTGACAAAGAACCCCACAGCAATGGAATTTCTGAGTGGGGATAATATATTTAAACCTCCAAAACTTTGATGCTTATGCTGAAAACATATACCTAAAAAAGGATCAGACAGATATAGAACAAATACATCTTCCCACTTTCACTCCATATTAAGGTGCAATATTAAGGTAGAAAACGCAATTGAAAAAAATTGGATGAATCTTTTCCTTTGGGATTTTCCAATTTCTCTGTGTCCGCATGTCCCTCCTGGGCGAGCTGTGCAGGACTGGGCCTGGCGGGGCCGGGTGTCGGGGAGCCGCTTTGCGGGATCACACAGCAGGGAGCTCAGCCAGCGTGTAGTGCGGCCAATACTGCTCCCTTGGGGAACCCCAAAACTGTAGAAAAATAAAGATTTCCCAATAATCACCCTTTTTCTCATCACTACAGATTTGGGAAAACTTTTCAAATGGAAGGAAAAAGAAAAGCTGAAGGCAATTAGTGCAGCAAATCTCTCCTGAATCTTTCCCCCTGCCCCAAGCATTATTTTTTTCACACATTTTTCATTAGCTGGGGCTTGACTTACTGCTTAAAAGACCTATGCTAAATTGTGGTAAACCATGGCACGGTGGTAAACCACAGCTCTGAGCACAGAAAGTTCTTGAAACCATTACTGCATTGGCCTTGCTAGTGCATTTTACATGTATTAGATCTGGGATGCATGTTATGAGAGATTTTTTTTCCTTTTGCTAAAGTTATAAACATCTGGGGGGAAAAGATGACCTTCTCACTGAGAATTAATGATAAAATAAACAAACAGCCTAAACCACATGGAAAAATAACATAGCTCCCCTTCATATGTGCTCTACATTACAATAAATGTATATGTGCATAAAAATGACTAGGCAAGTATGAAACAAAAGTTTTCTCCCTGCCTTCCCTCTATATTAATATAACACTAAGATTGCAAATATAATCACGAAACATCAAGAGGGCAACAGAATTGTATGCAATAAGCCCCATGTGTTTCTAAATAAAAGATCTTGCCAAACAGGCTTGATTACATTTTATGATGCAGTTTTACCATTCCTGGACAAAGGGAATGACGTAAAAGAAATACTCTGTGATTTTAGTAAAGCAAACGATGGGGTATCTTACACTAAAGGATAATAATCAAAATTGGCCTGGAAATGAGCATTGTCACATGGATTGAAAGTTGGCTGGAGATCTACAAACAGAGTGCTAGGAAGGATAACAAAACATCTTGCAAAGGAACCTCAGAAATAACCAGAGATACCAGCTTTTGAGTTATTCTTCCTAAAAACCTGGGTCTAACTCACAGCCTCAGGGAAGACAACCTACAGACAGGCGCAAGACGCTGCCTGGAGCATCTTCTGTGGCCCGGGGCCTGCTTTTTGCTGCCAGCTATCCCCAAAGCCGCCTCAGGCACAGGCAGGGACGGAGCACTATGGAGAGTAAATGACTAACGGAAGCAGATATTGAGAAAGACGAACAAAAAATAAACACATGAAACAGGGGAAAATACATTTTTTACGCCTCAAAAAAATACTCCTTGCCGTATGTAACTATGGAAGGCAAAGAAGTGATGATACTGAAAGAAAACTCTAACCTTGAAATCAAGCAAAATCCAATTCTCAGAGGTTTCCACCCTGTTTGTCCCTGGTGCAGGGGAGCCACAATACAGCAGCCACAGTTATTCCACGGAGCTACGCTGCATTTTTCTTTTTCATACATTTTCTACAGCATTGTAAGGAAAATAACTTTTACTCTGATAATTCTCCAGTACCACTCAGAAACAAACATTGATACCTTATTACTTGATATGAAAATGCCCATCACAGCTGATATAAAGCTCCAGGCTGGGACCTGCACCTTTATAAATGCTTTCTGGAGGGGGCTGAGTGGCATTTCAGACAAGAAAGCTCCTGGTTCAGATCCACTGTCAACAATTCTCACCTGACAACAGCAACAAGTACTACTTGGATAAAATAAAACCCACTCTACCTCAGTCAACGTCTCTACAAGAAACTGTCAGATTTATAATAGAAGCCTTTCCAGGATGTCATTTAGTTATTAATTTAGCAGCAGGATACTATTATTCCCTAACAAAAAGTATTTTATTTTACTGTCATACTTAATAGTATTTAAACCACCGAGCAAAAGAAATTGCCTTTAGTACTCAGCCCACTCCGATTGCTAGCCCTTTGGTGTAACCCCCTGAAACAGTAAATCATTGTTATCCTTATTGCTGAGCATGTTACTCATTAGTTAACACGTATATGCCAATTATAAACCAATCCTTAGATGCTAATTATTAGTTATCCTGAAAGGGATCTTTCATTTAACGTAAGGAGTGCTTTACGTTGCTGGAGTGGTCTAAAAGGCCTTACAGCAAATGGGAAGCAGGCTCACTTTTGGACAGCAGCAAACCTGTAGTGTTTTGGGACCAATACTGCAGAGTAGTCAGGACTTTGGAATTTGCAATGTTAACTATTCACAAGATGGGATCCAGGATTTTTATTATTCTGCCAATAGAAACGTTTGGACTAAAAAGAATGGGAAAGCTCTTGAAGTGAGGTAATTGAGAGAGGTATCGCTGGAGGTATAGGAACATACATCAGCTTCACTTCTGGCTCAACAGCCTTTTCAAACAGTGTTACCTGAGAGCCTTCATTAACACTAGATTATAATCCCCTGTAAAAGAACATGATTTATGAGCATCTTGCATGTGAATACAGAAGAAGAGCTTTCCTGGAATATTTCTAATGCATTTGCATTCAGGTGGTGGAGGAGGAGAGGTAAGCGAGGCAGTGACTGATGACCTAGTATGTGAAATAACATTCATCTGGCAGCTTTTTACTTTTCCTCATCGATCCAATGAGGTGACTGTGAAATTATGGCATCCAAATAACATTGCAAAGCATTAAATAAAGCATAGGGCCAGAAAAGATTTTCAAATAAGTGGATAATGTGACATCAGTGTCAGCTCAACCTTTTGAACATAGCAGAAGTGTGCTGAGGACATAAAAATATTTGTCACTATGTCACATTGCAAAGCATAAAAATCCTGCAAACTCTAGATTACACATTTATATGCATTTTAATTGGAGCTCACTGAATTGGATTTTTTGCTGCCTTGGTTACCAAAGCTGGCTACTAAGCACATGATTTGGCCAAAACCAGTAATTCACTCATTTTCTTGACAGGCCTCTCAGGATCAACATTTGCCATTGACCTGTAAGTCTTCTAGCCAACGGCAAACTGCTTCTGTGCAGAATTAAGCACTGAACCTTGAATGGCAGCAGAATCAGGATGCTAGTTGTGATTACTAGTTCATCATACTATTTATTAAATGCACAAGCATCTTTGTGACACAAATTCTAGCCTATATTTTAAAATTTTATGGCCTACTGGGCATCCTCACAGCCAACTATGCTTTGACATCTGCAGCTGTATAAGTTGGAAGTTAGTAGACTTGCATTTCATTCTGAGATGATGGTACTGGGGCATCTAATAGTGATTAACTATGCAATTCCATTTATTTTTCCTGAGGCCTGCCATTAGCATATCTCTTTAGTGCTCTCTCTAGTCTTTTAATTAAATGGATAGATCCTGATCCTGTTGCATTAATGACTGTGCTGCCTCCCGTTACATTAAAATAATATGAAGTTTTTTGTTTTTTTGTTTCTTTGTTTACGTTATGTGATTAAAGCCTGTCTCCATGAACACAAAAGAGCAGGGAGAGACCATGGCTGAACCCAAATAGTTCCAGTAACTGGGGAGCCTGGGGGTCCAGGGGCAGCTACTGGGTGGCCTGACCAAGCCCATCTCCCTGAGGAACGACCCAGCACACGGGTCTGGCCTCCTTACCTACCCGACCCTCATACCCAGTTGTGCTGCAGCGTGTTGCAATGTGTACTCATGGTATATTGCTAACTTTAATTTAAAGTGACCAGCCATCAGACCCCAAGCTTCAGGGTCTTCCAGAAAGAGAGCTCTCACTGGCAGCTAGATCCACTAAGTGCAATATTTAAAAGCATCTGAAAAGGAAAAAAAAAAAAAAAAAAAATCAGGTTCCTTTAAGAAAGCAGCATGGCTTTCAATGAAGTCATTTTAACATGCCGCTCATTAATTAGCTTTTTCTTCCACGCTCTGCCCTTGTAACAGTTATAATTAATGCATACACAATATTTATGTGACTATTTTTAGATTCAAGGAAGATCTAGTTGTTCAAGTGCTTGCTGCTCCCTCCTCCCAAGGCAAGTGAGCCGAGAGCTTTCCCATCTGCTGCAAAGGTGAGCTCTGAGCAGTGCCCAGGTAAACACATCAGTGAAACAACACAAATTATGATGATGATTGTATACCGCATATATATATATATGTGCACCCGTATCATTTGTGGTGCCTCCTTTTCCCTTCTCGCCACATGTGCTGCCCTTGCAGCAGCATCGCTGCGGCTCTCAGCTCCAAGCCCACTCTTCCTCCCACGGCACCTTCCTACCCCTTTTCTTGGCTTCTGATCCTCTCTCGCATTGCTCCTGTACTCCAAATCCTGCATATTCACAGAGATTTGCTTTTTCACTCTTCCAGAGTGCTGCAAGATTTTTTTTTCAAAATAGATTTTTTCCAGAATTTTTTGTAATATCTTTTTTTTTTTTCCACATTGTGATCTGTAAAAGTTTATTTTTAAACAGAATTTATAGGTAATCTGATAAATTTCTGTTTTGCAGAGCATGCCAGCTGCTACAGTAGTGAAACTTTTTTCATAAATTTGAATCCTGCAAGAATTATCTTATGGTTTGGGTTTCCACCCATCTTTATGTTCATTTAAAAGTAATAATCATTCCAGAAGAGACAGTATTTTGCTTGGTAACTAGGGCCAATATCCTCCCAAATCAGCTGAAATGCTGGGTCATAACTTTCCTATTGAGAAATGAGTATGAATATCTGCTGTAATCTTATCTAAACTTACAGCATCCAAATATTTTAATAACTTTATATTTTCTGGCTCCAACACTTCTAATGACATTTAGGAAACATGCAACTAATACACTTTTCCTTGCTAAATGGCTTTCTGCCATCATGGAGAACAAGGAATATTTAAAAAAATATATATTAACAAAGGGTTGCCAAAGGCTTTTCATACCCCTCCAGACAATTACACCTTTCCTCAGATAATAAAAAAGCAGGGAAACATTTGGTTTGGAAGAGAGGTGTGAAAGGAAGAGAAACATGTGTGTGGTTACATGGTGCTTCCAAACAGAACGCATCCAGCTCCGGACAACGCAATCCAGAAAGCGCAATGTACCAAATAGAAGGAATGTTTGGTTGCATGACCAGAAATTATGAACTACAAGGAAAAAAATGAAGGATTTAGCGTTGTTTTGTCTAGAAGAGAGGACTGTGGGGAGCTAGCGAGCAAACATGAAAAAGGTAGCTCTAAATAGGACAGAATAAAACCTTCATATCCCCTGGGTTTAGGACAAGTTGTAAAAGGCTTAACAGAAGAGAAAGCAATTTCAGTCAGACATAGGAAAAATAGTCACTAATTGTAAGGATGGTGCAGTGCAGAAACAAGCTGATAAGGGAGGCTGCAAATCCCAATCAAAGGCAATTTCCATGAACAAGTTATCTAGGTGTCCTTTAGGAAACCACTAGGTTTAAGAGACACCGGTAAAGATTGATAAATGAGGTGATCTGATCTCCTGATGTCCTTTCTAGCTCTGTTTCTTATGATTTCCATGTTGGTTCCAGGAAAAGCTTGGGCACATCCTGAACCTATTGCATTTTCTCTTGAAATGATGTGATACTGCAGGCAGGACTTACGAGGCGGAGGGGACCCTGTGGGAAATGTGGAGCGATGAGGGAGGTTGGCAGCTAGCAAGGGACTTCTCCGGACTCACGGTGGATTTTCAGGAATTAAACCATCTTTCACTGCAGCACCAGTCAGTGCAGTCAAGCTCCACTTGGAGTCCTGGCAATGCTCCTGGCCCACATGAGCTAGCAGGTCCACAAGCTGGAACCTGGGAATTTGTATCCCCATCAAAGGGACCATTCAGTGTGTAGACCACGAGCTCTCACTAGAGCTTGAGAGCATCAGGAGAGCCCAATGCTCATTTGATGGAGTGCAGTAAAATCTGGGCTCCCACCTTGGTTTTACACAAGCTGAGGATATGGCCATCAGGTTGTACTCAGTAATTCAACACCTTATACAAGAAAATTATAGCTATTTCTGCTTGATGTCCCAGTCAGCAGCAGGATGTCTAGCTCATTTTTTATTCATCTGAGTCAGCTTTAAAAGCATCCCACTCTTGCAGTGGAAGATCTTGCAACGTGTTGTGAAAGGACAACTGAAAATCTTGCCCATAATTTTTTTATGTCTGTCATTTGCAGCTTGATAGTCCCATAAGTTGTTAGGAAAAAAAAAAAGAGACACTCCTCTTTGGTGAATGGAAAATAGTAAATCAAGGGAGGGATCAGAAGTGCAATACAATCCATCAGTGTGTTAAAAATACAAACTGACAAAAAATATGGTCCTCTGGGTTCTTAAACACACTCACAGCAAAAGCTGTCTCGGTTGTGAATTAGAGAGAGTGAAACCGATACCTGAAACGAATCCAGGGCAAGGTTGATAATGCAGTAACTTTTATGGATGATTCCATGTTACACTCAAAAGGGTCCCCTGTTTAAGTGAGATTCCTTCATGTTTCCTTAAGAGCCAATGTCAACAGCGTCCTTTCTGTTTCCAATAAATGCAAGTCCCATCCGTCATAAAACGAAGGTGCTATATTCCTAAGGTAACCCCAGGAACTTCCCATTCTAGTTACTATAGTCGGTCCAGTTATGAATGTGTAATTCTCACAGGGCACGTACATGCCAGCCTTACTCATGTTATGTAATTTATTGCTCCATGCCTCAGCCCACTGAAATGAGAATCAGGCTGTCTACACAGCCAACACTTTGTAGAGCTCCAGGGACTCTGCCAGCAAAACCTGACTATACAAAAAAATAAAATAAAAATAAAGTACAGGTTATTTATAAGCTGTATGCAGACAATAGCTTTCTCAACAATAATTTTGGGACAAGCATCTATAACACACTCCCATCACATTTTGGGTGATAGGATATCTTTTCTCACGTATACTCTGACGAATAGAAACCAACCCCTCTGCTGGGTATCACTGCGAGTCCTGGGGTCTGTGGGTCTCCCAGGAGTCAAGTAACGTGCTGGGTACACAGTGAGATTTAAGGAAGTTCAAGCTCATACTCAAGAAGTGTGTCCCTTGCACATATTTGAATATTTAGTGTCCATTTACTAAAAGCTGACCTCCCTCCTTCTAGTGACACCTGCATTTTGTATTCATGATTGCATTGCAGATACTGCTCTATTTACATCACTGCCCATCCAGAGCACAAATTAAACGGCTCCCGGTGCAAGCGCACAGATTTACCTCAGCAATGTTGCCCAAAGGGAAGAGATTAGGCCTTATCCTCAATGACATGCTGTCCTTTCATGTCTAATACTTACCTCCCATGCAAGATGGCTCATGGATGAATATCCTGTTGCTGACTTTTAACTCTGCCTCACAATTTGCAATTGGAAGCTTGGACTCTGGGCAGCAACAGCAAGAAAGTGCTGAGAAACAAGTGGGAGCACTGGAAACAGTGCTGAAAAACCAAAAATAATCTTAGCAGTGTATTAATATGAACAAAGGAAATAATGCATAAAAATCAAAAGTAAGGTATAAGGGAAACATGGAAAATATGAATGCTAGAAAAATATGAATGTCACTCACTTATGGGTGGTGTTGATATCCAGCCATACGCATGTTGAGTTGTTTATGCTGGCCCTATTCATACACAAAAATTGTGCTGGTTTTACTAGACTGATTACAAAACCAAGTTTGGTCAAACCAGAGCAATGTTTGTATTCAGAAAACATGTGGCCCTTCAAAGGCAAAGCTCTCTTTGATGATGAATTTCACACAGCATATGTAATAAGGCTGAAATGGGTATTAAGATTTGGCAGGATTGTCACAGGAGAGGTTCCTGTGCAAGGCCAGGCTGTGACAATCTTCTTGCACATTGGGGGGACAGCGCTAGCAGGGCCATAGCACTGAAATCTAAACCTGAAACATTAGCCTAAACAAAACGCAGAGCCGCGGGCTCTCCCTAGGACATTGCTGGGATGGAAATGAATGCATGTAGTGAGGGTATCCTGTGAAGCACTCGGGCTCCTGCGCTCTGCGATACCCCATCTGTGCAGCACTGTCGCTAACTGGGATCCCTGCTGAGAGATGCAGAAAGACTCCACGATCTGCAGACTGCAACTCCTCAATCAAACTGGGCCACCTTATATTCCTAGAGGGAGGAAACGCTGGTACATCTCTGTTTACTTGACAAGCTTTAACACAACTCCGCAAGCAGGCTGCTTTTTAGCATTCACGAGGTCTCTGTGGCAGAGCATCTGGCACGAGAGACCCTGTGAACTTTTGAGCATGGACGTGGACAGAACAGGGCATTTCCCAGCAACGTGAACCTGCATGCAAGAGGTGTCAAAAACTGCCATGGCTTCGATCCCAGAAAGTTTGTGAGCGCCACTTACCAACTGCACACACAGCACTTAACCATTATGTTAGCAAAATATTACGAAAACAAGGAAATAGGGCTTGGCATCTGGGTCTTCTTCTGCGTCCCCCTTGGGGATCATGGAAGATGCTCTTAGCTTGCCACAGCCTTGCTGGCACGGAGCAAATGCTGTGAGGAAGAGCAATGGGGGATTCACACCACAGGGGAACCTTCTGATGGTAAATAGCTGCTGCTAAATCTCCTGTGAATTCCAGAAAAAAAAAAAAAAGCAGAATGGCTTTTAGTCAGCATTCCCAAGGGATGCTCTAATTCACACTAAGAACCAGCCAGACAACTCCAAGCTGAGGATAACGCGAAACTGTTAGAACCATCCACCTAATTCTCCTTTTCCATCTTTTCTTTTCAGATCAGCTTTTCTCCATCTGAACAGTTTCACAGTCTCCATCCACAATATTGTCCTCTGCAAGCCCTTCTTTTGGCTGCTTATAATGCATGAGCAGCAATAGATTCTGGGTATTAGGTTATTAGAACACAAAGCTGGTGCATCAGATGTCACTGTAAATATAATTGTCTCCGGAGTTTCCAGTTTTGATCTACTGTATGGCTTTAATTGCATGAGGCACTTGTGAGTTTCATAAAATTAGTATGCAGGCAGGCATCTTTAGGGGCAGGTTTGGTAGAATCATATTTATTCAGTGCATCTTGGTAAGTTAAGTAACACTCATTCATTTTTAGCCTAGCAAACTTCCTTGGATATCATGAAAAAAAACCTCCTTGGATATCACGCTTCATGGAAGCAAAAGTCTGCTAGTGCTGACGTGTTTGGAAAGCTCATAAAAGCTGGAAGTAGCTACAGCCTGTGTATTTAGCATTTATTAACAACTCGCTGTGGGTTTTCCTAATGTGGCAGATTTACAGGGTTGTATTTCCATCTTGGATGAGTTTGCCCTTGAGTAATTCTCCCGTGTCTTGTGCACAAACATGATTTTTCTTACAGCACCTATATATTTCTGTGTCCCAACCCTCCCTCTGTCCCCACAGTATTTTGTCTTCAGACAACACTGTGGCCAAGGCAACAGAAATGAAATCTTCTATTAACATACATGCTCTTTTCTGAGCTGTTTCTAGCTCAAGTAGCATTTTAGCTGGTATTGGTGATAGATGGTGCAGTTTAAGGAAGGTTTGTGCACTATATGGCTCAGCTTTTCATTGTTCAGATTGATACAGGTTGGAAAGAGGCAGTGTCAGAGCCCTGGGAAGGCAGCACAGAGGACAGGGCTGCCGTGCGCTGAGGGAGGAGCAGGACCCGCCTGCCTTTGCCAGTGGTAGCCCCATGCCTATTTTTTCCTCTTTTTGGCAGCTCTTGACAGGTTTGTTTATTTATTTCCGCCCTTTGAGATTCATCAGTGGAAGCTGTGTGGCCTTTGAGCTGCCAGTTGGACACGGGAGGTGTTTTTACAGGCAGGGTGCTCCGGGCGGCCCGGGCGCTGCTCCCGCAGCCCGCGCTGCCGCTGGGCTGCGAGGCCGTTCCTGCTGCAGCCAGGGGAAGCAGGGCCTGTGAACCCGGGTTTCCTCTGAGTCACTTCTGACAAAACATCCCCTCGGCTCTTCTGGCCGAGCAGGTTAACAAAAGGTATGTGAAAGTACATAAGGGCAGTTTACAACTAAATAAAAATTTATGTCTGTGTGTTTGCATTTGTGAGACGCGGAGAAGAAAGCTTCTCCTCTGATCTTACTTACCTAGTAACCGTATTTTTATCTGTTTGTCTCAGTGAGTAGGTGAAAGAAGCGGGATTCAACAAACATTGTAGGAAATGTGCCTATGTTATTAGATAAAAGAACACATCTGAGCATGTGTGAGCATTTAGGGAGGCTTATGTAACATTTCCTTTGCAAAATAAATATATACTTAAAGTCTAATTTCCAAAACATCACCAAGAATATCATCACTGGAAGCAGTTGCCAAATTGCTAAATATATTCCAGGCTTTGAATAGACATTTTGTACAGTTTCCTTTCCACTCTGGTAAATCTTTTCTTAGCCAATATTGCAGGAGCTTTGAGAGATCAGCAGCATCCCATGGGTAATGTGCAGTAATAGTCTGTGCCTCGAGAGTTTACAGCCTTGGGTGCAGAGCTAGAGAAAGCCTGGAAAAAAAGTGGGGCTTTTTTCCAACTTGCCTTAAAGCAAGGTCGTACACTGCTAATTTTATACCTTTGTTCCCAAATTTCCCTCTGCAGTGCACAGGAGCCAGAGGCAACAGGGAGATGAATCCAAGGGATGTGAGCAGAGGGATGGGCCGACACGCAAGAGGCTTGAACAAGGTCTGCACCAAAAGCGGGAATCACAGCTTGCCACCAGGCTGGGGAGACAGCTGGGTCCAAGGCTCCTGGCTGCAAAACCAACCCACATCACAGCTTTGGATGACTCGTGCTTTAAAAAATTCAGAAGGTCTTTGCAGGCTTTTGTGATGCGCGGCCATCTGCTTGCAAATTAGTGCAGGTACCGAAAATGCGTCATTTCAGGTCTTCTCTGCTTCAAGTGAAAGACGGTATAAATTCAATGAGCAGGAAATGGTGCAACTCATGAAATGTTAATACACATAACACACATAAACCTCTGCCCTAACTATGCATTTCTCTTTCTCAAGGATATCAAGGGCAGCCTGGTGGACTTTCGGAAATCTGGTAAGCAGGCATGCTGTTCCCCAGGAGCCCCTTCCCAACAGCCTACTGGTCACACACGTGGAGACCAGACTTTCTAGGACAGGGGTCAGGAGGAAAAGTTAACAGTTGGATAATGGAAAATAGAGTATTTCTGCCTGAGGAGGCAGAGGTACTCAGAGTGCATCCCAGGCTTTAATATTTCATCCTTCCTTCACTTCCACGAACCTACTGACTTGCAGAAACGAGAGTGCAAGGAAAGGGCAGGTGCCCGTGGCTGTTTCAACAAAGCGACCCCTGAAGCGCCACCACAGGCAAACGTGGGGCCTGAACGGCCACGTGACGTCGAACCAAACGTCCAGAGCAGCCTTCCCCGAGCTATGGCAGCGGCACATATTGTTTCTGCATCTGGGAGGTAAACCAGACTGGGAAGTCATCCAGAGAAAGGCTAACTATTGACGCTGGATCAGTTCCCGATCCAGTTCAACACAGGGATGTAGAAACTCGTCCTGGCAGAAGGAGTAGAAATGTAAAGCTGAACATAAGACAGCAGGATGTCTTTTTTGGGGCCTATCTTTCTTTTTCTTTGTAATCAGTAAGACATAAAATGCATACAGAGCTGGAAAGGCTGGAGACAAAAACCTCTCTCGTGAAGGGTAGAGAGGCAGGATGAGAAGGACCTCCTGGGCGATCAGGAGCGCTTCCTGCCCGCCGAGGCCGCTGTACGCAACGGGGATATAGGATAATGTTTGAATACCAGCCTCTCCAAAGCAGCTATCAATGCCCTTTGCTTCTAGCTGGCCGGGCTACTCCACAGCCTCGCTGTTCTCGCAATTGGCAACTTGCTTCCAATTTCCAGACAGGGTTTATTTATAGCCTATCTATACCCATTTGCTTTTGAGCCAATGCCACCCCTTCGCAGCGTAACTGGTGGCTCTTCCTCCTTATTGTCCCGTGATTCCTGGGGCACAGGGGCTCCCCTCGGGCTCGGGGGCCTCCCGGGCGGCTCTGGAAGGGGTCGCACCCGGGGTCGCAGCGGCCTCTCCTCCCCCGCCACATACGAGGTTGGCGCCAAACGGCCCCCTCGCCCCGCCCGCCGGGGGCTGCGCGCGCAGGCGCGGGGTGGGG
>VZSV01000057.1:2942086-2995204 GCA_013398735.1 Nothocercus julius
TGGACGTGATGTCCCCGCAACAGGAGCACCTGGGCGCGGGCCGCTCGTCCTCCGTGAGCGGCGAGAGCGGGGCCTTCCCCGCCGCCGCCGCGCCCCCCGACAGCAAGAAGGTGAGGAGGCCGCTGCTCTGCTGCGGGGCGCGGGGGAGCCGGGTGTGTTCGCTGAGCCGCCCGCGAGGGGAGCCCCGAGGGCGCTGCAGGGGTGGCAGGGTGCCCGGGGGGGCCGCCTTTGGGCAGCGCGGGTGTCCCGGCGGCTCCCCGAGCGCCTCCGCCCTCCTCGGAACCGCTGCGAAGTGCTCGGGGTGCCGGCACTGCCGCTGTCACAGCCGCGCTTTGCCCGGGAGCCCGTTTGCCTCTCAGTTCCGCCAGCGTCGTGGGGCTTCTGCAGGCAGCGCTCAGGTCTGTGCCCGGGCACGGCGCCGCGCGCTGCCAAACCCACCGGCAGCACCGGCTTGGCCGGTCACCGCGTCCTCTGCTAGGGGTGCCCATCGCGGTGACATGATGTAGGAGCCGCGCTCGCGGGGAATGAGCCTTGGCCAGTCCCGCTCCTGCGCCCTGGCCACGCCGCGGAGGGGCTGGCGGCCGCCTCCACGTCCCCGCGGGAAGCGCCCGCGCGTGCCGCGTCCTCAGCGCGGCCTCGGCACCCCCCGCCACGGCCGCGGCTCTGGGACGTGGCTGCCCGTGCGTTTTGCCGCTCTCGCTGCCCGCGGTGCCCCCCGCGCGGTGCCCCCGCGCGGTGCTGGCGCCCGCGGGCTCGCCAGCCGTGGGCCCCGAGCAGCAGGAGCTCCGGGGGCTCCGCCGCACGCGCGGCCTCGCGCCTTCCGTCGTTTCTGCGGTTTTGCTGAAGAGCTCGAAGAGCCCCTTGTACCTGGCGATGTGGCCAAGCCCTCGTGTCAGATGTCCACCAGGAGTGAGAAGATGAAGCTGAAAGTACCTGGCTGCGTGCTCAGCTTTAGGATTCCGCGTGCTGGGGACACGCATTGATGGCAGCACCTCCGTTCCCGCTCCAGAGCGCCCACAATGCAAGGAACGCGGCCCATATTTCGCCAGGGCTCACCAGGCAGCGGGGATATTGCTTTTTACGGACCATGGCAGCCCTTGGGACACCCTCAGCGCGGTGGCACAGGTGACAGGGGACGTGTGGATGGATTTCCTCTGACCCTTGCAGCAGGGTCCTTGCCTCCCTAATTTTACCTCAAGTTGGAGCTCAATGACAGTCTTGTCTTTACTACTTAGATTCTGCAGACTCTATATAGACCTCTGTGGGGTTTTTTTACCTTTTTTACACAGTACAAAATCGTGTTTTTTTGACAATACAGGAAGTCTTTCCTATTACAGTGGGAGATTACCCTGCCTGTAATGCTTTTGTGCAGCTCTACAGGAGAAAATGTTGGCAAGAAATCAATGTTGGTGCTGGTGACAACGAGAACACAGCATGGCAAGTTGCAAGATATGGTCCCCAATATGTACTTACTGCTCTTTTACCTTCTTTATCACAAATCCCCTCAAATGTGGGATGAGAAGTGATGACTGAACTTTTCTATCTTTTTATTGTTTTGATTGTGTCTTTTTCAAATTAAATTTATTTAGGTAAGCTTTGTCACATAGTTTGTGGTAGCCCAAACTCCAACTTTATCTTCCTCTTCGCTGCCAAAGAGAGTTCCGGGATCATACATTTGATAACATCAGAGGACCAAAAGGTGGAATTTGTCACGGGCTTATATCATGTATTTTGGGTGACTATTCCAATTATTTCCATGGAATCATTTCTTCTTCTTTTCTTCACATGAAAAGTGGTTCTAACTGCTAACCTGTCTCACAAACTAAAAGTGACAATAAAGTGCAGTGTTTTAGTTAATGGTTTTGGAAAATTCCAGATTCCCAGCTTCACTGAGCTTAACAGAGCCACTGGGCTTGGCTAGTCTACGCTGAAGTTTTGTACTGGCTATTTAGTTTAGTAACCAAACCCAGTAAACTGATGCATCCTGAACAAACTGTTCAACATAGATATCTTTTATGCCAGTAACACTGTGTCAGCAATGGTGGCTGCGGTCATCAAGTGTATTTGTGAGTTTCTGGTGTTTCACTTCTCTCTTCTTAGAGGAATTAGATTCCAATAAATGCTGAACATTTCACACAAAACAATATTTGGTTATGTAAGTCGTCACCCTTAAGTTTCTCTTGATGCCTTTTTGAAAATTTCAAGTGACTACTTGTATCTTTTGTCAGATTCAGCAATGTTTTATATTTGCTCATGAAGTGTGCGCAAAATTTAACCATTTGTCCACAAGAAGATACGATTGCTGTATGTGAAATGTGTGCCGTTTTGTACACTAAGCAAAATAGTATTTGTTGTTTGAGACCCAGAATGGGGAAGCCCATGGGTGCAGGAAGGCTGCTATTTTTCCCTGCAGGGAAAGGAGGGTTCCCATTTCCAGAACAGGCCACTGAGTGTGCAGGATTCAGGCAAATTAAGAATATTGGAACAGTAAAGTTAGTTGTATGTAACCCTCATCTCTCTGACTCTGCAAAGATGAGAATCGGGTGTGTATTTGCCATTATACTTGATAACACCTCGATCTCATGCCCTTATTTTTTATTTTTAACATGCAGCTCCTCCAGACAGAGACAGCTCCTCTTTGTGAGTCTCTGTCCTGTTACGATGATCTTGGCTGAGGATCCAGGAGCATCTGTGAGAATCATCCCCACTAGTGTCTGGAGCTTCAGCTGTCCAGGAACACTCCTAGCATCATGTAGTGAAGTAATGGACAATTCCTGCTCTTCCTGTAGACATATGCTATAGTAACAATTTTTATCTCTGATGAGGGCTCATAGAGCCTCTGTTTTAATGGTGGCATCCATGTCCTTAGGGTGGAATCACCTCCCCATGCTGTGCTGACTTGTCATAATATATTGTTGTAACATGCCTCGTGATGGTGGCTTCTTTCATTAAATCCATCCTCTGTCTGTCCATGACAGAACATGAAAGTTATACATAAAATAATGTGTTCTCATTCATAAGTCTCCTGATCTTGTTTTTTTTTTTTTTTTTAGTCCCTCATGGTGACAGTAGGAAAGGCAGGAACTTCGCATGTCATGTGGGATCTGGTACCCCAAAACTGTATACGTCGAATCATTGCCTTGATGCCTGAGGTATCCATGTGTGATGGATCCCAGTGGATACCACCCATGTTCCCTGCAAGCTGCTGCCAGGACAGCGCTGCTGCACAGAGCCAAGCAAGCCTGTGTCCATACGTTGCTGTTCCTGATTTGAGCAGGAACCGTTTGACTCCATCGAAGCCACCACAG
This sequence comes from Nothocercus julius, assembly GCA_013398735.1. Taxonomy (NCBI): domain Eukaryota; kingdom Metazoa; phylum Chordata; class Aves; order Tinamiformes; family Tinamidae; genus Nothocercus; species Nothocercus julius. The sequence continues at coordinate 2,945,395 of VZSV01000057.1, forward strand.
CCAGTGTATCTGCTCTGAGCACTGTGGCACCAGGACCCACAGGCTTAATATGCCACACTTCCCTTCTCCATATATTTAGTAACCTTCCATTTCTCCAACTTGTGATGTAAGTGGGTGAGACTTTCTCATACATTTATATCAGGACTCCCAAAGAATTTGTAAGCTTTGGGAAAGAGTTGGCAGGACATCTTTGACTTTCAACAGTCTCCTTTCTTTCTGCTCTGTGTTAGCCTTTAGTCTCTGTCCTTGCTATGCTCCCTTGCAGCTGTTGTTCCAAGATTATATATTTTTGCTTCCCCTTTATTGATAGCTCTTGTGCCACTGTAATTGTTTTCTCCTTGATTATCCCTCCAAAAAATGGCTTTCTTGCTTGGGAAAGCCCTCGTAAGTAAAAGTATTCTGCCAGGATGAACACAAGCATGTAGTTTTGCCACCTGTTCTGGCTTTATTTCTAGTATTTTGAGAGAATTATGCACTGTAAATATAACAAGCACTGGTCTATAGCGTGCAGGGGAAAAAAAAAATTATTGCCTCTGGTCGTAAATAGCCTAGTGATAACACTGGAATGAGTGATGTGTAATTGTCTGGCAAATTAGCTGTTAGGTGATTAGAATTGCTATGATTTTTCTTTTCGTTGCTGGTAAAGCAGTTAGTTGAACTTTGCTGTGCAGATCTCTGCAAAGGTTTGTGTTCTGTACTTTGGTTCATGGCTAGCTAAACGAGAAATGTGTGTCACAGATATGTTTTGTTGCTCAGACAACAAGAATGGAGTTTGCATGTGCAAAATCCCTCATGGCTATTAGCTTAGATACTTTTATAGAGTAGGCTTTGTTAAAATCAGACTTCCTTTTATTAAAAAAATACGGCAGTGAGGGAGAGAGCTTAGCTGCTTCAGTGAAATCCTCGGCTCAAAGGTATTGGTATGTCTGAGTGGTGTCCCTGTTACCCAGTTAAATGACCCAGGCATGTGGCTCAGCCTTGACCCACTTCTGGGGCAAGCCAGTAAATCAGGGGCCTGAAATCCCTTCGTCTTTGGGGAGGCTTTTAGCAAGGGTGTCAGCACGTTGCTGAGATGGCATTTCTGCTGCATTCACCTGTCATTTAGGAACCAAATCCTTTTCTTTTTGGTTATTTTATATATGAATCTCTCAATTCACTACAAATTCACCGTTCACTAAGAAGAAAGCATTCGCTCGGAAGGAAATTGTTCCATATGTTGTTATGCATTTAATTTTATCCCTTTCCTGTCCTTCCTTCAGATAGCAAGGATAGGACTCTGATTGCTTCAACTTCGTTAGTCTCCCTAGGTTCCTTTTACAGTCAGTGGAGGAAATCAGCACTTCAGTGGGAAGACTCATTTCGTCTCAATGTAGAAGAGTCCAAATGAACTGTGTATTCAGTGTGTCCATTTCTCTCTATTGGCAATGAGAAGAGTACAGGTGTACAGGTCTGAATGTGTAGGAGGGAAATGCTCCAGCGGGTGTCTGACCGTAGTGTTGGTCAAGCAAAATAGCCTGGCACGGTGCTCCGGGGGAAGCGCAGCAGGGTCTCTCCTTTAGCCTCCTGCTTCTACTGCCTGCAGCTCAGCAACAGCTGCAGAAGGGTGTCTGCTTATTGCACAGATTTCTGCTTCTCTGGATGCTTGTGAAACACTATAAGCACTGTACTATTTACATCTGTGATTTTAGTTATTTTTCACCACAAAAGAAATATTAAGTACACGGATTTTTTTTTCATGTGTTCTTTATTTATGTTCTGCCATTCTCTTTTGTCTTGCCAAGCTTAGTGTAATCGATATGCACAAATCACAAGAGTGCTTTATCTTCAGTTTGATTTTTTTTAAAGACATATTGTATGTTATCTTTTTCACAGAACAGGGATTAAGATTGTAACTCAGCGATACATTTGTTTATATTGATCGCACTTAATGGCAGTATCCACTTCCCCTATTAGCCAAAATTAGTTGAATACTGCCATTCAGAAATAGATTTTTCCTATAGCCAAAGGCTTGCAAGACACCTATGGATGTTTTACCATAATCCATCTTTCCATTTGAGTTCTGATGCATAAGTAGAGGCAGCATAATTTCGGTCATGGTTTGCAGGGTTACAGTTTTCAGCATAAAAGGCTGTCCCACTCATAAACCAACTACCATCACAGTTTATAAAGTAGCATTTAGAGGTGTAGCTCTATCAATATGTGATATAAATTAATTATTTGGAAATCCATGGTACTGTGTCTGTGTATGCCAGGTGAGAAATTAGCCAAATACTAACAAGTACCATTAGTTCAGCAACTGCAATAGCAAAGCCTTATACTGCAGATTTGTTTCTGCTAAAAAAGAAATCAAGACAACCATCACCAGAATTGCAGAAAGTATGAAATCAAACCTGAACTGCAGGGCAAGGCAGGGAAATCACAGCTTTGAAAGTGAGGAAGCTGAAGATGACTCCAGTTTCTCCTGTCTAATACAAGATTATTGTCTTTGCATAGACACACTGATTCAGTATGGATCCTGATTTTATGATACATTTCACGTGGATGTGACTCAGCCACCAAGTACGAATATTTCTCTGTGTTGACCTTATAATTACACAAGAAAATGGAGGTTATGATGTAGGACATACATTGACAACCACTTCTGTCCCATGCTTAGGTAATTGACCATTGCATCTGCTTTTGCTCCCAAACAGTGGAATCTCTATCCTTGGAGATGTACAGACCTTGACTGGAGAGGGCCCTGAGCAGCCCTGGTCTGAGCAGGGGTTGGACCAGAGACCTCCAGAGGTCCCTTCTGACCTGAATCACTCTGTGATTCTGTGCCAGACATTTGACTTTTCACTGAACTGGTTGCAGTCCTCCTCTTTATCTCAGTCCTCAAATCTTGAAGTCAGGATCAGAATCTCATTGTCACAGGCACTTTTCGCCAGTGTTAACCCAAGCATGCAGAGTTGCCGTAATTGGAGAGATTTAAAAATTCTGCATTTTCAGTTTTTCTTCATTGTCTTTCTTTTCAGACCCGACCAGTCAAAAGATATAAGATCACTTTGAAAATATAACCAAATCTCCATTGTATTCACAAGAGTTGAGGTGCTCTAGTTTTAACGACCCCTGGAAGACAGCTACCTAATGATGACAATAGCAGTAAATTCTCAATTGGCAGTTGATGCTTTATATACAATTTTTGAATAAAAAACTGCCAGTTGGGTGAAATCTGCAACCTGCCTTCTGTAGAATATTAGACTGCAATGTTACACAGGTCTCTCTTGACATTTGTATTTGTAGAGATACTTTTTTGAGGGCTAATAGCTTCTCAGATTTGTCAATGTATGAGTGGATTGCATTCACTAGAAAAAAAATCAGCAAAGTGAATATTTTATTTCATGCTGAAAACTACCAAAAAAGGCACCTGTTTTAGTTATCAATTTGCTTTTATTATCCATGTAACTTCATTTTAGATAGAAGACAGCTAAATGGTCCAAGGCCTGGTTTATTGATCTTCACAAGGTTGTTTTTGATAGAAGAAAGAGGAAAGAGGGGATAGTTTTTAAAGGCAGATTGAAATTACACAGCTTACATTTAAGTCATTGTAACATAGAAGTAACTGGGAATCTGGCAAAATAAACAAATGTGCTCTACATAAATAAAGAAGGAAGAAAAACAAAAAGAAACACAATAACCCCACGATAACAAGTGCACTGATACACACTTGTCAAAATCAAATAAAATGCATAGTACTGTATAGTTTCTTTTCTCGGAGTGGTACATAGTGTGCACCTGCCCAAACAGGATTTATGCCACATCCTGAATATAAATTGGCAGAAGAACCGTTTTTTCCCTAACATTCATGTTCCTAGCATTCAATGGTTATTATTAGTGGAAAGGGGGAAAATCTTGCTCAATGATTAGCAGAGAACAGTCACTTTGTGACAGTCGAGGTGGCTATTAGGCTAGTGCAGAAGTCAGCTCAAGTGCTGGATACTGTCATGGCTAGGTCTAAGAAAGGGTTCGACCCCAGTCCTTTGGGCATATTCTCAAAAATACTTGATTTAAATAATATAGTGACTATCGCATTGCCCTGGTGGAGAGTCTGTGGGAGATGAGGTCATACAACTTGCTGGGATTAGCCTGGAGAAGATGGAGAGGGAATTTTATCAATATGTACAAATACCTGAGGGGAGAATGTAAGGAAGATGGAGCCAAACTCTTCTTGGTGGTGGCCACAGGACAAGGGGTAGTGGGTACAAATTGAAACACAGGAAGTTCCATCTCCATGTGAGGAAGAACTTCTTTGCTGTGCGGGTGACAGAGCCCTGGAAGAGGATGCCCAGAGAGGCTGTGGAGGCTCCTTCCCTGGAGATCTTCCCAACCCGCCTGGCTGCCACCCTGTGCCCCGTGCTCTGGGTGTCCCTGCTGGAGCAGGGGGGTTGGACTGGATGATCTCTAGAGGTCCCTTCCAAGCTCAGCCATTCTGGGGTTCTGCACAGTGGGCTCCCGGGCTCCCCTGCCCGTGCCTGGCTGCAGGCAGCGGTGGGCACACATGTTTGGAAAGCAGGGTGCGCTTCTGTGTCCCGCGGGGCTTCTGGAAGCTTCTGCCTCTAAGGAAAACAGTGCTGGTTGATTGCTCAGTATTTTTAATGTAGTGTCTAACTTCACTCCGTGGGAACCCATCCTCCCTTGATAGCTAGTGGCATGTCCTCTCTTCCCTATGCTTTTTTTTTTTTTTTTTTTTCCATTCTCTTCCTAATTTTCCTGTGTCCTCTGAGAACTTTTCCATCTCTGGTTTTCCTGTTTTGTACCATACATGATCTGAAAGGAAAAAAACCCTGTCCTTATTGACTACTAAGAGACAAGAAGTAACACTTCAGTTAGCTTAATAATGGGGAAGAAAATTGTCATTATCTTTTAAGATTTTTAAAGATTTTGGGAAAAAAAATGTGGCCAGTTACACACATAAACTCAGTTGTGTAGAATCCATACCTTAATTTATTGTATGTGTCAGGTCTGACACCGAAATGTGTCCAGCATTTGAAATTTGAACCATCAGGTGCATATTTGACATATTTAAATTAGAGTAGATCGTGAGAGATCAAAAAGCAGTTGAGAAAAAAGCTCTGAGTGTTTCTTTATTTCATGTATGGGGTACCTCAGTCATCACTATATGGTCAGATTAGCAACTAGTTTTCTGTATCACTGGCATTCCGGCTGTTTTTTGTTTTTTCCTTATATTCTCACCTCCAAGGTTTTGTTGGCAATATTTCACCCTCTTTCCCATGGTCTGAAATTGGATTCCAGATGCAACAAGTCTGTATGCAATCAGTTTTTGTTCAGAATCTCACCTGTGATTTCATTTTGTTTCTCTTTCCAATCAGAAAATGAAGAGTTTGGCCCAAAGACGCCAGTCTGCACCATCTTTGATCTTTGTCAAAGCACTTAACAGGTCTAGATCTGTCTCAAGGTGAGTCAGTGAGTTTTGATGGTCGTACTGTCCTGCAGTTTTCTGGCCCAAAGCTGGAGATGTTTCTGAGCTGGAGATGTTTCTGTTGTTCATATGAGGTTGCCAACTTGTTGTCCGTACTGGGCAGCTATTTTGCCAAGGAGGGGCTGTTCGCTCGTAGCTGCAGAGCAATAGCTCCTGCTGAGAGATGTGATATATCCAGAGACAGTCTGCCTGATCTCTTGGGAGGGCATTCCTGTGCTCTCCTCACACTGCCGCTCTACGCTGTTGAGCTGAGTGGCCCAGCAGAGCTGCTCCCCGATTTTTAACCAGATTTGCACCCTTTGGGCTGCCTTTTTTTTTTTTTTTTTTTTTTATATTCTCCCCCCAAGGTTTTGCCTAGCCATTTTTTTACTAGCCATGTAGGGATGATGGCACGGACAGAAAAAAAAAAAAAGGATTAATGTTTCCCATTTTTCACCTTGTAGTTAGACCAGTTAGACCTGGCACGTTCATGCCAGGTCTAACTGCCACAGTTATTGTGGGATTGCACAGTTTAGTTTGAGCTGAGTTTCTGCCTAGCTCAGCACAGCAGAGTGTGTTGAGGGCTCTAGAACCAATGCTGGTTTAGGACAATGATGTGGTCGCTAGGAGAGACCTAGTGGCCTCTCCCTTCCAGCAAGGTCATCTTGTGGGGCTGAGTATGTGAGTGTTAAGTGTTAAGTGTTCACACAAGTGTTAAGTGTTCAACCTTTTTTTCTCTTCACCTTCTGCCAGGATCTGCTATTCCTCCTCTCTTCCTGCCCCAATGGAAAGCCTCCATAGAAATGGCTGGATATTGCCCAGCTCCAGCCCATGAGCTGCAATTTGAACTTTGCACAGATAACTTTAATATTCTTATGCTACAGTTCATTAGACTTTAAACTTACAAATATAAGTGTTTTCTAAAAGCAAACCATCTGGTAGGCTGTTAGTGCTTCCAATTGTGTAGAGATCTTTACTAAGAAACATTAATGAGGGAAACTAAAGTATAGCTTGTAAAGAATATTTTTCTCCTACACTGTGTTAAGTAGTCAGTATGTGAGCTTTGGAAAGTTTTCTCTGTTTGATCTAACTAATACCTGGTTTCATATTTGTCATCATGCAGAATTCCAGTTTTTTGGAAACCTGTGGAAGTATTCTGAGAAAACATCAGAGTTGCAAAATAGGAAAGAAAAATTAGTTGAAACTATTTGCAGGTCTTTTTACTGGCTATGACATAAAAGAGGAAATGTAGAAAAGAATTCCTAAAGGCATTTTCACCTTTTTGTGTAGTCTTGTGGCCTGAGCATAGGAGTATGAGCCAGGAACATGTGTTATAGTTCTGGCTCTAAAGTTTCCTCTGTGGCCTCTCTCGGACTTTCTTTCCAGGTCTCTAAAATAAAATGAATAGATATTTTGTAACTCCTTGATCAGAATGCTGAGTTTTTTTTTAGAATGTCTATATTACCATATCTATCTTTCATTTACTGTTATTTCTATGTTGTATTTGTGACTATGTTGATAGCTGTGATAGCACCTTTTGGGCATAGATCTGACTTTCAGAACTGATATGCTAACATTAGAGACAGACGGATTATTCTTATAGGGAGTAGCAATAACTGGAGGGTACACAGCACAAGAGAAACCAGGTCAACCCTGGTTTCCTACAGTTTCCAGGTGTCCTATGGGCACCTATGTGTCTGTGATGTCTCCCTGTCAAGCTGTCTTAACACTTGCTATTCCTTGCAAGGAAAATAAACTATTTTCAAAGCTCATTTTTCAAGACTTTCATCATTTGCCCACTAGGCTTCAGAAATAAGTCTTTTTTTTCTGCACTTCTGCATTTTCTTGTTTTACTTCCTGCTCCATAGGTATCAGAGATTGGCCATAGCTGGAGACAGGACAGCTCTCCTCTCCACAGAGTGGAGTAATGCTCAGATGTAACTTTTCACTTAAGAATTCACTCTTCATTAGATGTAAATATGTCTTGTTTGTATAGTTCATGTCAAAATACCTTCCAGATTTGGCACGTGGAAGGTTTATTTTGTAAAGACTCTTTCTGATGGAGTGGACTAAGAAGGGGAAATGTTGCCTTACTCTGCAGAAAGGTTGTACTTTACTGGGCAGGGACTAACCCCGGCACTGTGAGGATTGCTTGATGCTGCATCAGTCAAATCTGTCCTCTTCTTGTGGTGTGCAACAAGTTGGCTCCTCTTGTTGCTTTGAACTAAAGTCTGTGGCCTTAGTGTAGGGGCATCTGGTGCAGTTTGAGACCCCATGGGCCAGAGCAGGTGATTTTGTAGCGTCAGAGTCTATCATTAAAAGGGCAACTTTGGATGGTGATGAGTTTGTTATTGCTCACAGGAGCAGTAATACTCACCTTACGCCAAACTTCCTTGTTTGGCTGTGCAAAATGCTTTCTTCTTCATTACTAAACTGATGGATGAATTTGAACTTCCCACTCAGTTTGCCATGTAAATGCTTAACTCTCGCGAAGTGCTTTCTCTTAAGGCTAGCTAAAGAGCAATAAACTGGCTTCTCATGGTTTCTCATCTTCTCCAAATGTTTTATCTCAGAGCTGTTTCAGCACTTAGTTCCCTTTCTTGTAGACCCAGCCAGCCTGTGAAATCCATTATTCTCCTCTGGCAGTGAACCTTAATACTGAGCCTCCACAACACTGACTTGTTAATGGTTGATTAATGACTTGAAGATAATAAAGCTCCTATGCAAAGTTAGCAAACATCTGTGAGGGATTTATATGAATCCTCTCACCTCAGCAGCTGGCTCACCTCAATATTTGTTGAAATTAATGAACAAGTGCAAAGTTTAAAAGGGCAGGAAATACTTAGAAGCACAAGTCAGTTTGTATTTTTATACCAGTTTATACATCAGGTGCCCTTGGATTACATACAGGGCACCTTCATAAAGTGTAGAGGCAGCCATTTCAGGCAGACCTGCCTTTGGGCAATTTAATGGTATTTGTTCAAAGAAACCATTGTGACATTTGGAGATGGCTGTTTCAGCTCTCAGAGAACTGTTTCTTTTTAATGGCAGTGTTGCTGTAGTTGTGATGGGGTAAGGATGTAAAAGTGAGACAAGATATGCAGGGAGACGTAGTATCTTTTATTTAGACAAATTGATCCAGCTGGAAAAACAAACAAACAAAAAAAACAGACACTCTTGTGCTCTTGTGCTCTTCTTCAGTCCCGAAAGAGAAGCAAATTGGAAGGAGGTCTTCTGTCTTTTGAAGCATGTTTTTGTTGTTTTTTTTTTTCAGCTGTATCATTTGATTTAAAGAAAATTAAACCTTTCTTACAAATCTTGCCATGTCCTATAGGCTGTATAGAAGCAATTGGAAATGTTTAGGCCTGCAGAAGAATTCTAAGATGACTGTGTATTGCACGGTGGTGTTGTACAGTTGTGTAACCAGGTTGTTGCTGTGTGTCTGTCTCACTTGAGTGTAACTGTGGACAGCAGAGGAATTGCTTCTGATTTACGTAGGATATTATATAGTGGAATTTGGGCCCTCACTTCCAACAGATGAAGATATGCAGACTGCTTTTTGCCTCCTATTTTTGCTTCTCTCCCTTTTCTCACTACAATTTATCCTTCCTCACAAAGCTGTGATGGATAAGCATGTAATGACTGTTTCACATCATCAGATGTCCTTTTTGGAAGCAGTTATTTGAGAGATACATTGAAAAAGTAAGCTTTTGATATTTATTTTGGCTGATATTTGATACAGAAAAAAAGGTTGAGAATTAACTCTGTTAATATGTATGAAATCAGCAAAGACCTTAGGTTAGTTTTATTCGGCTGTGGAGCTGTTGTGCAGTTAAAATTTTCCTCCTTTTTTTTTCTTGGCACCCTTTAATGAAAACTGCCCTTTTTTAATGATATACTTTAATGCAACAAAAATTATGAGCTTGAAACAGTAATTGCTAATCTCAATATAACAAGAATATAGTATTAAAGACTTGCTTCAGCTAAATTCCTTTGCTGTCTCTCAAAATAATTTTCCTGTGTGACAAAGCACAAGGTACCAAGTTTTTGCTTTGTGTAGATGGACTTCTTTCCCGATCCGGGATCCCTACAGAGCCAGTCAAATTCTGGACCTTTTTCAGTGGTGGTCTCCCTTTCCTTAATGCATCTCTCACCAGGTCTTTGAAAGTCATGCTTTTAGAACTTTGCACTGTTTTTACATGCTAAAACTTATTGATACACTTTCGTGTTCTTGAGTCTTCACGATCATTTACAAATATGCTTCTCTATATACCAAAGTTGTTAAAATACCAGTAATGATCAGTGTTGTGCGCTAATGATGTTATATTTGACGTAGGATAGAAGGAAATTTTTTCTTTTAAACAAAGGAAGTTATTTTAATAAAGAAATCTTTAATGAACCTTAGAAGGAAATGCCTAGGAGAGCAACCCCAAAGCTTGTATTATTTGGATTGTACAGTTGAAGATGTTAAGTTAAAAACAGAGGATTTCAGAAATATCTAAGGTGTTTTCTTCCTCTTCTGCAAGTAGAGTGGATGTGCCAGTCTTCATGGAGAGGCTGCTCTTCCTTTTCCTAACTCACAAGAGATGATTCCGGAATGTCATCTGTAGTGGAAGTAGTGCCAAATGCCAAATACCCCAGGTGATAGCAGTGATCATATATGTGTGATCTAGTAATATATCCAGTTTGGCTGTAGTCAAATGCAAAAGGTTCCCCAAATCTTGGGCTTTGGTTCTGCAATGTTTTAGTCACAAGGTATGCAGACGATCCAAGCTCTGAGGCTGCACGAGGAAAAATAGAGAGATTTTTAATAAATGTAAATTGCCAGAAGGTCTTAACTGTCCCTTTCTCTCAGAGAAGATGAGTCCGTGGTGTATTAGACAAATCCGTCTACAGACAGTAAGGGAATAAAAGTTTGTTGTGAATAACCAACTTGTTAAGCAAAGCGCCCGTGTGGGTTGCAGTGGTTTCCACGGCAGCGGGTGGTTTTCCCTGGCAGAGGAGCTCCCGCCGGGCGGGCGCGCGGCGGGGGCTCCACGCTGCGCCCTTCGCCCTGCGGCGCGCGGGTCCGAGGCCTCGGAGGCGGCGCGTCCGCAACGCTGGACACCGCCCGACGTCTCCCCCGTCCAAGTGGCATGGTCTCAAGTGACCGAGGCTCTCAGCCTCCTCCACTTACCCTCCGAAGGATGGGGGCGGAGGGAGGGAGCTTGCGGAGGCCACTCTTCCTGCCTCTGGTTCTTCCCGAAAAGCGCGAGGGCTGTCGGTGCTGTCACACCCGGGGAGGATCGGGCTGAAGAGGTCGTCCTGTTCCCCGCACCTTCAGCTGTAGAGTCACTTGTCAAAGAGGCTTCAACTATACTCAAGAATATAAAAGAGCCATTTCATGAAAGACAGAAAAGGTGCAAAAGAACATTAGACAGGATCTCCCAATGGGAAGATCTAACTCCTGGCGCTGCTTGCAGTTTTATCTTCGCTTATGGCATTTGGTGTTTTGTTCCATTAATGCTCCAGCTCCTGGAGACACGTGGTTATAAAAGTCACGGTTTCACTAGAAATTAAGTCCCCAGTCATCAAGGCAGAAGGACAACCCTGTTCCCAAAGACTCAGCCAACAGAGCAAATGAAACATCCTTCAATTCTGGATTGAATTTTCAAATTATGCTTTTCAACCTCAACATTTCTGATCTTTTTTTTTCTGAAGTTTTCAGTTTTGTGAAAAATTTTGATAATTTTGACATTTTATCCTTAATCTGAATGGGCGTAAATCTCTGTCAGAATTTTCCCAGATTTATCCTTTCAGTGTATCATGAACTTGCATAAAAATAGTGGAAAATCTCAAAAAGACCATATTTAGCATCAAAGCACTCCTCCTTTTAATGCAACTGCATATCATTAAAATACAATAATATTCCACAAGCTGTAATTTTCGTAGTACTTCTAATTCATGCTTGATTTAAATTAATTGTGACACTGGAGTATTGTTTCCTTAAACCGTGCGCTTGAATGCAAAAGTTATTTTTATGTAGTAATAGCTGGGGATAAAATTTTATTAACTGTTAACAAGGAACAAAGTGAACTTTCTGAGGCCTCAAATGGCCTTTTAACTCAGGGACTGGCATTCCTGTCCTCCTGCTGAGGTTTTCTGTTTTGTTTAGTGTGTAAGCATGTGCCTGTATGTGTGCATATGTTTGTTTTTGATAAAACACATCAGTTCTTCATTTATTACCTACAAACTGGCTTATAGCGATGTTTGTACATCTGGAGATTGAAATGAGCTGAGGCTCTCAGAGATGTGCTGCCCTTTTTAATAAAATAAAAGGACTAGAGGTAAAAAGGAAAGGCTTGAAAACAGGGTTTTGGAGGGACTGGAGTTTAAATGAGGGATTCCTTTTACAATAAGTAACTAATTGTTTAATACTAGCCGATTCCCCTTTGGATCTAAAGCCGTGTGGGGCGCTTCTCATTGGGATGAGTTCAGAGCGCAGGTTGTCCAGATGTCTCGTTGTCCCAGTGCCCTTTTGGATTAAGCCCTTTGGGGGGCTTTCTGGATTAGCCTTGAGTCTTGGCAACGTGCAGCTTCTGTCCAGCCATTGCATATCCCTGATTTTAGGCAATAAAATCTCTGCCAAGTGGCAGGCTGGCCGAGCTACTTGGGCAGCCCCGAGGAAATGGCAGACCAGGCTCGGTCAGAGTTCCTAGTCGTCATTTATCTTGTGTAAATGAGCAGAAAGCCTCTAATGACGTGCAGGCTGCTGTGCAGCCTTTGGTGCTCTCATCCCTGACAAGGGCCAGGATTAAACAGGCATTGCACTCTCAGGACTGATAGGGCATTGCTTCCTCCGGGCACACAAACCGCTTGGGAGGAGCTTGAGTCATGCCACAGGTATAACAGTCTGTCTTGATGTATCTTTTGTGCTCAGGGCTTAAGTATTTGAGTACCAGGGGCTAGATCTGATAAAGGATAATCAAACCCAAGAGCAAGGCATAGGAAGAATTTAGGTACTTGAATCTAAAACCTGTGACTCAAAAAGCATCAACACAGTGGCTGCCAGACCTTCCAAGTCTCTCTGTTCCTTAGGCACTTTCCTACTGACAGGAAAGTTCCTGAATACCTGGAGTTTTGCTTTTGCACACTGCAGTACAGCATTTCTCTTGACTCCACTGAAAACTGATCTGTATCAGAAAACCAAGTCCCAGAGAAGCTCAATCTGTTAGTCCTCAGACACTGTTTAACTTGTCCTGCCAAGGGCAAGAGTCTCACAAAAGCAGTTGCCAGTGTGGCTGTCTTTTAAACCCCTGGCTGAGTCCACTGTTGTGGAGTGCTTTTTTAGTAATTGTTTAGGGCAGTGGTTTCCAAATAGGCAAGAGCAGAGCTGAAGTAGGAAAATGCAGCTCATTGGGTATTTCTGCTGCAAGAGACCTGGCCAGTGTTGCAACCAAGGACTGGGTCATCTAGCAAGCTTCATGTAAGCTATGCTAGGTCATTTCTAGCCTGCCCCTGCCTTTTAGGCCCTGCAGACCACTAATGCTCTTTGAGATACTGCTGGCCTAGAAGTTAGTGTGCCTTTGATGGAAATGGGTCACCCAGATTCTGTTCTCTGCCTCCTCACACAGCTCATCTTCCATAGCTCAGAAAAGTGTTGCAACTAATAAAGCAGAGGATATCTGGAGCGGAGACTTTCTTCTCTCTCCCACTGTTGAAGCTGGGCCATGGTGCAGAAAGGCGTGCACTATTTCTGGAGTGAAAGGTTTTTATTCACAGGAGGGAGCTTTGCTCTATAGCTGAATGGTAATGGTATTTACCTGGCAGGGAAAAACCTGCTAGGATAATTCAGGATTATTTTTGCGTGCCACCTGCTGATGCACTCATGGTCAGCATGTCCTGTCACCTAGCTCGAAGTGCCTGTATGCACTGAGATGAGCGTGTTGGTTTAGATCCCCGTGTCCTCTGTATGGGGCCTGTGTATTGAACACAGGTTGCATTCGGTGGTCTGGGTATCTAAGCACATCCTAATGGCATCCTGCGTCTTCATGGATTATTCATAATTCAGGATTATTCATGAAATGCAAAAATGCTTTTTCTGCCTCCCGTGTTGAAGATCCTTATCTGAATGAACACTCAGGCTGAGATGTTTCACCCACTTTATGTCCCTCATTTGTAGTAAAATTATGTGCAAGACAGGGATTTTGGAGCACATCCCCTTTGTCAGCGCTCAGCCGCTGATGAAACACGGCCCGTCATTGAGCCCCTCTGATCCAGAGCAGCCTCACACACGTTCCCCTCAGTTTTGGTGTCCAAGAGCAGGACAGGTTTCCTGGGGGGGTAATGTGCCAAGCCAAGTTTTCCCAAGTCACTAATCAGACACAGACAAGCTCTTCTTGCAAACCAAAGAGTCCAATAAAGGTAGAAGGAAAATGTCATTGGGTAGGAGGCTCTTGTGCTTCCCCCTCTCCAGGCTCCCGTTCTTTGTGGCCAGTGTGCCTGCATCCGCTCCGTGTGTGGTTACTGTGAGCTGCAGGGATGCGGGGAACCCTCTGGCCTTCCCTGGATCAGGTCACAGGGGGACCAACAACCTCTGAGTAGCTTGTCCAAGGAGCTCTGCGCAGGTATTTGTTGGATGTGGAGGCAGTTAGTTTAAGGGAGTAAACAGGTGCCTACAGCTGGAACTAATCTGTCTGCTGGTTGCTCGTAAGGAATGTGGGTCATTACCCATGCAATAGCGGGCCACGGTGGGCATGTCAAGTAATCTCTTCACTGTAATAGGATAGTTCCGGTGCTATAGTGCTACTACCAAGATGTGGTTTAAAGCCCTTGAGGCAAATGAAAGACGAATTTGTTCCTGTGTAGCTGGGGACAGGTGCCGTGAAGTGACAATCCCATCTTACACAGGATGCTGCAGATTCAGAGCCCGTGTTGGTCATTTCCCATATGGAAATGGGCAGTAAGGGCTTAAGGCAATGTTTTCCCCGATCAGATTTTATAAGTCTTCCACTCTTTCGAGTGCATTTGTTTTTCTTAAAAGCTGTTGCTGCCTACGTACAGGCTATACCCATGTGGCATGTGTTGAGGAGAACAGCCTTGCTGAATCATTCCTTGAAGAATGGGAAAATCAGAGGGGAAAGGGGCAGGAATGTTGAGCAAGGCGACCTCGAGAGACCATGAGCAGCCCACCCGGTACTACCTCATCGTATGAGGTGACTGGCAAGCAATTAACTGGTGAGCAGTCACCTAGAAACTGCTCTTTTTCCCTGTTAAAAGGTTTCAGGTACACAAGTGCCTTATTTCTGCCTTTCTACATGTGTAGTATGTAGACACTAGAATAGGCAGATATTTAGGCATGAGCTCCCCAGCAGCCATAAATGATAGGCCAGGAGGGATTTCTGAAGACCCCCACACCAAACATTTTATCTGACGTGCACCTTAGTTTGAAAAGACCTGTTGCTACAGAGATCTTGCAGCATGTGCTGGCTATTTTTGTTAACGCAGAATTACCTTTCTGTCTTAAAAGTGAGTTTGAAACTCACTTTTGCAGGAAGGGCTAATTTTGTCCCTGAGTTAACTCAAGATCAGTTGAGTTGACCTAAGCCTTTCAATGCCCCAAATGTGACTGCTGTGTCACAAAAAAAAACAAAGGTAAGACAGAAACTTCATCCCTCCAGTCCACTAAAATAATTCTGGTTGTGTGGGTGAAGCTGGGATGCCAGTGTACTCCTCGTTGTGCCACTGGGAATGAGCAGGAAAGAGCCAGTATGGAACTGGCAAAGATGGCTTTTGTCTCTGGACTCTTGTAGATCATGAGAAGCTCATAAATCCCATAAAACCCTGATGCAGAACAGCACTACTAAGTGATGGTACACTGGAGAGTTGAGATCTGGCCCTTTCTTTTGCCTTTTTTCATCCTTCCCCTCCTTCTCCTCAAAGGTCACTTCTTTTGTGCCAAGGAAGGAGAAGGAACAAAGAAAGCTTTGTCTAGGTAAGTAGTGCCTGGACTGGTGCACCTGCAATGGCAGCGAGCTCAAAGTGGTGCTGTGTTGCTCAGTAAAAGTGAATGGGAACTGCCTTGCGGAACAGAGGATCTATTCTTCCAAAGGCCAGGAAAGACTTTATGGACTTCTGCAAGAATATGACTTCTGAATATGCCCTCTCCTAAACTTTTCCCCCCATTAAAACCTCTTGGAGTTGTTCTCACTAATAAAGCTGTATTGCAGGACTGGGGAACACCCACACTGAAAGCGCATTTCAAGGTTTAAAGAACTTGTGCTAAATTCTTTTCTGGTGGAAGTAGGCAAAATACACCTGAAATGCGTGATGCTAATTTATACCAAAAGAGAATTTTGCCCTTGTGCTAAATTTTCAGAGTAAACACCTTGCAGCTGTTTGTTAAAGCAAAACAAAAAACCTTGGAAGGAAACCAAACCACAAGCATGTTTGCTGTCTCCAGCCACCACACTGTCGTACATATTTGCTCTGCAGAGTGTTGTCCTTTTGGCTATGTAGGAATGTAGAAATTACTTAAGTGCATTTTGATTTCAGTCAGGCTGCCAAGCTTCCACACTGAAATGTGTGGAATTGTTTTTTTTATATCTGTTTATTTGTTTTTAGAAGACTACAAAAAATAGATTCTTGTATGCCATGACACACCTTAAACATTGGTTAACCTTACACCCTTAGCATTGGTTAACCAACACCTTAAACATGTTGATTCATCGTAATCATTTTGATTACTTTTAATAAGATTTTTACATCCTGCAAAGATCATTTCAAATACAAAACTAGTTTTAGGATCATACAATTATTTAAGTGGAAATATTTTCTCAGAATATTTTGAATTAGAATGTATATGCTAGTATTGGTAATAAATAGGTGCCATAGGATGGAACTTGACCTGCTCCAGTGAGTTTTAGAAGCAGAGAGTGATTTTAGTGATAGCCTTGATTTCTCCCCTGAAATGTAGATTTATCTGAGTAAACCTTAATCCTCCATGCCATTAATACTCGTCTGCCTTCCTCTGCCCAGGGCTGTGCTTGCCTTGCCTGTCCTGCAGGGATGATATGCATTTTGATCCAAGCTCTCCGTGATCCTGCTGAGACTTATTCTATCAGTTGCAGTGTTTTCTCGTGCACCTTGCTCGGGTCCAGCTGCTCAGGCGGATCGAGTGAGGACAGTCCCGTGCTAGAGGCTGGCAAGAGGGACCGGCCTGTGTGTGGGGCAAAGGGCTTCCTGTGAGAGCCACGCATGTCCCTAAGGGAAACACCTCCTGTGAGAGATGACAGGCTCTTACTTGTGCAGGTATGTTACTTGAAAAAAGAATCAGTGAAACACACTTATGCAGCAGCAGTAAGCATTTAGCAACCAGAAAAAGAAACTAATGCTGCTTAAATTACAGAGCAGACTTCTGTTTCGTTGTACAAAAGCTACTGCCCAGGATGGTGATGACTTAGGAAACGTTAATGGAGTGCCGCACAAAATAGACTTACTATTTTTGGAATGCAGTGCTGTTTTCATAAAGTGCTGCTTCAACTGTGTAAGCTTTACCATAGGTAGCAGAAAGCAAACATGCCCAATGCCTGCAGAAGGAAGCTCCCTTAGGTGTAGCCGGGATCAAGCTGACTCTCCATACAATTAAGAGAGTTTTATGTTCATCTGTGTTTTGCTGCCTCCCATAAATAACCCCTTTCAGCGTAGGAATAATTGATCAACCCTTATGTTACCTAGCATCTTCCTGGAAAACACTACCTCAAACCAAATCCTTTTTTGTGCTTAGTTTCCCCCTCCAGGCATGATTATTACTGATTATAATACAGTGCTGCATAAGCTTAGGTGAAATGCATGTTCCAAATGATGAAAAAACGAAGTGGGAAAAAGCAGCAAAGATAAGAAGCACGTGACTGGCTCGCTGAGGGCCACTGGGTTTGGCTCAGAGGCAGCAACAGCAGTGAGCACTTAGCACCCTTAAAAATACAGATGATCATCATTTAAAAAAAATAAAAAAAAAAATCCGGCTGTCTAAACAGGGCTCCGAGCCTGCAGATCGTTCCATGCGGATGAGCCTCACGCAGGGCGAGAGGAGCTCAGCCCTGAAGCTGGGGGCTTGGAGTGGCCGTGCCAAGTGGCTAGTGGGGACAGGGCCAGCCTGGCAAAGCGGCCGAGGGGAACTGGCCTCGCTGTCGGCATCTGCGTTTTCAGCATCTTACTCCAGCTGTGCACGGTGTGTGGATCTGTGCCAAGCCAGAAGCCACGTCACATGGATTTCTCTAGCTAGATATCATTAACATGCAAAACCGTGCAATATTTCCCAGTTTCTGGCCCTTGACACCTAATTTGTTTCTTCAGCTGGTTTGAGCAAATGAGAAAGTACCTAAGCTGGGCTTTGATTAACCCACCACAGTTCTGTAAAGACCTAGTTTCTTGCTGATAAGTTTCAGAAATATGTCTGCTGTGTGTCAAGCAATTATACCTTCCCCCAGGCTTTCTAATAGAGGAGTGAGGTTTTTCAAGACAGGTGCTTAGTGAGATAATGAGCTATGAGAAACCGAAGTCATCAGGAGCATGAGCAGGACCATTTCCGTGGGCTTACGTTACAAGAAATGCTCTTCTTATGTTTAACTTCTTGCTTTTCTTCACACCCGTAAAGCACTGATCTGTTATCATGATACTGTCAGGTTGATCAGAAGTCCAAGACATGTCCAAACTATCCTTTATGGTAAAATTAGGTAAGTGTTGAGGTGCTGACATGTTAGCGCTGCAACTGAGTGCAGAATGAGCAGCCAAAGAGGGTAGCTTAGCAGTCCCTGCTGTGTCACAGGCTTGGTTATTTTTTCCCCCCTAACCTCAGGGGAGGCAGAGCTGCAGTCCGAAATGGAGGGCTTTTCCTTTGGTGGACTGAAGAATTGTCCTCAATACCTTACTGAATCAGATAACCTGGATGCAAAATACTCTCTAAGCACCTGATATGGGTTGTATGTCTATGCATTAAAAAATTTCCAGCAGTGCACCATCTTGTCTTTTAAGCCCCAGTGAACGGTACCTGACACATTATCAAAAATCTGATGCAAGTTTTCATTAAACTGACATTGAAATCACTTCTCACATGAACTTTTATGAGCTCTGGGCTCTGAAAAAAAAAAAAAAAGAGAGAGGCGTAGAAGCACATGCAAATATGGTTACCTGATTTCCAGGGAGGGTAAAAGATTTCCAGGGCTCAGCTAACAGAATGACAAGAGCTTGACTTTTCTAGCTTAGGGTCGCACTTGGGGGTATTTCTGCTGTCACAAATTGAATGTCATCCCTGACAGATGTGCCCATTTTGGCAAAAAATCACGATGTAGGCTGGGCTGCAGACGTTTCTTGCAGCAGATAGCTGCTGCTTTCAGTAGCCTTGAAAGGGAGCGAATAGCTTCTGCTTCTCACAGAGCGCTGCACTAACCCCGTGCGGTGGCTCACTGATCATAAGGTAAATCTGCTGAACAGTGACACTGTCCTGAACTGAGAGACCCTGAATTCCAAGTTGATTTGTTTAATTTTCCTAAAGATAAATCACTGGTTCCTCAGAGTTGCCCTAAACTGGCCTTTGAGATCTACAAAACAAACCTGTGGCCTCTCGACATCACTAGGACAGTGCCCACGCGCTCTGCTTGGTGTCTCCTGCGGCCACCCCAAGGCTTGTGTGTGTCCTAAGCTGTGCTGTCCATGGGTGTAGGCACAAAACTGGAAGAAACCACTGAGTCTTTGCATGGACTTTGGCACTGACACAACTGCATAATGTTTTTGCTTGCGTTTAGCCTGAGCTGCTCACTGTGGTACCGGTTTGGAAAGGTATCGTAAATGGCTCCCATGTGGCTGGGCTGACTCCGGCCTCAGCCTTTCAAATAGCGGCTCTTTTACTGCTCTCCTAATTAAATGGTGCTCTTTTCGCCTCCCTCTTTGCAAAGGGCTTCAGCCCTAAAGTGTTTTATGTCAATAAATCCCGGGCATGTGGAGGGTGTTGGTGCCTGCATCATTAGAGAAAATTGGCTTTGGTGGATGCAGAGGACAGCAGCAGTAGAGGGAAGTGCCCCCTGAAAGCAATAACCAAAACAACCCAATGAGCTTAAGGATGGAGCATGAGAGGGATGTTATTTAGCTGGGATACCTGCAAAAGCCCATGTCAGCCTAGGTGCCTTGGAACAGATTGTTCCCCTGAGGCATCTTATAGTTTAATCTAAGTCATAGATAGGCTTAAATCCTCATCCTCTGAAACCAATGCAAAGCTTCCCGTTGGCCTAAATGACACTTGGATCATGGACTTAGTAACAAATTAACATCAGCTGTTAGACTCCGTTTTGAAGAGTCTTTAATTTCTTTCATTTCTTTCATTGTTTCCACTACAAGCAGGCATTAAAGCTAACATCTCCATTGCAGTGAGGATTAAACAAACACCTTGGGGACTGCACCACTAAGGTGCTTTACTCTGAAACCCCAAGCAGGCTCTGCAGGGGGAGGAATATGTATTATTTGCACTTTTGTGGTGTCTAGTAAATACAGCATTGATGAAGTGAGTACTGGTGTGTTTGCTTTCATGCTGAATGCATTGGGGATATATTTTTCAATGTTTGGCTGATTGCTGATAGCTTTCAGCCTCACATGCTACACCTACAAAATTGAAGAGTTCTTTTAAATCACTCTGTACAGATGTCTATTTTGATAATTTGAAAAATAATAGAGGTAATGTCTAGGCTGTGGAAATGCCAGAAGAAAAACTCATATTATCTTTCTCAACCAGTTCAGTGATTTTAATCTGTGCCTGAAAAACTCAAAATAGTTCTGTGCATGCCTCCAAATTACAGAATTAACTTCTTGTTTAAGCCATGCATGGAAACTTCGGGCTCAAAAATAGTATCTTCAGGAAGAAATAATGCACTTGAGAATAGAGAGTTCCACTGGCAGGGCTATCTCATTCTTAGTATTAGCGTTGCTTCTACACAGAATGGAACATGGCTCACTTTGCAGGATATCCGTCTTTCAGAATTCAGTTCACAGTTCCTTTTTCTCAAGAAACAAGAATGAAGGGTTTTTTTTTTTTTCTGCCAAGGTGGAAAGGTGACTGTTATTTTGTAGCTTTTATTTATATCTTAATCATAGAATAACTAAAAGGTAGAAAAAGTCTTAGATAACTGAGAATTTTTTTTTAGGATATCAAAAATCGCACTGGCTTAAGTACTGATTTTTGCCTAACTCTATTAAAAGGAATTTTCAAAGAGTATTCTGGTCCTTAACACATTTCCAAGTAAGTCCCACTTAATAGCCTGAAAAAATGGCAAGCCATTAAAAACTGAAATCCAAAATTACCTCTATCATATAAATCCCCAAGCCTGAGGATATAGCTGATCTGCATTTTCTTCAGTGTAACAAAACTTCAATTTCATTTAAGCCTTGTAACAATAGAAGATTAATTATGAGGATCAAAACAGACCAGACTTTCAACTGTTGTTGAATTTTCTCCCATGTTCCTTAGTCATGGGACTTCAGCAGGTTTTGGTTGAAATAATGATTTTGATCATTAATCCTTTGTTTCAAAGGAAGAAAGGACTGTCACATCGGTCTTGATAAAAGTTATCAGGTAAACTCTATTAAAGCACGTGAAAGTGCTTATTAGAGTTCAGAAGACAGAGATGCAGAGGGCTGCGGATCAAAAGGCAGACTTCATTCAAATAACTGATTTATGTTGTTACCTCTTCTTGTTCTAAAGCAAACTTCATTTTGCTTGACTTCTGCTGGCATTAATAAACCTGCTGGATTTTCCTGTGCTTACCTGAATGAGACTGATTTTGCTTAGTTTTATTTGTGAAGTTCCTAGACTGACAAATCAGGTTGTCGAAAATGTGCAAACAAGACTGATCAAACTGAGTTTGAGATATATGAGCATGAATTTACAGAGACATCACTAAGGGCAGGCCCTGCAGTATGTTTTTTTAAAAGTTTCTACTGATTAGGTGATAGCAACAAAATGTGAAAGATTTTGTACTAAACATTTCTGATGCAAGGTTTGAAGAGAAGTAGCTATTTCCTCCACTTAACCTTGAGTAAAGGCCGTGCGTGGGTTTCACTTTGATAGGTTGGGCATCATTCCTGAAATGTTCTGTGTCGAGTGCTGGTAGGGAGTTTATGAAATTGAATTCCCAGGAGCAACCAGCCCTTGTTGGACTGGTGAACCAGTTATGCAAAAATGGAGGGGTAGGAGAGGTGCTGGCTGTTTGCCCTTACTCATGTTGTTGGCCATGTAGCGTATCCACCCTCTTGCTTTGGACCCAAACTCCTCTTTCTGCTTTAACCTCCACACTCCTGGGCACTCCTGATCAAATAACTTTGAATTATTCATTCTGAAAGTCATTCCTCCTCCTTTCTCTCTTGACTGAAGAAGTAGGTAATTATAGACAAGAGGGAAACTTCCCATTAAGTTGAGGAACTCTTTCAAAAATTCAGCCTTCCAGGCCAAAAAGGGGACCTCTGCAAGAGGTGGAGATCCCCATCGGCTCCTTGCAGACCAGTGAAAGTGTCTTGTTAATTGGCCTACAGGACAATCTCAGAGCTTATCCTTTCTCTGCCAGCTGTCAGGATTTCCTAAATCGGCTGAGTAATCCAGCCACAGGCATCAAGGGGCTGTGCAAGGAGAGGAGGGTGGAAAATCAGCCGGTTCTACGTTAAATACAGAAAGGTTCATAACCTTCAATGAAGATTCTGTCTGCTGTCTTGATGTCTTCAGCATCTCTCCCATGTGTTTTGTGACTCTTACTTTATAGG
Source organism: Nothocercus julius (assembly GCA_013398735.1). Classification (NCBI taxonomy): domain Eukaryota; kingdom Metazoa; phylum Chordata; class Aves; order Tinamiformes; family Tinamidae; genus Nothocercus; species Nothocercus julius. The sequence goes on from VZSV01000057.1 coordinate 2,967,635, forward strand.
TACAGATCCTCTCCCAGCAAAGTCATTAGAAGTTTTTCATCCATTGTGGGGGAAATAGGAGTAACCTGTCATCTCACAACTGTTAATTCAGTCTTTCTTTTTCCAGTTTGCTTTACTGGTAGAGAAACATTAAGTCTTGCAGCATGAAGTATCTTGACAAGAGATGCTTGGGCAGGAGTTAGTGGGGACCTAAGGAGGGAGCTCTCTGAGAATCGAGCCCTTTTTGCCTTGCCTTCTCTGACATGACCGTGGGACCAGGGACCTGAGCCCAACTAGACTGTGTCAAATACCCTCCACCTTCTGAGGAACTTGATAAGGCTGCAAAAAATGGATTTTCCAGCCTGGTTGTTGACATAAAAAATGAGTAGAGAGGGAAGATGCAGCCAAATTTTATCTTTGTGTTTCTTTTTACAAAAAAAAAACCCTAAGTAACTAAATAAATACATTCTGGGAAAAAAAAAAAAAAAAAAAAAAANGAAAAAAAAAAAAAAGAACTGAATACAACATCCATTCAACCTGAAGGATTTTTTTCATCTGGAGACCCCCTTAGGGAAAACAAATAAATGGAGATTTCCCTATAGAGAATCAATAGAAAATTGGTGTGTGCTGGTTTTAGTTCAGGAGCTCAGTACTCAACATACACCCAAGCTATAGGGGACCAGGTCCAGGTCTCCCATCTGTCTGGGAGAATTTAACCCTGCACCTCTGGCTTTCCAAAGGGAGAGCCTGCCCCTCGGGGAGGAGTGGGATCCCCTCAGACCACCCCAGGAGTTCAGTTCTGCTGATAGATATAGATCAACAGATGGACAGTATAGACAGGATCAGAAATAGGGATGTCCTGTCTCGGAGAGTGAGGTGACTATCACGCTAGCAAAAATCTGTCATTTCTGTTTCAGTAATGGTTTAACTATTTTACATTGTGCGAACCAGTTAGACAGGGAGGGACTGAGGGAATCCTGTCTCTAGTGTCAGTCGCTCTACCTTCTGCTGGCTACAGTCTACTTGGTAGCTCCTTAGAAAGATCAGCATCTTCTAGGAGAGCCTGAAAGTGTCTGTTAACCTACGTCTGTAGTTAGAGTGTTAACGAGATAACTCCAAAGGTGTTGAAGACTTAAAAGACTACCTTGGCAGGGCTTTTAAAGTAGTATCTCATACCAAGGCTCTGATGAGGTTGGAAGTGCAAGGAAGAAATAATAAAGGCATGTGTAATGAAATAATGTTAGACAGAAGCTGTCATTTTTTTTGTACTTTAGTCCATATGTCAGGACTGGTCACGTTTCTTCACCTCCAGAGTTACAGGCCAAAACCTTCCTCTGTGCAATGCACCAGCATTGGCCCCAGCAACTTCTGCTCACTCTCTGCTTCCTGTAGCCCCAGAGACATCAGAGCACGTGCGAGTAGCGCCCCACTCGAGGCACCCAACCCGGCCGTGCCCCGGGGCTGGCTCAGTGCCTGCGAGACGGGCGCCTCGAGGCAGAGGCGCTTTCCTGTGCAGCCTTTTCCCTGCTGCTTCTAGCAAGTGGTCTGGCTCTAGCAAGGCTCAGTTGCACTTCGGCTTGTCTTTGGTTCTGAATAAATGTTTAAAATTGCTCTTAACCCCAAGAAAGTGTCTCTTTCTGACAAGGGAGGGAGCATACAAATATCTCTTCATCATGTACATAATATTCTCCTTTATGGAGAGCCTACAAAAAGTGCAGTATTTTCTCTAAGAAAATGAAGACAAATTCAGTGTGCTTGGACTGTAACAGATTCAGTGAAGAAAGTCCTTAAAAGATCTTGAGTTGAGATTAAACAGTTGGATTATTCTAATGCCTCTCTGTTTTTGCTAAAATGTGGCCAAATAAATTCCCTTTTGCACCGGGTGTGGGAAGACGCTGCCTGGTTCTCACTCACTGACAAGTGGCTGATTTGCTTTCTTCTCTTTGCTTTTGCAGGGAAGGCTGTTTCTCCCCCATCAGCCCAGAGGCCTGTCCCCTTGTGCAGTCCTTCATGTGCCACAACCGAATGTTTATCCTCGATGGCCACGTACAGCTGAAGACAGGCCTGCAGACCCAGGAACGCCACCTTTTCCTTTTCACCGACCTTCTGGTTGTTGCCAAGTCCAAGTGAGTATGGCATCCTAGGCAGTGCTTCCATAGAGCAGCCCTGCTCGGCAGAGTGTAATATGAACTTTCTTAATGCCTTTTTTCAGATATTTTTTTCTTAAAATCACAGCTAAGCTTTCTATTTGGCCAATGAAAATTAGATGCTTTTGAAAACCTCATAGCCCCAAAGTCCAGGATGCAATATACTAGAGCAGATAGTCTGAATTTTTTAATATTTCCTAGATAGTCTGATTTTTTTAATAGTTCCTTCCTTGGGAATCCAAGTATCAGAAAAGACTCATCAGTCTTTTCATCAGCTGAACAGTCCCCTTTCTGCTGCCTTGAACTGGCCCTTCTGGTTTAGCCAGATCATTGTCAGCCCTTGCAGTGGATGCACCTGTGTCACTCAGAGGTTACAGGCTCTACCACTTGCCTGCTTTGACGTACTGCAATGGCGAGGAACTGTATATATAGAAACAGAGATGGTAAGGAGCTGTGTATATAGAAATAGCGATGGCAAGCAGTGCTGCAGAGACTGTTTCTGTGGGCGGTCCAGGGGGAGCAGGGGAAGGGGAAGGGAAGCAGTGCGGAGCAGCCTGGGTAGTGCCGAGGGTAATCAGGCTTGCTGCTGAGCTCTGATTATTCACTCTACCATTCACAATTAAATCAGATTTACAAGCTGTGTCTAGCATGCCAGCTCCATGCAGCCTTTGTGGTTTAAGGCAATTTTAGAGGGTGCTTTCACTTGCTGTTATGGGTAGAGGGGAAATAATAATAAAAAATCCTGATGTGGCTTCATTCTCTGTTAGGCACAGCATTTGTGGTGTTACAGGGTGGGTGATCTCAATGTGAATCTTGGGCTTTTGCAATGTGTCTTCTTGCTTAAGCAGCTGTCTCAGAGGCTGCTGGGAGAAGCCAGTATAAATCCATGTTTTCTGTAGAAATCTGAGCTGTGTCCATTTGAATCACACACAGCAAACATCCAGCCCCTCACCCTCACCCCCGTGGCTGAGCTCCTTCGCTTTATGTGGTGTGGCAACACAGAGGATATTTTAGTCAAAAACATCTTCTACTACTGGTGAGGTGACAGATAGAAGGACCTCTACGTTTGGTTAAATCCTGCTATTTTACCAGGAGTGATAGTATTGTTACTGCATTTATGTTTGTGTCGTCTCACCTAATTTAAGCTTTCAAATATTAGATATTTGCATCTGATTAGCTTTCTAGGCTCCCTTTATAGCCACTGAGAGACAAACTAGGATCTTGCTGTAGGCAGCTCACCTTGACCTAAAAATGTGTCAAGGGAGGGTGAGGAGATCCATGCTCTGCAGAGGGCTCTTGTTCTGTCCACCGACTAAAAAGCGGGCATAGCCTGGCTAGCCTGTGCATAAACTCCTGAATTTTAGAAGAGTAAAGGCAGGTGAGAGGAATGGAGCCCTGGTCAGCACCCTGAGCAAAAGCAGTGTTAGAGCCCCTGGGTGAGCTGCGTGTTTGATTGGGACCCTGAGGGACTGTTTGCATAGGAAAGCACCGCTCTGTAACTGCTGCAAAATCTCGTTCCCAGGAAGTAATGTCTCTTACCGCACTCGATTTAATGTGGGGGAGAGTCTGCAATTTCTGAAGAAGGCAGAACAGAACAAATTGTGCTTCTGCATGTGAAAAAGGGGGGGAGAAACAACTGTTTGCTACAAATGGTAAAAAGAGCATTTTGAATGATGTTACTTTGTGTATTTTACAGAACTGATTAGGTTGTTCTCTCTACAGCTGCCTTATCAGCAGTTAAAGCATCAGAGCTGTCACTAATGAATGCTATTTAAAAATCAGCATTTTCAAAAGATATCATGTAATAAAATACTATTGCTGATTCCTAGAGGGAAAATCTAAATAGTGTGTATTGCTCTTCAGCAGGAACTATTGATTCTTACTGACTTTTGAATAGCTGATGCAGAGTCAAGACAGCAGGTCACCGGGATAATGTCAAGACTGAGTTAATGATACAGCTGAATCTGACTTACCTTCAGAACTAATCCTGGTGAAGGTGCTAAAAATGTGTAATGCTCTTTTGTGTTAAGAAATTGTTCGGTCTGGGGCATATATGTATCTAAGAGCTTTCTTTTTCACTTGAAAAATTACAACTGTTTGGAATCCCTTTACCTTCTAACACATGTTGTCTCGGCTCAGGTAGCCAGTCACTGTACAAAGGGAACTCATTTATTGTTAGACTTTATATGATCAGCAGATGGGTAGGAGTTTTTTTCTAGAGAGCAAACAGTGCTTTGAGTCCTCTGAGTTTGCTGGATAAACTCCCGTCGGGTGCTGAGCTCCTGCTGAAAGGAATCTGCATCACTCCCACTGAATGCTCTGGATACACAATTGATCTGGGTGCTCTGGACAAGATGCCTGTAGGTTCCTTATCCAAAGCTTTCTAACCATTTTTGGAAAAGTAGACTGTTACTTTTTCAGTTCATCCATTTGTCTCTCTTATAAAAATAAGAATAATATTCACCTGCTGTGCTTTTCTCTTTACTGAACCTTTCTTCACTCTTTTTGTGTGAGGATTAAGTCATAAATGAGTTGATTGAAAGAGTTTTTCTCATTAAACCAATGTTAAATATGTGCATTTTTATACTGTTTTCTATTTACTGATTAGATTTCTTACAGGCAGCATGTGTTTTAATGTGGCAGTAGTTGCAAGTAAATATTTCATGGGCCTGTCCATTGATCAAAATTTCTTACATTATGTTTCTGTCTAGGATGCACAAAAAAAGGCTTCCTCATTCTTAATATATATACTTTATACACATATGATTTAAGGTTGGACTTAGAAATTAGCGGTTGAATAAACTCCTGGAGTTATGGTAGCGATCTCCCAGCAGATCCATTAATGCTTTTGTTAGAGAGTCTTATTAAGGAGATTAGCAAATCTAGTGAGAAGTTAATCTTCCATCTGTTACAGCTGCAAGGTATCCAATTGCCACTTACAGAAAGCAAAAGGAACTGAATTTACTCTGTGGGTAGGAGAATTTGGGATGTATCAATCCCTACACCACTAATGTTCAGGACCGTACTGTTGATTGCAGTGAGATCTGGAAAGTTGCCTGCTACAGGGTAACAGTTGGTATGGGACCTATTACCTAAAAAACAAAATAAAATCATCCTCATTAGATTGTTAGTTGTTTAATTTTTAAAAAATGTTCAGTTGTGCTGCTTCTTTAGCCAGTGATGTTATATTTGTTCCTCGAAATTGTGCTTTGGTTCTTAAACAGAAGAGCCACGTTTCACAAATGCTGAGAACCCGTGGATTGCATAAAGGACATGGCAGATAGAGATAAAATTATACTTTAGGCTCTTTAGATGTTAATGGAAGCTACTGTTTCAGCGCCTCTGGAAACGAGGCCACTTGAATACTGATAATAGCTGAGAGCTGCAACTAGGCATGGCAAATAGGGTAAGAATATACATCAAGTGTGGCTGGGAGCACGTCTCCGTGCTTCTGCCAGCACCCTGCCAACACCAGCTCCTGGCACTGTAAGGGGCTGCCTTTGAGAACTGTAACTGTTCAAGGGAAGCAGCATGTAGAGAGTTCACTGGACTAGATAATGGAAGAGAGAAGTTGAGGGAGAAAGGAGGCTGGGCAGACTGATTCCCAGAGTGACTGTAGTCCTGTCAGTGGAGTCAGACCAGGCATGCATTTGTTAAGTTGCATTTACTTAATTACAATTCATGTCTGCATTTTTTTATTAATCTGCATTTTCACAGTTTGTTCTATGATCAGTCTGCTATAGTATTCTTTCTTTCCTTCTTTCCGATTTTACCTGCTAGATCACAAACATAATTTGCTGATGAATGTATTGAATATTCTCCTGTATTTTAAATTTCTCTTTGATGGAGTAGCAAACATAATAGATCAAAGAGAGATGAAATATACTGCTGACCAGGAAACACCGTGGTATTGTTTTGAAGATACATAAATTCGACAGTGTTTGATAGTGATCTAATGCAAGTGTACCTTTTTGCCAGCATCAGTTGATACGTGCACAGAGTCTTTTTTTGCCCATCACTGTAGTTGCTGCTCTATCCAGCCACAGCTGTTCACACAGGGTCATCTAAAAATCTCAGCTCTGTCACGGTGCTGAACATTCATCCAAGTCCTCTTTCTAGCCACAGGGTCAAGTACTTTCACGTTTCAGACTGAAATAGTTCACTCTGTGCTAAATCAAATCCCTTGTAAATGAGATTAATCTCAAAGCAGGTGCACCAAAGCTGTAAGAAACTGCTCACCTGACATATTTATTTATAGGGCACTAGTCACCGTAGTGCCTGGCACTGTCTCCATCCACATTTGCAATACTGTGATGAGCTGACATGCTCTTGTTTGCAGCGCTGGGATTAGAAGGCAAGATCATTTTTAGGGAAGGGCCACTTTTCCTTCAGCCTTTCCCTGCTGGCACAGCAGAATCCAGTTCAGCACTTAAGGGCCACCTGGTAGGCCCAGTCTGCAAGGCCCGTAGTGCAAACCTGCCTTGGAGTGGCTGCCTGTTGCCTTGCCACTGAGCTGGACTGGCTTTGTGAGGTTTTAATGGTTTCTCACACAGCTCAGGTGCTGCAGATCCACTGAAGAATGGAGTCTCACCATGAGAAATTAAGTGAAAGGAAAGATTTGAAATAAAAATAGTAAACACTGGTAAATAGACTTCTATTTTAATGTTCGGTAGGATAAAATGTAGGAAAGGATAACTTTAAATAATTGGGGGAAATTATGTAATGTATCCTGCTTATAGATGAGTAAATATTTTGAGAGTACAGGAAGTCCTGGCTCCTTCTCCAAGTGGGGACTCCAAACACAGGCAGAAGTTTTTCAAGAAGGAGGGTTTCCAGGGATGCCACAAACTGATTTTCCCCCAAATAATGTATTTGTTGATTCCTTTTGCATCAGAAATTATATCTGAATATGCATCTTTAATGTCTTTAGCAAAGAGAGAGTGCTCCTTCTGTCACCTCCAGTGCAAGTTTCACACGGGCCCTAAGGAGGAAGAAGTTGTGAGCTGACCTGTCTTGCTAAGTTTTCATGTGTGTGACATACCAGTGATTTTTCTGTCTGCAGGTCGCATTCTCATTTCAAACTGAAGTGCCAAGCACGTCTCTGTGAGACGTGGACAGCATTTTGTACAGAAGAAGTCTGCGAAGGCAGCACAGACCCAGAAAGGTCCTTTGTTTTGGGCTGGCCCACCACGAACTGTGTGGTGAATTTCAGGTAAGGATTGAGATATATTTTATTTATCAAGTGACCTAAGTTTACGAAGGCAGACAGGCAATGAAGCTATGGCAAATGCCTTTCAGCACTTGTGAATGCAAGCCTGGGATGTAAGAACTTGCTAGTTCTTAAACCAGCTCTTCCTACTACTGTAAGCAAGTCACCCTCCATGCTTTGTCTTCTCTCTGGAAATACAACAATGATGCTCACTCATCACTTAAAAAGTTGAGAAAGTAGGTGATTTGGCAAAGCACTGTCTGTGTTGAAAATTTGCTTAGTGGGGATTCTCTTTTTTCCTCTCTTTTTTTTGGTGTAATTGGACAACCCCCCTGGTTAATTAATAAGATGCACTAGAAAGTGTAAACAGCCAAGATAATGAGAGGATCAGAGAGACCCTTTTAGGACACTTTTAAGCAGAAGGGCTTGTACTGGAAATAGCAGAAAACATGCAGTGAAATAAGGATCACCTTCTACTTCTCTTTTTTTTGTGCCAGAGAAAATGTCAAAATCCCTCCTGAAGCGGAATCTCTGAATTTTAATGGAAAGAAAGATTTTTGGTCTGGTTCTTTGCAGTGTTGACTGTAGGACACACAAGGGCTATAGAGGTAACCTCAGTCTTTAGGCAAATTATATTCTCAGCAAGAGGGCTTTTTCATCACTTTGGATAAGGGAGGGCACCATCCTCCTAAAATCCCTGGTGGTCAGCCACAGCAATTTGGTTGGATCTTGGCAAATGTATTTTCCTTTTTACCAACAGAGAACAAAAGCTGAGGCATACAGCTTGATTTCTATGTCACGCTGCCCCTATGCAGCAATACTGCACACAAACTGCTGTTTATTGAGCTGGTTGTGCTGTTTATGTTTTTTTTTTTTTTCACTTAATAGACCTGAAACAAAGCTGAAATTTTCTATCGATTTTGAGTTGAACCTCTGCCAATAAACATGAGCTTTGATCTAGAGACAATAGCTGATCCTTTATAGCTACCGAAATATGTTTGGATATGAACACAGTAACTTCAGTCCAAAGGGAATCAGGGATTTTAAAGAAGTGAAGTTACTTTATATCTGGGGATAAATAGAAAAACTAAAATACCATGTGTGAGTCCATAGGTAGTGTACTAGATAACTGGAGGAGTCAAAGCAGAATCACATTTCTGATATATATAAAGCATGTATTCCTGAAGCAACATCATTCACCAGGTTTGCAGTTCCTTGCTCTGAAATTCTTGCTCTGAAAATGAAGAACTTGATTTGTAAAAGCAGGAGTGGGAATAGCAGCTATTTCTTCTGGGGCAGGATTTAGTTCAAGAAAGTTGAAGCAAAATTAGATTACATTCATCGTGTAGTTCTATTTTTAGCTTTGTTTAACTGGATGGTTTTGTATCCTTGAAAGTGTGTAAATGAGTCAAGTCTTTAAAAAATCAAAACTTAAATATTTATAAGCAAAATGGAGCCTTTTTTACTGTGGTGCACAGGACCTTGCCTAAACCAAGTAAGAAATAAGAAAGAAAAATTTGGGAATTGCAGGAGCTCTGTATACCTGAGTATAACTTTAAACTTTTGAATTAAGCTCTTCTTTTAAAGTGTCCTGCTCTTTTATTTGGATATTAGGTAAGAGCTCAATCTGTGAACGGGTATTTCATGCAAATCTGCAAAACTCATTCTGTTTTTATATGTATTTGTGGAAATTTCAACAATAGCAACAAAAAAAAAAGCAGTTCATTTCATCGTGCTTTGTACAAGGGCTATTTTGGTACTAGAATGCTGGCTGATTTGTCCCTGTTTTTCTGTAATTCTTGCAGATCTGCCGAACAAAAGGAAACATGGCTTTCTTTTTTGCAAAGGTACTTTTATTATAGCATTTTTGAGGACACAGAAAAGAGACCAAGTGACCTAAACCAGCGATTCCCTGCTTTTTCCTGTCTGCTGCTTATGACTGCCTGTATCCTAATTTGAATGGAGAACAGTGGAGCTAATTTTGGTTTACAAAAGCACATGTTCCTAAAACATGCCCCAAGCCAGAAGCTGTGGTGACAGTGTCTGAGTAAATAGATCTGTCTCAGTTCAGCCAGAATTGGACCCAGAACTGCTAGCGACACCTTGTTCTGCTAATTGTGATTTGTGTCTTTATCTGGTTCTTTAGAGTTTGTGGCTGTTTAAATCATTCTTGCTGGGGATGATTTCTAAATCACTGTTCTTCACTTCTTTGAGCTGTTCTTTGCAATGGGCTGTAACTCATCTCACTAGGAGGCTTTAGTGCAGCCTTAGGCATCACAACAATAAGTAGTTTTTCTCTTTTTTTTTTTTGTTTAAATGTGTCCTTTCTTTGCTTTAGCCCATTATTCATAGTTAGGCCTCCTTATATAACGTCTCTTGTGCAACAGCTCTACTCTAGAATTTATATCCTTCATAAGTAAGTGTCATGATCTTAAGTTTTTAGCCTATAAATTCTGTTCGTATGCACTGTTCCAGGATGTAAATTCTCTGTTTTGGTGAATCTTCCAAAGGTTGGTAGGGGAATGAGGTAGAGCTCCCCAGACCCAAGTTTTGGCTCATAAATTCTTGAGCCTACAGGGAGTCTTCCTGCAATCTGGGCCATGAGAGAAGGGGCAATGGCAGGAGGGCCAAGGGGACAAGGGAGCTGGAGCCAGACACAGATCCTAGGGAGACTTGTGAGGTTGCTTAAGAGTGACATTTATATTATATGAAATTTATAATGTTAAAATTTTACTTTTTTTTTTGTATTTGTCAGTCGAATAAGAGAAGAGAAGGAAAAAGACTATCCTAAAAGTATCCCCCTGAAGATAATTGCAAAGGATGTTGGAACTTGTGCATATGTAAGTGGTTTTGAGCTGAACTCTGGGTCTGAATCTGAATCACCTATGAGTGCTTCTCACCTATAGGTTGCAATGTGTTTTGTTCTTTATAATGACTGTGTATCAGTAGAACTGTTCATATGAACACCCTGACATTGCCTTAAATGTGTTTTTTATCACTTGACTGATATTGATAAATTCATAGGCAGGTAAATTGATAAGGAAATATTATCCGCAGGGGTATTTGCACCTTTTTTTACTAAGTCATTTTAAACCCAATTTATATGAAGTTCTTGTAGGTAGACAGTTCCCTAGAGATGCACTAGCATTTACTGATAAACCATTCGTTCTCTCTCTGCTTCTTATACATTTATTACATTTATCATTTCTTTCTGGTTTTTTTTTTTTTTTTTTTTCTTTTTGAAACCTCTTCATGTTAAGAAATCTCAAGAGCACTTTCAAAGACATGAGATATTTTCTAAGGAGTTAGGCCTTGTTGGAAGTTTTTGGCCAATAATTCACTTAGAATTGTGTACTTGCATAGACCTAATCCTAAACAATTCATCCTTTCTGCAGGAATCATTATTTAGGTAAATGTAGTTAAAATTAACAAGTTGCTGAGAGAAATTACAGTAAATAATGGTGATAACAGTGCCCTTCAAATGAAGGACTGCAGATCAATGTGCACTCAGGTGTTTCTGAGTAAAAGTCTATAAATCATATGTGCACTCAGGTATTCCACTATCGTACCAGAGGCTTTTTGTTTCTCTTTTCTTCCCTAGATAAAATAAGCTCCTGTGCCAAATTTGGTTTCCTGATATGCAAATTCTCAGAAGTACATGCTGTAGTCTAATGGTTATTGGAAATTAAGCAATGGAAGAGCATATGGAAACTTTGTGATCCAAACAGTTCTTATGGCACTGTAGTCCCTGTGCTACAGCAGCTGGAGATGCCCAAGAATTATTTCATTTCTGGAAGATGGGGGAAGGGTGAACAAGAGGCTTAAACAGTTTATTATATTCTAGCCAAGAGCAAAACTTATGTAAATGTGCTGACCTACTCCTGAGAGCCAGATGTCATTGCTTTTGGCAAATGTTAAATTTTTCATGGTATGAACATTAGGATATATCCTGAAGCAAAATGTACAGTATTCTCACTCCTTTCCTTTGATTGCCATGGCATCGTGTTACCATGAGGAACTTGTACAAAAGTGCAGTTCAGATATTTTCAAAGTGCAAAACCTCATGGTGTTGTTTCACCTGAACAGCCAATGGCCAGAATAAAATTACAGTGCTACATATGGTAGCAGGGTCTGTTGAACCAGACGTGGGACTGATGGTGAACATTTACATCCTGGCTCTGCCACCCCCCTTCTTTGGGCCTTCTGTGTCATTTTTGCAACCACATGTTTGTCCAGCCAGTGCTTTGGGCTGGCCACAAACCAGCTCCAATCCACAAGCTGCGTGGTGTTGTTAGCAGAACAGACTACCCGGAGCACTCTGGACCTTCCCCAGTGTTTTGTCTCTGCAAGGTGATGGCAGTGGTGCTGTCACATCCCAGCCGTGCTAGGGATGGGTTCATGAATACTGACAGTATGTTTGAAATGCACTGACCTGGATAACTACATAGTGTGACAAGGTAGAGAGGGTTTCTCTGCGCCCGTATAATATTGCCACCATGCATTGGGTGTTGGAATCTCATTCTGGAAAGACTGTTTTGTGGAAAACATCTCTTATTCCAATATGCTATGTGCCATAGAGGTGGTCAGGCTCAGTCACCTCATCCTTGCTGTAACTGTTGAGGACCCAGCATTTCTGGTGTCCTCCATACTGCCAATGGGCACATTCTGGAGGATGCTACAACAGCAGTGGTTTGACTCAAAGAAAGATGACCAGAAGGAAGTGTTCCTTGTAAGAAGCCAAACCTGGGTTTGACAAGTCTATATAAAAAGCGGCAAAGGATATGGAGATGAACAACCTATGTGTGGTATTTTCTTGCCGGGGAGATATTCAATAGAAAAGAAGGGGAAAAAATAGCAATTAGTATGAGAAGTTCATGTTCAACTGGACAAACTCATTGAAAGATTCTTTTTTTTTTTTTCCAAAGGAGACTTATATGTGTTTAAACTAATCAAACCATTAGATTTCCCTCATGCAGTGTCTGAAGTGCCATTAGTGGTTGTGTCTTTTGTACGTATTTTAATGTGGAGGTCTTCTCCTAGTAATCATAGTACTCTGCCCTCCTGGTGGAACTGGGAAGCTGGGAAGAGGGGAGCAGCTTTAGAAAGCGCGTGATGAGGCCCAGGAACCAAACTTCCATCTCAGCTGTTTTTTTGTCTGTCTACAATAACTCATTTATCAAATAGATACTTACCAATATACACTTGAATTTAAGCATTTAATTATGTGAGGATATTGTACTCTTTGCAAATCTGTACTTTTAATGTCACGTTTCCTTTCTCCTTTTGTTTGTTCACAGTCAAAGACCCTAGCTGTAACCAATGTTGATACAGCAAATGATGTAATTCTGATGGCCCTACAGCAGCTGGGAATTACTGTAAGTATTTGCACCAGTTTTAGTGAATCTTTTCTTAGCCATTTTTAAGGAAAAAGTCTTCTCTTGTACTTTTTCAAAGTCCTAGGATATGTACATATTTATTTGAAAACCTTTCTCATAGCAATGTTGTTGAAATGAAACAGATGTGGCTATTTAATATATAGACCTCCAGAGATCATCAAATGCTTTGTAAGTGTTGAATAAGCCTCTCATCCCTATAAGGGCTCAGTCATGTTTGAAACTGCTGTTAAATTAATTTTGCTGATGCCTAAGAGAAGATATCTTGACACAAGAAGGGAAGGTTTGTGACAGCTCCTTCTGCATGCTCGAGAGTGAACAGGGAGCCTCTTGGACTATTTTTTTTCCCTTTTGTTTCAAAACCTGCAAATATGTGTCATCATTTGTGTCCCCAGATTGTATATACAAGCATGACTACTGAGTATCCAAATCAGGCAACTCTCCAAGTATCCATGGATCTTTAGTATTACATAAGACATGAAAGTCAGTGAGTGATTGCACAATAATTGAACGCAGCCCGTTTAAGCAATGGCATGAAACTGTTTTGGCAAAGGATCTTTAGGTGAGTGAAGATAATGCAGGATAGTGCTCCAGGTGGACACAGTGATTCCTAGTAGATCAAGTAGTGCCTGAACTGTCACCCTTTGCCCTAAAACAGAAAAGGAAATGCCACAGGTGCTAAAATGAATCAGTGCCAGGAAGAGAATTCGGACTCCCTCATTCCCTTCCTGTCATTTCACAGTGTGACTTTAAACAACACTGATGGTCACAAAAGCCCCTATATGGTAACTTTTTAACTGGCCTATCAGCATGCTAATTGGACAACAAGTATTTTTTTAAGTGTCTTTTACTCAGTGCATATGTTGATCTTGAGTCATGGAATCTGGCAAGTCTTTCCTTGCCATGGAAGAGTCAAATATGACTCTTGTACTTCCTTAGGGCTTCAAGAGACCCCCATCAAAATTTAGAGCAATCTCAAGATTTGAATTTCCTTGTATTCATTGTCCCTAGTTTGTACTGAGTTTTTGTACATCCAGGGGTCTATCCTGCTAGCCCAACATTTCCTCAGCACAGCTTTTTCTGCCTATCCCTCTTGAAAGTCTTATATGTTCCATCCTATGCCAGGGCTGGGGCTCTCACCCTCAGCTAAGGATCCTGCAGTCTGTTCGGTAAAGGAAGCTCTGGAGGTAACAGAGGGACTGTGAGGTGAAAAGGATAAAATCCTCCGAGTTAAAATCCAGCCCTCCAATTTGTCTCCTCCAATTTCTACTGCAAATTGGAAAGACTGTACTATGTTACAACTGCAAGTCTTTGTTATGGTGTTTTGTTTTTTTATGGGTGTCATTTGCACTTCCTCATTTTGCATATAGAAAAATGAGTAAAAAGGCAGTACTGAATGAAAAAGAATGTTTTGTTTGGGATGAGCAGGAGGAGGAGCTAGGTAGGTTTCAGCTTTCCATTCTTTTGTATGTATCAAAGCCATCCCTTTCCTCCTCTCTATATTTTTGAGTGGAATAAGAATTAACAGCATTCTGAAAGATGTAAAATCTTGCCTGATGAATTATTTGACCAAGTAATATATTCCATTTTTCACTGCATCTTCATGACATAAAGCATTTTTCATTTAGAAGCGTATTGTAAGACTCACAATAAAATCAGGCAACCTAAATAAATTAAGCAGTTGCCTGTGTATCAATCAAACTCCCCCTCCTAGGATTGTGCACCACGAGGAAGCTTCTCCTGACTCGCCATCTAGAGGTTTTTTGTGTTCGGAGAGAACCACTGGCAGGGAGCTCTATGACTTTTCAATGGCAATTATAAAAACTACATTTCACATGTTGTGTGATTAATGGGGCTATTACTTTGCCTGAGTTCCCTTCATTTTAATGCATTAGAGCTTTTTTCTCTGTGCTTTCTGTGGTAAAATGACAACTAATTCCAGCAAAATGGCATCGATCATCTGTTCGCAATTATCCATTGGGACAGAAAGAAGAGCTTGGGGTTTCCCAGCTCCATAAATGCAGTTGCTGATTTTTCTGGGACAGTGACACTCCTGCTGACAAATGGCCTCATAAAGCCCATAATGGACAATATTGGCAACTGGGGGATGGTCAATCCACGTCTTGACACTGCGCGTCCCAGCCCTCCCTCTTTCCCTGTCTCCAGAGAAGCGTAGCCTTTCATATATGTATTTGAAAGGAAAAGTAAATACCTTTTCTTGTGCTCCTCAGCTGTATTTATTTGCTCCTGGCTGCGTGCCCTGAGGCTCTGGAGATGTCTATAGCCTATTTATTTTCCTTCTGCCTCCTGCTAGCTAACTCAGCAGCGGTGCTGATACGGCCCCGAGAGCGGTGTTGGCCGCAGAGCAACCTGCCAGGGCTGCGTGGGGTGCATCAGCTCCGCGACACACGCCAGCAGCAAACGGGAAGGGTCTCAGGAGCTTTGGGAACACTGGATAAAAGTCCCGACAATGCAGATAGGGGGCAAATCTGCTTAAAAGGAGGCAGAATTCAATTTTATGCTATCCCTAGATATTTATCACCTTTTGTAGTCCGAAAACTTTCAGACTTGTTGTAGCACAGTCACTGAAAAGGAATTTAAAGTGTAATAGTTCACTTTTTGCAAAGTGTATTTATCAGCTGTGTCCGGAGAGTGGCTCGGGCTGGATGCCTTTCCTTTTATCCCCATCGTGCTGCTGCCAGGGGATCATGCACAATTCCCACTGCTCAGGCTGGACCTCCTCTCACGTGCAGGGAGAATTTAGACGCTCTGGCGGTGACAAGTTTGGAAAGGGGATTCCTTTGCTCGCCTGGAAAAGGTGCAAGTTATCGTAGCACTGCAAGAAGCCTAATGTAAAGCCCTTCTTAATGGCTGGCTAACTTACTCTTAATTTTGGTTTGAAAGGGCTCTGAAAAAGATTACAAGCTCTGGGTGATTTCGGGAAGAGAAGATGCTCCTTATCCTCTTATTGGTGAGTTCTTGAAATGGTTTTACTTTTCAGCATTCACCCATTAATTTTTAGTGCTGAAGAAAGCGAGAAATGCAGACAAATGCAGTTTCCTGTTTTGTTTTGTTTTGCTGGTTTTCTCTTACTTCCCTGTCCCACCAGATTGCCTGCTAGGAGCTAGTGAGACACTGATCTGTTGTTTGTTTGTTTGTTTAGAAGAGCAAATGTGTCTATTGTGTCATATCCACTAAGAGTTGAAAGAGTTCATTTATTTCTGCACCAGTTTTGTTATTTTCAGTTACCTGAATCTCAGTCTTTCTACAGGACCAGCACCTCCACTCACTCGCCTCCTCTCTTGGAGCTAGTTCAGTTATGCCATATTTCTTCCCAAGTTTCCATAGCATTCTTTACTTCATTCTTCTCCTCAGCAAACCTCAACATGTTTTTGAGAAATACTCTGTTTTTCAGCAGCTGGACATAACTGATTGAGGAAGTCCTTTCCAATCTTGTATTTCTCTTACTGGCTGATAGTTCCTCTCTGAATAAGAGCAGAATATTGCTTATTCACATTATAAAATGCTTTTCAAAACACTCCCCTCACCAAGAATCAATCCAAAGCTCAGAAGTGATTGTGTTGAGTGATTTGATTTTGGTCCGTAGTTCATTGAGAACAAATCCCTTTCTATTATTAAGAGCCTTTTCCTGTAGAAGCTCTGCATTACTGGGGCTATATAAAAGCCTGCAGATGATAAGAACAAGAAAAATTTGTGGATTTTCTATTTTCCTCCTGCAAATCTAACTCCAGTAAATCCTAGCATTCCTTCTCAAAGCAGTCTTAGCTACAAATGCTTTGCTGGAGTCAGACAACATTAATATTTATAAAATGTCTAACTTGTGCACCTTATAGACAATGCAGGCTGTTTTGCCTTTGAAACGTACCAGACTTTGTGGTTTAGATCATTATGTGTAGCTTATTCAGATAAAATCACAGCTGCGGTTTTAAATATAGCACCAGAGAATTCCAAATTGGGAAAGACCTTTCTAATTGACTGGCTCTCTCTCACTGCGAATTCAAGCTGCAATCTCTGGAAAAGAAGAGTCTAGTATTGAAGTGATGCTGTACTGGGTATCACACAAGGTTTATGGGATGCGGCCCCAGCTTTTATCCTAGGGGCACATCAGAATAAGAGTTTGACTATTTCAGCTTCACACTACTTCTAATGTCTAACAATGAATCTTCCACTACCAATGTTCATTTTAAAGCAAGTCTATGGGTAAGTTAACTAAAACATCACTCATATTAGATCTATTTTAATGATGATGTCTGTAGACAGGTCCAAAACCATCTTTCTGGTGGCATTTTTGAAAGCTTCTCCAGAAACTAATTGCCTCTGTACAAGTTCCTTAAGATACTTGTTAATGTAGAGCATAGTTTGTTAGCATGAGCCTTGTGATAGCGTTTCCTTCCTGTTTCAGCCTCAGACAGGAACTTCTATTTCATCTATTTTGACTACGTGGTTGACTATCACTGTGACTTAACGTGGAAAGGAGGGAAGATCACGCTCACGCTGGATTTTTTGCATGCTCAGCAAAAAAGGGCAAAAATCTCATTTCTTGAGAGAACCATGCAGGCAGCCAGTATCTAAACTTTGAGTATTGAAAGTAAAACAGTAGAACAAATAAACACTGAATTCAGAAATAGTCACTTGAATCTTTCTGAGGGACTTTTATGTGATACAGCTCTAATGGGTCTGATTTTTCCTTTACGTTTGTTGAACAACTCTGAACACAGTAACTCAGTGTATGATTTATGCCAGTGTAAATATACATAAAAGCATCACTTCTGAGGCTGCTGAGAAAATGCTGTGTGAAATCTGCTTTTCCCCCCCAAGGTAGATGGCGTTTTTCAAGTCCCCAGTCAACCCAACACAGACGCTGCCGCTTTCTCTTTGAACAGGACACGAATATCCCTTTGGAATCAAAATGAGCCACATCCGCGACGCGATGCCGCACGGATCCAAGCCCTGCGCGTGCCCCCGGCAGCTGCAGGGCTCCTTCCTGACGGAGCAGCTGCCGCAGGAGCTGCAGTGCCAGTTCGTGCTGAAGCCGAGCCGCCGCGCCGAGGGCCAGCAGCTGAGCGGTACGGCCGGCGCTCGCCCCGGGGCCCGCAGGGAGGGACGCGGACAGGAGCGCGTGGGCACGCTTTCCTGCCTTCCGGCTGCACGGGGGATTTCGCCGCTGGGATTTTGCTGCTGGGGTTTCAGCTCTTCCTGATTCAACTGTGCTGTTATATGCAAAGGGCCATTGGCAAACCAGCAATGAAAGACTAGTTCTCTTCCCTGCAATTTTTTAAGTCTATTAGCTGAGCTTCTCTCTGCAGCCCTTGTTCTGCAGCGAGATGGTTTTACACGCCAGGACTCGAGGCTTGGCGCTGCCGCAGGGTTCCCTCACCGTTTTTCAGTGCTCTTGATCTCAACAAGGTCCTGATGTCTGCACACACTGGGACTCATGGCAAAACCTTCACATGTGTTTGATGTACCTTGATGAATGGAACAAATACGACCCTTTTGTTTCAGTTCCCTTTTGGCTAGGATGAAGCTAATACTTTCTCCTGCCTTTGGCCTTAATCCTGCAAAAATACGAGCACCTGCTGTCTGTTTTGCATTCCTATATCAGTGACACAATGGCAGTTCACTGCTCATGGGTGAAGCAAAAAGTCCAATCTTCACCAGATTGGGGCCTCAGACTGTAAACTACAGGGCAAGGATGCCTCCCGTGGTGTGTTGTTATTGAACACTGCACACCAACACACTATGCTCAGCTAGGAACCCTGCCACACTTCACCATTAATGACTGTATAATAATAAAAATAACATATGCACACTCTGTTATCCTAGGCCTCCCCAATAGCAAAGATCTCCCACAATGAATGAGTAGAATCCATTTGTAATGTTTTTAGAAATTAAATATAGCAAGGCTGTATCAGTGTCTATTACAAATTATTCCGCAAACTGATTACATTTTATAGAAATTAATGTCCTTTCCAAACTCCTTCATGCCCCCCTTCCCCAGTAATGTGCATCATACATTACTTCATGGCATATTTTAAGTATGAGGCAATCTAGCAAAGGGGTGTAATTAGGTTTACAGGCCCTGCTTGGCAGCTGACATTGACTGGCAAGAGAAAATAGAAATGCAAATCAGGCCTGTAAAGCTCTAATGCAGATGTGCTGAGCGGTGCAAACGGCAGGAGGGGAAGCCTGGCTGCTTTGGGGCAGCGTGCTGGTCATCCACAAGAACTAGGCTAAGAGGGAAGAAGAGAGGCTGTTAATCCTCTCGTTTTTTCTGCTTTCATCCTTGGTGGACAAAATCTTTTAAAGTGATGTGTAGGTCTGGCTGCTTGTAAGCCAGGGTACCTTGCCTCGCTGCTTGGTGTGTTCCTCCTAGCTCCTTCTCACTTATTTTGGTTTTGGAAAATGGAAATGTACAAGCTGGGGCTGTGATTTGATTTCAGGCTCATCTTTACATCAGCAAGCCAAAATCTGTGCTGTTGTTAGGTAACTGCTAGGCACAACACCACATATGAGGCAAACGCGTAGGGGAGGCGTCGATGACCCCACATTTCACTGCCAGATGTGCTGTGTAACCTGCCCTCCCTCTCAGAGAAACCTGTCCCAAACTGAGAAAAAAGAGGGATTATCTGCTGATCATTAAGCAATTGATGCTCTAGTGGCTCATCTCCTTATAGTATGAATTATCTGAACACTGAGATTTTTCTAGTTATTTTTCCTTAAAATGAGATGAAATCATGAAGTTGGAAGCAGAGTTTGAGCAGTCTCCACTAAATTCTACTAAATTCTCTCAGCTGACGTTCGTAGCTGTCTCTTATTGTGACCTGAATCAAGACATAATGTTGGCAGTGGGCAGGCTTAAAAGCGTAAGATTTTTAAACAAGCGTTGCCGTGACAAGGATCAAACATCCGTGTGGCCAAACTGTTCCTGTGCCAACCAGCCAGCTCTTCCCCTTCTTCTCCCAGGGCTTTTCCATAACCCATGACACTGGTGTGGCTGTCTTGCAGATCCTGTCTTTTTGGGATGTAGCTGCCCCTGCTGCACTGTGGTTAGGCAGCGCTGTAGGTGACAACGGGCTGTTGTGTGGAGTAAATTGCTGTGTGGACACCAACTACACTGTTGCAGTTGCATCAAATGTCCTGACAGGATGGTTAAAAAAAGTACAGAAGGATTTACTGTGTGGAAGGACTGAAATGCTTCTGTTGACCCTTTTGCAGCCTTTTTGGCCTCCTCCCAATTAAACACAGCCATTCAGTAGCGCTCATTAGCACGTGTCTCACAAGCATTGCAAATACTCCCTTGCTTGCAGTTTAACTTGAAAGAACAGACCGCTGCCAGTGCCTAGTCTATCATCAGATTGTTACCTTAACATTCATTAAAAGAAAAAGTAAATTCTTAACAGTTTGGTCTCTGCACAGAACGGAGGTTGTTAAAGTTGTTTGTCTGGTAAGGATTTGGTCAGAAAGGATGTTCTGATATGAGGTGTAGAAGAGTCGGGACCCTTTGTGAGAAGACGAGCTATCCACTGGCATGGCGCTATGCGCTTACAGGACACTATCTATGAAGAGAAATTACCTGCTTATAAAATACAGGCAGACCTGGTCCCAGAGCAGATGAGAATCACTCTTGGGCCACTCTTGTGGGCTCTGATCCTGATGTGCAACCAAAGTGATGTTGCTTTTTTTCTGGTTTGGACCAAGGCTAATCCACAGGAGCAAAGCCCTGAGGGAAGCGGCGTCCTCTGCGCAGCAGTGGCCTCCTTGGTCACGGCTGGATGGAGGCCGGACAATGCTGTAACTTTGCACGGCTTCAGGAAGAGATAGTGTACATCTTCCTCCTCTCATCTGCTCTGTATCTCCAAACTTCTTCATCTCTTTTGCTTCATGTGGCACAGAAGTGACTTTCCTCTCTTTTTTCGGCCTTTTCCTATGGAGAGGATGAGCTTTCTTGTTAATCAGTGATTTGCTACGTGATATGGTATTTCACTGC
This sequence comes from Nothocercus julius, assembly GCA_013398735.1. NCBI lineage: Eukaryota > Metazoa > Chordata > Aves > Tinamiformes > Tinamidae > Nothocercus > Nothocercus julius. Next base: position 2,988,371 of record VZSV01000057.1, read on the forward strand.
TTTCTGTTCGTTACTAGTTTCTATCCTGCTATGTTAAAAAAATACAGATACAGATTTCCCTCAAAAAAAAAGAGCTGCCTTTGATCAAAATTACCCCTTGCTTACACTCTTAGTTTGAGCCTTGGCTGTTAAGACTGGAGCAAATAGTGAGAGGCTGATAAATCTTTCAATTTTAAAAGTGTTTTTTTCCCCATTCCTACTATTCTTTATTCCCCAGAATAGCATTTGTCCTTAAATTTTACTTTCACTGAAATCTATAGGGTTGCCAAAACTGAACACAGATATGTATATACCATTGTTTGAATAGCAGTCCAAGTGAAGTAAACCTTGATCACATGCTAACAGCCTGTTCATCTGTAAGAAAAATTGTGGTTTTGAAAGTTACAGGTTAGCTGGGTTCTTCCAAAACATGACACACTAAGTAAAGCCCTAGATGTTGCCAAGCTGCTATTTCATGAAGCTTTGGACTGCTTAAACTATATATTCTTCTTATTACTTTTTATGAAAAGAATTTTTCATTAGCCTTTAGCACTCATATGCTAAACTGTAACTTCATACTGTAAACCTGTAATGAAAAGACTTACACCCACTCCCAAAGGGAACATGATTACCTAGAATGGCACGATGTATAACAAGAATCGCTGGGCTAAAAGACATGTAGTAAAGTACAGAAGATAAAAACCTAATTTTATACTGCCATCCTTATTTCTATAGTTACACTCTGTCCTTCAAGATGGGAGAAGGGAGAGTGACCAGGTGAAAGAATCAGGTAATAGAAATGTGCACAGGGTGAGATGTGATGGAAAGACCCCCCTTTCTGCATCCTATTACCAATCTTTCTTTCTCTGTGCATTGCAAATAAGACTTTCAGTTAGGAGTGCTGTACAGCACTTTCACTATGAAGATATCTCATGAAATCTGAGGGAAGACGACCCCAGGCCATCAGTGTGTTGGCAGCATGATGAAATGCCATCTGGAAGGCCCTGAGCAGAGGGCAGGCACCGTCTCTGAGCAATGCTCAGCAAACGCTGGGGGCAAGCGCGCTGATGCCAGGCTTGCTCTGCGGAGAAGAGAGCAAGGGCAGCAACTGTGCCGGGCCTGAAATGTCTTGCCCCGTTAGTGGATTCTCCCCCACATTACCAGACGCCCCCCCAGATAGCGAACCACGGTGAGGGCAATGGGATGTGTTTATTAATTTTTCCAAAGATCTGTGGGTTTGTGCCTGTGGATGGGAAGTCTGTCATTGAGTACAGCCCCGTGCAAAGTCAGCAGGCTGAGGTTTTCCATCCTGTACTTACCTACATCCTTCGGTCTAGTAGTGCAGTGCAGATCCTTGTGATCCTCTTAGGAGCGTGGGCGAGGCGGCGCGTTCCCTGCTCACGCACAGGTATCCACGTGGTGGATGCGAGTGAACCGAGTGCCAAGGAGTTGGTTGAGTTCATGACACTTTTCCTTTGAAACCATAGCAACCACTACAAAACAAACAGTGGAATTAGGTTTGAAATGCATTTCTTCTAATAAACACCTCTCTCTTTTCCCAGACTTAAGCCAAAAGTCATTTAAAAGGAAAAGATCTATCATAAATTGGGCTTTTTGGCGTGGCCCAGGCACTCATTTGGACAACGCACCCCTCTCCTCAACATCTGCTGCTCCTGGGAAGCTCTTTGGCCTCTTGCTAACAGCCATCTGTGAGGATGACAACCTGCCCAAACCTCTCTTGGTGAGTCCCAGACTCTGGGCAGGCTCTTAAAGTGCTGGAATTTCTTTGCGTAGTAAATGAGAACATGGGATGCTGTGTAAATGGGGTGCTGAGGTTACCCAAGAACAGAGAAACCAGAAGGAAACCTCATTTGTGGTTCTCAGCAAGAACTTTGATTTTTAACATGTGCTGTGGTCAGACCTGGTTAATATGACATAGTTTGCAAATTGTATGGGGTCAGGCTGCTGCTCGGGGATTTTTCTTCTTTATAGCTCATGCTATAAGACTGACTCTCTAATCCTTCCTTATGCAGTACAAATAAACTCCATGTTCACACATATTTTTTAAAACCACTCGCAAGATCACTGCAGAACCTCATACTTTAAGAACATGGCATCTACTGTCCCATATAGACAACCCAAACTTGCAAATAAATGCCACCTTCCCTGAAGCAGATGACGTCCAGCCTCCTTGGAATCATCCAGGTCAAGAGAACACTCTGGCTCCTCATTTCTGATCAGACATCACCGCTGGTTGGGTTGGCTGGAGGCCTCAGCGGTTTTTCATCCTGTCTCAAGAGAGCTCCCATGCTGGGGGTCTCCCAAAGCTCCTTTCCCCTGGGAACATAGCAAGGATTGCCCTAGAGCCCATTTCAAGGGATAAATAAGGTAGGCGTGTGGAATTTTTGATCAGGAGCCTGTCCTGAGGACTGTCTTCTTGTTGCTGCACCAAGTGAAATATTTACTCAGTGGGAGGGAATAGGGCCTGGTGTGAGCCCTGCGGAGCTTGTCCTGAGCCCCAGGCTTTCAGCTTTCAGCTGCAGTGACTTGTCAGGGCTCCACTGAAATCAGTGGGGTTACATCAGTCTGTAGTAAAAAAAAAAAAAAAAAAAATTTGTCCCTCAGCTTGAACTTGATATGCTGATTTATCTTTGCCTGACCATTCCATAGGTTTAAAAGGGGCTTGCTTTTTTTTTTTTTTTTTTGGGAGAGAGAGAGAGAAAAAGTGTGCAATTTTATTATGTAGGTTATTTAAATAAGCCCTGCAGAGGTGAATTCTGTAAGAACCTGGTCTCTCAATCTCTCTCTCTCTCTCCCTTTGAGAGATGAACCAATGCTGTACTACGGAAATATCTTCAGAACTTAAACATCAGGAAACCTTTTTTTTTTTTCTTTGTAAAAGATAAAGATAAAGATATTAAGAACAGAATTACAACTCGGTAGGTTTTCATCTTAAACACTGTGTTTATGCCACAAAATATAATTTACTTCTAATTTCATGCGGCATCTCTGGAGAATGGAATACTGCACTCCAGGTACTGTGTGGGATTTGCCTTTAAGAAAAGGAAAATTTCAAGGCTGAATGCTGCAGGCATGTTTGAAATTTCTGCTTAAAAGCTTCAAACTTGCTTTCACAATTAAAGAACTCTCTTTTAGCCATTACCACACTGAAATATCTTACACCATTAACTTTATGTAATCTCTTTGGATTTACTACTTTAGGAGGGGCTTCCCACTTTTTGTTCAAAATATACCTTTCAAGTGTTTAATCAGGTGCTGAGGCCTTGTGCTGTGCGTTTCAGCCCATTTTTGACAGTAGAGTTTATACATCTCTGCAAAGAAAAATGACATGCTGACCCAAATGCTGTTGTCGTGAATGGTGCTCTTCTGGAGCAGTGCATATACATGGGGTGCTGGCTTTCCATTTCTGCAAAAGCAAAAGAGAAACATTGAAGAAGTATATTTAAAAAATAGTTTTCATTAGACATCTCTGCATTTCTGTGTGTCAGGAGACCTACCTGATAGCCAAGACTGTGAGACACTGAAAGTAGCCAAAAGCCATTGCTTAGCTATTACTGGTAGAATAACTTGGTTTAATGAAGACAGACTCTTCCCCAGCATCCCTTTTCTTGCCATCTCTTTAGATAATTTGGTCCAGAGACTACAGTGTGTGTGCACATAATTACAGATAGTCCGTCTGCACGCGTTGCCCCGGGAAGAGGCAAACATGAGGAATGCCACGCTGCTCGGCCTGGCTGCTCCCATGGAGAGCCACCGTGACGTGATGAGCATATGCAAGAACCTGCCCAAACGGAAACTGCAGAGAATGAAGCAGCTGGAAAATACCCTGTACATAACACTTCAGGAGAAGCCTCTGATTTCAGCATTTCCTTTTCTATTCTGTCATTTATCAGAAGAAATCAGGTCCTTCTGTGATTTAAGTAATAGATAAATCTGCTTGTTTACCCTTCTCTTTTAAATATCTCATGTTGAGAGCTGTCTACCTGTTTACACCTGGGCAGCCTCATTGACTTCAGAGGAGCTGAAAGCCGAGTTTTGTCTCCTTCTGGGTGACCTCCCAGGCAGCAGCACCTTGCCCCAGAGATGGTCCTACGGCAGCTCTGAACTGCTTGTGGAGTGCAGATCACTCCAAGAAGCAAAGGGGGGTAAAGTCCGACCCTGGTCTGACGTAAAAGTACAGATAGATACAAAGAGAAGAAGCACTTACCAGCTTGGATAAAATCTCAGAGTTTACAGATTGCAGACCAATCAGTTGGAAAAGAAGCCTTGGTCTGGAGTCTGTGATAACGCTGAGCACACTGGTGGGTCGTGAGGACTTTTATCGTCCCGTGAAGCAGCCGCTGTCAGACGCGGGGCACTGCACTAAGCAGACTGCTAGCCTCTCCCTCTGCCACGGCCTTCATGTATTTTAATGCCTTGGCTAATACTTGCACAGTACCTGGAAGAGATCATGACTGAATTAGTGCTGGGCACTGATAACATAGTATTTCTGAAGGGATGTTTGCCAAAATCAGTAGCTTCATGTTAGATTTGGCATGGCCTGGGGAGTGCGACTTGACTTGCGTTTGATTTGTGAGCTTTAGGTCTCAAAGGTTTTCACCTGTGACAGAAATGATGAAACCACATTTTAATGGTTCTGGAAAGTTAAACCTGTTTCTGAGAAAGATTTTCTGTGTGTTCCATTTTGTTCAGGACATGCTTTCCCTGCTTTACCAAGAGGGCCCTTCCACTGAGGGTATTTTCAGGCGCTCAGGAAGTGCAAAAACCTGCAAGGAGCTCAAGGAGAAGCTTGATTCAGGAGCTGAAGTGGACTTAGCCTGTGAATCCATATTTGTGACAGCATCTTTGTTTAAGGTATGTGAAGAACATTCCCTTCCCACTTTGAGTGAGAAAAGCACAGATTTCAGATACAAACAAGTTGGGCATTTACTCAGGCACAGGTCCAGAGAGGAACTGGTAGAAAAAATTAAGAAGAATGGGCTGACAAATTAAAATTATGAGGATCCCTGGGAGAGATTACCACGCTCTGGGATGGGGAGGAGGACTAGCCGGCTTACTCTCTTCAGTAGGAGTTAAGGATTTTGTTTTGGTGTCAGCTTTCCTGAGGTCTCCTTATATCTACTATATCTAGTCAATAAAAAACTAGAAAGAAAGATTTTCAGGCCTCTTCTCTTATTCAACAATAATACCTTATACTACAGGCCCTTGCGATTGTATGAAATTGTCCAAAATCTTTGGATTAACTTTTCCATGAGTTATCTTTTCTTACAGATTTTTATGTTAACGACAATGTTGCTTGTGCATAAAATATCATAAGCCTCCAGCGAGGCATCAGTCCAGGAGGAAGATCAGTATATTTCTCTGCAGATTTTATTGCAGTGCGTCTCAATTACCTGTACATTTTGCTTAAAAGACATTTTAGTCCACTTCTTTTTTAAGCAAGCCCTGCTTGGGTGGGATTTTTTTAATCACAGAAAGTCATTCCTCCTGCTGCCATGTGAGCGATTTTCCCTGGTGAGGCTTACACGTACCTGTTCCTGCAGGTGGGTTTAGGGCAGGCCAGCTGCACCTGGAGAACTGCTGATGTGCAATACCCATCCCATGAGAACGGCTTCACTGAGGGGTGACTGCGTAGCGTTCGCCACACTGAAGAGCGCGTGGACAGTGACCATGTAATAGTGAATGTTATTCTTGCTCGCTGTGGCTTCCCTTACGCAAGCCGCTCTGTGCAGCTGGGATTGCAGCTTCTTCCCATTATAAACACTCTACCCACTAATGGTTGAAGCACTGGGAGACAGGAGCTCTCCCTGACCAGTATAAATACTCCATTAGCAAAAAGATCAGCTGCTGGTGGAAGAAGGCCTGCCTGCCCTCTCTAGGAGGGGTCCTGGCCGGGTGCTGCCTTCTCTTGGAGGGGTTGTTGTCGAGGGCTGTTGAAATTTGCCAGCTGAGGAGAAGAAACGGGGACTACAGATGACATTGGTGATGAATAAAGACAGACATTACGCGGCATCAAAATAACTGGCTCCACTGCATACTTTTTAGCTCAGTGATATCAGATAGAGTATCCAAATACCTCAGTTTTGACAGGAAAGGGTGAGGACAAAGCAGGAAGATATTCACTTTAAATGTAATCCAAAAGACTTCCTTATCTCAAATGATTTTCTGCTTGTTTTGGTTGCTTTGTGGATCGAAATGTTTGTAAGCTTGTGCTATCCTATCAGTACATCCCCTTGTATCTGCATAACTTTTCCTATTTCCTCCCACCCTCCAGAACAGCTGTTTACATATTTTATTCTTCTTTTCTCTGGGTAAGGATTTTCTACGCAACATCCCAGGCAGCATTTTGTCATCCCAGCTCTGTGATAAGTGGATCTCTGTGATGGATCAAGGGAATAATGAAGAGAAAATAAAAAACATCCAAAGGTAGAGTTAGCTGCATTCTCTATATTGTCCTCCTGTGTATATATATATATATATATATATATATATCCCAATGCAGAATCGCAAACATTCAATTCACAATCTGTAAAACAAACACAACATTTAAATAGGTAAACATTTAGATAGGTAAAATATCCTTGTACATTCATTTCTTGTATGGGGCAATTTTCTGATTCCATTTTGTCATGATTTCTGCCTTTTGTGAATGCCAGTAAATAGGGGTAATCATTTCCTTTTCTGAGAAAAATATTTATAATATTTATAATCACATTGTCCAGGATCTGACAGGCTGAGAGAGCTGGGCCTGTTCAGCCTGGAGAAGAGAAGGCTGAGAGGAGACCTGATCAGTGTCTATAAGGACCTCAAGGGAGGCAGTGAGGAGAATGGGGC